>JAFIDM010004315.1:65772725-65818865 GCA_023159025.1 Thereuonema tuberculata | reverse complement strand
AAATCCATCTCGAATTATAAATTTTTGCAGAACATTACATTTTAATTAGAATTGTACATTATTATTTTTTTGCCTTTGTAATAGTTTTTGCCTTTGTATTAGATTAACAGCCGTAGTGTGGGTGTAAGAATTTATTTTTTTCTTTTATTTAGTTTCCTGATATTGTTCAATTTAGTGAAATGATGGCAAATAGTGGAAAAACAGTAATTGTTGCTGCTCTTGATGGAACTTTTCAGAGACAGGTAACTTAGAGTTACTTATTTTTTATTGTTGATTAATTTCTAATCTAAAAAGTGAAATAGTCCTATTTATTAAGTAGGTTTCTAAGCTATTCTATATAGTAAGTAAGAAACTACTTTTGCAAAGAAAAGTTAATCAGTGTAGCTGTATTAAAAGGAAGCATTTTTTATTTCTTATTTGATAATATTTCTTAATATTATGGTGAGAGAATGTTAAGGAATAGCATTTTTGGTACACATGGCTAAAGTAGTTTGTCATTGGAAAATATGTAGAATTATTAGAGATTTAAAACTTGAACATATATATATATAATATGATGTAGTTGAAAAAATGGGGTGTGTTTCTGTAAACTATACAGTCGAATTACATTAAAAAATTTTATTTAAATTTAAGAAATAGTTGGTAGGCAGAGCCTTTGCGTGGTGTATTTGATGTCCATGTGTGCAAAATGTGTCCCCCTAAAGATTTAAAAAAAAAAAAAAAAACTTGGACTTAGCCAATATATATTTATTTATTTATTTTAAATTAGGAAGACATTAACAATCTTTTAAATTGTAATCGGAGATTTATGGCTGATATATAATACAATTTATCAAAAAAAAAAGAAGCTTGTTGGCAACAGCTGGCATCTTGGAATGTTGGCATCCATTTGTGATGCACCCTGTATTGGCCACAGCTCTATTAATAGGATTTAGCTATGTTGAGCTACCATATCAAATTTCAGTTAAACTATTAAAGCTCCTTTAATAAAAGGTTATATAATTCTAGAGATATTATTCTTATGCCGGATATAAAGAAACAAATTAATTCTTTTACATGTACAGTTGTGAAATAATCTCAATAAAGGGAAAAACTGCAGAAAA
Source organism: Thereuonema tuberculata (assembly GCA_023159025.1). Taxonomy (NCBI): domain Eukaryota; kingdom Metazoa; phylum Arthropoda; class Chilopoda; order Scutigeromorpha; family Scutigeridae; genus Thereuonema; species Thereuonema tuberculata. Next base: position 65,817,762 of record JAFIDM010004315.1, on the reverse strand, counting down.
TATCACTGCAAATGAATGAATTTTTTTATGAAAAGATGAAAATTAAAATTATTCAAATTTAAGGGAAATTAAGAGGAAAAGATTTAACTTTATCGTTACACTAATTTTAGTTCTGAATATCTAAATAAACAAACTATTGTTGCAATTTAAAATTTGTAAATTTATCTTTTTTTATAATTCTCTTGACCTTCACATGGATTGAGGTAATTTGGACATTAATTTTTAACAGTTATTTAATCTAAATAATTTTCCTCAAATTATCTTCATTGAACTGTAACCAAAGAGATAGAAACAGACTCTTCTATGTCTTTGCTGTGACGATATGCACAATTTGTCATAGATTGTAGGGAGTCTTTATTTTATTGCGAACTTTCTATTAAAAAGTAACTTTTTTAATAAGATTCTTATTATGAAGTAATGCATATCTTTTTTTTTTTTTTTACAGGGTTTTGGTGAAATTTTAAATCTTGTTCCACTGGCAGAGAGTATTATTAAACTGAGTGCAGTTTGCATGAAATGTTTTGCTGAAGCTTCCTATACAAAAAGAAAATGCAGTGAAACAGCAGTAAGTAAAATAATTAAAAAAAGAACATTATTACGGAATGTATTTAATTACAATCATTATGGAAGTGGAAATAAATTATTAGGGAAATGGCTTGCCTGTGTTACATTAAAACTGGAAGATTTGAGAATATAAAAAGATTTTGTGCCGTCTTCTTAAGGTGCTCACAGAAAATGCTTGGCCAAATGCTGAAATTTAGTCTAAATAGTACAGGAACTGTAAAAGTATTACTAAAGTAAAAAATTTTATAACCTACTTTGTAAAGATAAAAATTCTCAGATAGCTTGTGTGAATGCTAATAACATTCATACCTCATTAACTGAATCCATTAAAAAATTAACTGAAAATTAGTCTTAGTAAAATTTTTGTTATTAAGATGCCTGTAATCTATTTTTAAGCATAACAAAAAGAGAAATGGAAATTGTCTGCCCACTGAAAAGGTTTTAATAAACGTCGGAAGAAATGTGGCACCCGCAAAAGCTAAAACAAACAATAAAAAACTCACCGAAAGGACAAATGGCGAGAAAATTCATGTGCCGCTACATGCGGCCTCTATGAATTTATTGAGCGCATGAAGAAAGCACAGATAAATATTAAGAATAACAATGGGTGAGACCAAGTTGTATACACTACCAGGATGTCATTGTGTATACAACTTGGTCTCACCCATTGTTAGGTTTTAATAAACATTAACAACATAAGCTTTATAAAAATGCTATTAAACAGTATTACAAAGAAAGTTAAAAAATAAGAATTTTTTCTTTATAATGGCACATAAAAGGATCTTCTCTCCTCTCCCTTGAGCTGAGGCAGAATGTGGAATTATATATTCATGACAGAGAGTGAAACAAGAAATTACAAAATGCCTACATGGAAGATATACAATGCTCAAGTTATATTGCTAGTTTGACATCACTGCCGAAATTTCCACAAAAATAGAATCTTCATAGCTGGAAAGTGTAGGCTTTATTATCTGAACAAAGGAATACAAAATATAACTTTCAAGTTCTGCATATAAATTACTTTACTTGCGGGTTTGTCCAAAAAAAATTTAAATCTTAAACTTTTAAAAAATTTGATATCTTATTTTTTAACTTTATTAATAATAATGTTAATTATTACTATCTTAATATCTTCTTTTTTGTTTATTCAGTATAAGAAGTGATAAGCTGTCAAATTAAATAAGAAAATAAGAACCATACAAAAGCTTATTAAATATTGCTCTATATGAGCAATTAGTTAAATACTTAAAGGAATCTATGTTTATTAAATTAAATACAATTAGCCATAGATAACTACATTTAAACAACTTTTGAATCATTGTATATTGATTTATTTTTTTTTTGTAAAATGTACAGGTTGGATTACATTTAATTAATCTCATAATCAGTTAATTCCAAGTAGTCGATATTCTAAAGAAATGTCTTCTATGTAATTTTTAATACCTTCGTTTTCAAAATTGTAATTTTTTTTTATTTATCAGGTGGAGGTCATTGGAGGAGCTGACAAATACATGGCAGTGTGTCGTCAGTGTTATTTTTCACCAGTAAAAATAATCCCTTCTCATCAAGAAAACTGTAACTCAAAAAATGAAATTACTCGACAGCTATTTTCTAATAGTGATAGCAACAATAGCTCCTGAAAATTAAAATTTAAGTTTTTGTTTTGATTTTTTAAATCTACTTAACTAGCAAATTGTGGTCAAACCGTAATGGATTCTTTGCTTAATAGATTATTTTAATAGCATTTTTTAAAAAAATGAATATTTAAAAAGTTATAAAAATGTAAAAATTTGTCATGATTTATAAAATCAAGTCATTTTAAGATACAGATGATTTTTATAATTTAGATATAAAAAAAAATCCTAAATCCAATTTATAATTAGATTTTTCCAATTATTTCATTGATTAATGATGAGATATCTTTTCTTTAAGATGAATTCACTGACAGGATTTTGTTACAAATTGAAACTTCCTAATAATTAAAGGAACACTGTCATCACTAACATCACAATGAAACACAACTCGAATTGTAGTTGGCCCAAATGGAGTCATTTTCACAATAACAGGCTTATCACATTCTTGAATTTCTTCTTGAGAAATCTAAAAGTTTTAAACAATATAGATATTAATATACAATTGAAACAAATGATAATTCAGAGAGAAAGTCAAAATGGGATATTTATTGAACTTTAAAATAAACAGCTATTATAAGATGGTAAAACTATTTAACGTGTCATAAGAATTAAAAATGCCGGCTAACTCGACACTTATTATGTTAAAAAAATGTGCTAATAAAATAACCTCTTAATAAAATCGTTATGCACGTTTCGTAAACCTCTACAGAACGGTTACTTTGTCAAACATCATAAAAAAAAAACCTACCTTCCTTCAATCATCATTTTGCTTGACGATTCCCAATAGGGGAGGATTGAAGGAAGGTAGGGTTTTTTTTATTTTTTTTTTATGATTGACAAAGTAACCTTTCTGTAGAGGTTTATGAAACTTGCGCCACGATCATCATTTTTAATTAATAGCTATTGTAAGATTTGAATCTTGATTGTGAAGTGCAATAAAAAAAATGCTTAATTTTTCAAGCTGTAATATAATAACAAAATTAACATCAGGAAGTTACTGAAAAAATTAAAATGCCTCTGCCTTTACATGCCTTAAACTTTTAAGAAAGCAAGTTTTGTTAAAATTAATTGCTTGAGGAGAGTTGTTGTCTACTAGTAATTAATTAAACTGGCAGTGAAGGTAGATGATAAATTGTAGATGATGGTTAATGGAATAGATACTAGATGGCAGGATCTACAAGTGTCCCTCTTTTTAACAATCGACCCTTTAAACTTCTTTAATTATAAGCAGGGCTTACATGTTCTACACATGATCTGGTCTTTTCAGATCATGGAAACATGAAAAGGTCTTTTCATGTTTCCATGATCTTCATGCGCATCATTCAAATATGCATTCATAAGCCACATATGCAAGAAAATATTTAAAGGTAAGCTTTGGATCATTTTACTGTACTTTCATATCTACGATGATGATTAATGGCTCATTCTGGAGACTGGCTAGGATGAGGTCCATGTCATGTTCCTCCATCTATTTCTATCCTCTTCCATCTTTAGTTGCTCAAAGCCTCTAACTCCTAAATCCTTGCATGTTTGTGCAATAAAATTATTGCGAGGTCTTCCTCTTCCTCTATCTTCGCTTGGAATCTTCCCCTCTAAGACTCTCTGTATAGGATTACCATGTCTCAAAACATGTCCCAGCCATTTTAATCTTCTTCTTTTAATTATACTTATAATAATCTTCTTTTCTTTATCCACTATTTCTAATACCTCATTATTTGTCTTTCTCTCAGTCCAGCTGATTTTTATGGTAACACCACATCTCAAAAGCTTCTAAATATTTATTTACCCATATCTACATAGATACAAAATATTTGTTTTTCAGCTGACAAAATGCATTTGTGAGCTAAAAAAAGACTGGGTTTCCTCATTTTGATGATTTCCAGTTTTACCAGTGCTCTGGTCCCTACTGAATTAGCAGGGAATACTTGTACTTGATGCTAGCAAAAAATAAAAATTCATGGCCCTTTTCCACTGAGCCCATCAATTATCCCTTAGTGCAAATTACAAAGGGTACACATTCCCAAGTTTTTCTCATGACTGGACAATGAGGAATGGAGCTGTTAAAAGAAATTATTTTTAAAATCAAAATTTCAAACCTGGACCATCAATCACATCACATCACATTATTCAAGACTGAAATTACATTTCTATGTAATATCGTATTGTAGAACAAAATCCTGTAAAGTTTCATTTCTTATTTGTAGTTGCACATACTGCGCATTGACTGTCTACTTAAATAAATCAAAAGAAAGCCTTCTAAATTACATTAGTAGAGGGTGCACTTACTGTTCCCATTTTCTGGCAAAACTGTTCAACATTCAGATATTTTCTGTTTACTTCAAACATCAAAATATTTGTTTGAACATTTTGAAGATCTACTTTAATTACTTCTGAATTCATATTATGTAAAGCTGCAACAGAAAAAAGAATTTTTAGTAATTTTACATACAGTTTACTTAAATTAAGAATTTTAATATTTCAGTAAATCACATATTTGTTTGTTTAAATTAAATTACTATTAAGAATTTATTTATCTACCGTGAATTAGGAGATTTGGGTATTTACATAGATTGTTGTAATAAGGTTTTCTTTTCATGAAGTATACTCAGTTTTTGTTAATTTACAAGTTGTTAGTGTTTGGAATTATAGAGGAGATTTTTCAGAAATAATATACTTTTAAATTAAGTTGTCTAAAAAAAGTGCTTACTCACTGCAGTGATATTCTCTTTTTATAATTAGCTAGCCAAATGGCCCATCATTGCCTGGTGCATAGAAGACAAACAAATAATAAATGACCAGGCCATCCATTTATGCGTTCCCTTAAATAACAAGTGCTGCTGGTTGTTGGAACCGAAAATAATGATTTCGATTTATCACTAGTCTTATTCCTAATATATCATTGTTGAGCAAAAATCAGGTAAATGTAATCTAAAATATTACCCACTCCAAGTTCTAATTAACAGCCCTGCCAATTTTTGTTTTGATAGCTCAAATCAGCTCTAACGCAAATTGAACAAACAAACAAAAGTGCTTTATATACAAGGTAATTCAAATTGAAATATCCTTATGCAAGTATTCTGGAGAGAATTAGTGGGTAAAACAACATCAGAGTTGGACTGTATACATTCCAGATCTTGGGGTAAGGATTTCTGCAATAAAAGTTAGTTCAAAAAAATGACCGACAGGGAAATATGGTGCTGCCTGAGGGTACCAATTACAGTAATAGGGGTGTGTGAATGGGAAAGGAACCATACTAAGTGTTATGGAGCGATTTTTATTGATTCATTTCATAATTATGTATAGTGGTTAATAGCACAGAGAACTGACTGAGGCTGCCAAAGATAATCAGATGCAATGTTCAATGTATTGGCTACATCTTCAGTGACAACATGATAGACAGGAGAACTCAATTGATCTGTAGAGATGTTTCACATGTGCAGTACGATTCTGCCCTTCAAATCTGCCAGGTGATGAACGTTGCCCCAATAAACCATGCTTTTGAGGTAACCCTGAAGCCAAAAATCACAGGGGTTAAGCTCTGGTGAACTTGGTGGCCATCTTGTTGGGAATGCGTGACTGACGATTCATCCTCTGTGAGATGTTGTCACAGCAACTGTTGAACATGATGTCCTATGTGGTGAGATATTACATCTTCCATAAATCTTGTCGTGTTGAGACATCCTCTTTGCTGGAGGTGCGGGGATGACGAAACTGCAACATTGCCCAATAATGAGTTGCTGTTACCACACAGGTCACAGGTACAGTTGGATGGATTTCCTCGAAGAAAAATGGGCCGATTAGAAATGTGGTCATAAACCTATCCAAACTGTTACCTTCTGTGTAACATGTAAGGGAATCTATTGAAATTGACAAGGATTCTGTTCATAGTTTTGCATGTTCGGTGTTTCACAAACATAAAAATGAGCTTCATCACTCCACAAGATATTCCAAGGCCAATCCTCATTCACCTGCATGCGTGCCAGGAATGTCAAAGCAAACGTTTTTCGGATATTGCCATCACCAGGTTACAACTCTTGGAGGTGGCTGAGCTTATAGGGAAAGTTACGCAATGCTTTGCTTAGACATCTCCATACAGTTGTATACTTTACATCTAACTGCCTTGTTATGACACGAGCACTACACTTACCTGCAACATTCTCACGTGATTGCTCAACGACTGACATTGCAACATCTTCAGCCATCATAGGTTTATGCCATCTTCCTGCTTGGACTGTGAAGCTATCCGTCTCCTCACATCGATGAACCATGCACTGCAATCCAAATGGTGTCAGTCGACCTTTCCACAATGATTTGTGGTGTCTGTACTCGCAAAGCACTGCAGCAGTGTTTTTATGATTCTGGTAGAATAACTTTGAAAGTAAGGTCCTTTCATTCAAGAACGTCTTCGACAGCCTCACACTTCATTCTATACCTGATGTTCCTATACATCAATGCCTTACGCCATATGCACCATGAAAATTTCAACAACTGGTGCCACTCCCAGAGCCATATTTCCCCGTCTGTCATTTTTGTAACTAATTTCTTTTATTGCAGAAATCTTTCCACACGGTCTGGAATGTAAGCAGCCTAAGTCGGATTGTGACTGTTCTGAGTTTAAGGAGGAAGAAAAGCCAGTATTGTCACTGGCAAGACAATCATTATGCCATTAAGATATGGAATTGGAAACGGAAGATACGAAGTTACTTATGTCAAAATCTTTTATTTTTTGGTCTGTAAAATAAAAACAAAAAACAGACACCCTACATTTATATGAAGAAAGCAGGAAGAAAATGAAGAAAACACAAATTAATTTTCCTTTATAATAAAAAAAAAAAAAATTACCTTCAGCCAGTTTTCTAGTATTAGTGTGATCAATTTCTAATCTGTCCACCATTTTATCCAGAGCAAAAATTCCAGCTGCTGCTAAGATTCCTACCTGTCTCATCCCTCCACCTAATGCTTTACGTATTCTGATAGCTCTAAAGTTTTGGGTGGAAAAAAAAATCAGCTATTTAGATATCAAAAAAAGAAAAACATTGTTCAGTTTTATAAAAACAAACGAGCATCTAAAATTACAGTCGGACCTCTATTTAACGAACCTCTATTTTGGGAATTTCTCTATTTAGCGAACTTTTCTTTGGAACCAAGAACATTTTGCTAATTTATTCATAAAATAACCTCCAAATAGCGAAGTGCATTTTCTATTTAACGAACTTTTTCGTGGTATCTATTTTTTTTTATTCTCCTTGAAATGTTTTTATTATTAATATTCCCTTAGAGGAAATGAAAGAAATGTGGATTCAACTGAGGGAACAAGAAGAAATTAACGATTGATGATTATCTTTCACTTGATTTTGAAGTTGAGACCTCAGAAACACTAACTGAATCGGATATTTTGGACAGTGTAAAAAATAAAAACAATACAGCTATGAATTGCGATGAAGATGAAGATGATGAAAATGGAAATGATCATGGTGCAGATATATATAAAAAAAAAAAAATGCTAAAAATCATTTGAAACAATACTGAAGGGGTTTTTGGTGCATTGCAAAGATACGAGACGTATACTAAGAGCGACAACTCTTTTTCAAAAAAAAAAAAAAAATCAAACAAAATTAACAGACTTTATTAGTAAAATTCAAGTCTGCATGTGGTAAGGTATGCTTTATGCTATTCAAATTATTACTTTTTTAATAATATTTATTATTTATGTATTTTAAATCTGTTTTATGTAGTTTAAAGTAATTTTAAAAGGTGAATCTCTATTTAACGAATTTTCCATATAACGAACTTTTTTTCGGGATTTAGCGACTTCGTTAAATAGAGGTCCGACTGTATTGAATAAATTGAAAACATTTTTTCCTTATTTTTCATGCATATAGAGCATATTCTTTATAAAAATTTGCTAATGGCATTGGTCCCTGAAAATACCCTATTCCTACGTTGATTGGACTATGAACATGATGGTGAAGTTCATTGGTTGATCTGACCTTTCGTTTGGGAGTTTTTAGAAAGGTACAATGACAAATATCTTGAACAAAGGGTGATGTTGGCCCCTGAAAATACCCGATTCCTACAGTGTTTGAACCTCTGAACACAATGGTGAAATCCATTTGTCGATCCGACCTTCCGTTCAGGAGTTGTTAGGGGTGGACGGATAGGACAAACACAATAGCTACTGATTTTTGTTCACTATCACAATAGCTCTCAAATGGGTAGCTAAAAAAGGCGTAGCAGCATATTCTAAAAGCCACATATTTTTATTATTTGTGCTTTTTTTTTTTTTTTATTACACCCATTAAACCTGTGTCTTACGACAGATCAGTTAAGTGTTATATTTCAATATATAAAAGATTGGTAGCCTATTGAACATCTTTGAATCTTTCTGTAACTAAAAAGTCATACATTTCCTCATTTAAAGTGAGGAAATAGCAAACCATTGCTTATGTAAAGTTTTGAAAGTAAATTTTACAAAATGTAAAACTCATTTCTATGACACTGCTAACATGTATGGGCATGATAAGGGGAAGCATTAAAAGATTTTAGAAGAAAATAAAGTTTGCCATATATTTACCGTGTAGCCCATTCATTAAATCTGGTAGGCCGAAGTGCAGTTGACTGCTGTTCAGTGGCAGTTAATTACAATGTATCTGCTCTATAGATTTTGCTCAATCTCAACCATTCTTTTGGAAATGAAAGTGTTAAAATCCCTCACTGATATTGGATGGGAGGTAATGCTACAGCAACAGCAGCAATTCTGAAGTCTTCCTTTAAGGTTTTGGAAGCTTTAGAATGGCTAGACAACGATCAGTCACAAAAGGGATACAAAAGAGAAGCAGACAAATTAAAATAAGATATTTGTTATGTTGATCACATGGGACATTAACCACTAATGAACGCCGGAACATGTGGACTACAGCTCGCAAAGCTTCGGGTCACCTACAGTGTGAGTGGCGCTTTGAAAACGATGCCGTCCTGATTGCCCATAAGGACACCGTGATCCGAGAAAAGCAGCGCCATTTGCTGGTAAGGATCATTCGGAGCAACATTCGCACTACCCGTAGTCAGCGGCTGTGTTCTCTTCCAAACCAAAAATTTTACAAAAAATTCATGTAAATGAGGATGTAAACTTAAAAGCATATACAGGTCTGTATGAATCATTATTTGATCAATTACGCATTTTTAAGAATGACTGAAAGATACAAGCATTTACAAAAAAAAATTTACCAATTTTTATTAATATGCAAACGTATTAAGAAGTACCTAATGACGGAGATAAACCATATGTAGATCTAACTGTCAAAAATAAAGTTTGTATCACTATCTTTTACACAATTGTTAAAAAACTCGAATGAGAAGAAAAGGATAGTGTACAAAAAAATAGTTGACAGATTTTTTTTTTTTCCCTAAGAGATGTACTGTCGCCGGCATTTCCAATGTCACATTGCGAAGTAGTGCTTTCCTGCATTGCTTTCCTTAAACCAGTCTAACAAGGGAATGGTTAGGGTCAGATCGAAATATCCCTTGAAATTTTTATCATTTATTCAGGATCTTAAGGAGTTGACGTATACCAAATTTTAACTCCTTTTTTTGCACTGAAAGGGGGTAAAAAAAATTGTAAGAGCTGAGAGCTTGTTGCACTGCGGGGAAGCATCGGGCAGCTAATGTGACATTGGAAATGCCGGCGACAGTACCAAACAATGTAACTTCATCGACTGAAACTAAAAGGTAATCTGTATTATTAAAGCTAGTTGATGAGCTCACCAAACAAAAAATTAGTCACCCCCTGGAGAACTTACGTTAATACCGTGTAACTCCACCTCTGGCCTTGTTAACAGTCTGGATTCGGTTAAGAAGGAAGTTCACCAGGTTCTGCAGGTATGTCACATCCAGTTGACACCACTCACTGAGGATGAGATCACAAAATTCCACCAAATTGCTGGGATGCTGATTTCGGCATTTTACCCGCTGTTCCAAAAAGTCCCACAGATTTTCAATGGGATTTAGATCAGGCGCTTTAGCAGGGCCAGTCAATGTGCAATAAGTTGTGTGAGTGTTCGTCACACCAGTCACGCATGCATGCAGCCCTGTAAATTGCTGTTTTCATCTTGAAACATGGGAGTGTCAACAGTATACTCATAATGAAGATGTCAACAGAAGGGCAACACCTGATCATTGAGAATGTTTAAATAAATATGCTGATTCATGTTAAAGGTCACCTCAATGAATGGGCCCAAGTCATAGTATGAAAAACACCTCCAAAACATCACACTCAACTCCAGCCTGAACTAGACCCTCCACACATTGCGGATAAAATGCTTCATTGGGCCGTCAGTACACTCGACGCCGTGCTTCATTTGAAAAAAAAGCAAAAACATGATTCGTTGGACCACGTAACACGTCACCAGTCAGCTACTGTCCACGTTCGATGATTTCTGGCCCATTGGAGACGTGCAATTTTATGTGCCTCTGTGAGCAATGGGCTATTGCGAGGTACCCGACTCCAAATGTTTAATGCATGCAGTTCCCGTCGCAATGTTCTCTCGGAAACAGGTTGGGATGGACCTGCATTCACTGACTGCAGCAATGCCTGTCGGGTTTGGAAGCGATTTGCATTCACAAGCCGCGAAACTCGTCTCCGGTCCCGCTGGCTTAGGATCTTTTTCTGACCACAGTTCCGACGTCGTGTTTCATGCCCACGAGTGTTACACCACTTGCACACATGTTGGACAGTCCGCTTCGAAACACCAATGAATTCGGCAACTTCACTCACTGTGTGGTCATGGGCATGGCCAAACACGATTGCCCCTTTTTGCCACTCTGTCACATCCTTGCATTTACCCATCTTAATGAACAATTCCGACATTGAACAACTTTCTCACTCAACATTACTGTTTTATGATCCCACAGAAACAATCCGTGCTCAGTTGACCATGCGACCCGTCTTATTATGCCATCTGTACCGGTTTCACAAAACCTCCATGCTTCCGTGCCAGGGTGATTAATTTTTTGTCCGGTGAGCTTACTTAGCGAGAGACTTAAACAGTAATCTCTGTGCCAAGCTTCAGAAGTTTTACTCCTATGTATGTACACTACCTCCCAACAAGTAATTGGACACCTGTGATAGACAAGGAAAACGAAGTTTATTCACCATCAATAGTTGGTGGAGCCTCCACGAGCGGCGATTACAGCTGCGACCCTCTGGGGCATACTCTCAAATCGGTGAAGGAACTGACCTCATTTCTTCCACTCTGCTTGAAGAAATGAGGTCAGTTCCTTCACCGATTTTGGACGAGGGGGCACCCCTTAAGTCGACGCTCCAACTCATCCCAGAGGTGCTCGATAGGGTTAAGATCCGGGCTCTGCGCAGGCCAGTGCAGTCAATTAACCCCATTATCACCATATGAAGCTATGGTGGACCTCGCAACATGACAGGTGGCATTGTCATCCTGAAAGTAACATGCGTCCACCCCGTAAAGCTGCCACAACGTAGGAAGCGCATGGTCATCCAAAATGGTGCTGTAGGTCTCGGCGTTGAGTCTACCAGGAATTGCGACCAAGGGTCCCGTGCCATACCAGGAAAAACAACCCCACACCATAACTCCACCTCCGCCGAACTTCACTGTTGGCGCAATACATTCCGGCAAGAGGAGTTCTCCAGGCAGACGCCAATCCCAGACCCTGTCATCCGAACGGTAGAGGGTGAACCTTGATTTGTCGCTCCAGAGAACCTGTTTCCACTGTTCAACGGTCCACTGTCAACATTCTTTGCACCACGTTAGCCAAGCAGCGCGATTGGACTTGGTGATCAAAGGCTTGTGGGCGGCAGCAAGACCATGATAACCGAGCAGATGGGCTTCCTTAAAGATGGTATTCATCGACACAACAGTCCCAGTTGCCTGTTGGAATTCTTCGCGGATTTGGCCCATCGATTTGGGGCAGGTCTTCCGAAGTTCTCTGGACAGCACCCGTCAGTCTCTAACTCCCAGTTTTGTGGGCCTGCGGGTCGGAGCATATTCCGACAGTCGATCCTCTCCTTCCACTTGCAAATCACATAGGCCACTGTCGATTTTGGGTACGTCAACTCGCTGGATATGTCACATATGGATCGTCCATTTCTGTGATACCTGACAATTACCCCTTTCTCGAAATCGGAGAGCTCCAAATTGCGTGGCATCTTGCATGCGACTGTTGGCGTTGTTGTTTCCCACACGATATTTAACGGCAGCTGCCGTGACGTGTCTCAGAACCGCCGATATCGTCGCTTGCAGGGGTGTCCAATTACTTGTTGGGAGGTAGTGTGTAAGTTCAATACAATAAATCTGTTAAAACAGTGCCACTAATGTTGAACTTTATAAAATAATTTAAAGACAAAATTTGTGTGTGCTTTTCTAAGCATACATTGCCTTGTGTATCTTTTTAATATTAATGGTCACAAATCACAGCCCAGCATTCAGTTCTCGGCTCGTGCATTTTAAAAATTCCAACAGAATAACTGTTTCCTAAGACAGGCAGAATGACTTGTCTCTGCTAAATACAGAAACAGCTTTGCTACAATGTGATTAAAAAAAGTAGGAAGAAACTTTCTAAAAATAAAATTTTAAGTAGCAAACAATAAGCACTTTAAATTTGTACCCTTTTGATCCATATAGATTTAAGTGCCAAAAAAACTGGGAGACCTGTCGAATATCTCGTAGATCCTCCTAGCATATAAATGACAGCAGAAATATGACATAACATGGACTTCACAAATGCTCGTAGTAATGTGGAGATAGTGCACACCATGCATCCTTCAGTGCCCCACAATTCCATAATGTTTGCTAGTACTGGCATGATGAAGTGCATCCCACATGTTCATTGGTGTTTAAATCCAGTGAATGCGGGGGGCCAAACTCAGAGGAATGCTCCTCCAGCCGTAAATGGCTGACTAGGCTTGTATGGTGGTGTATTGTCCTGTTGAAGTAGGCCACACCTGTCTGGGTAAATGCAGGACATGAACGGGTGTAAAGGATAGAATCTACCGGTCACAGGGGTCTGCAGACATATGAGGGGTCCTAATGTGTACCAGTTAAACACTCATACCATAAAGAAGCCACCACCCTATAGTGCCCATTCTAAGCATGTAGTTTTTGCCTGAGTCGCCCACACCCTGAGTCGCCTAACTACCCAAAACAGTGATCTGTCAGACCAGGCTGAGTGTCATCTATAGACCAGTGGCAGCGTTCCCAAGCCCAGGTGAGGTGCAGAGCCTTGTGATGTGTGGTCAGGAATGGCACCCGGGTGGGCTGTCTGCTCTGGAATCCCATAGAACACGGGGGACACTGCACTGTTGAACACTGATGCTAGTACTGGCCCCAATACTATTTGTAATTATGGCAATGTTGCATGTGGGCCAGATGTTACGATGTGTCCAAGTTCGTAACATCCAAAGGATTTTTTTTTTTGGCCACACCAGTCTTGTACACTCAATGTTTTCCATGATTTTGTGTAGTCCACACATACCTTTGAAATTGTTGAATGTGTGAATCCAAATTTTGTCATAATTTCCGAGATGGAGTGACCCAACTTCCAAGCCCCTATAATCATACCTCTTTCAAAGTCGCTTAAGTCCTGATGGGCTGCCATCAGAGCTGTGAATGCCACTAATTGAGATTGCAGAGATATCTGCCATTATATATAGGTCATTTCTGGACGATTCGATTAACTATAAGTGTGGTGGTATGAAATGGACTTCCCAGTTGTTTTGGCATTTCAGTGTATGTTTGAAGCGCTATATATTTTCAAAGTAAAATGTTTTGCTTCATGAAAATTATGCTATTTCTCTATTAGAATTTTTATTTAAAAAAATTGTCTTCCATCACTGATTTCTATAGAAAGAAATTGAAAATTATTATCTTGCGATCACATAATTTCAGTAGAGATAATAGCAGATGTTATATTATAATCTTTTGGAGAGTAAAATATTTTTGTCAATAAATTATCATATTTGCAGTTTCTTCCTTATAACAGTTTTATTAAAAAATCCATAAAACAGTGATGAACATTTTTATTTTCCCTAGTTATAAGCAAGTAATTGGCTTCTATTACTTTCTGCCACTTACAAGCAGACGACACACCCTGTATCTTTCAAATATGAGTGTCCTTTTATGGGATGAAAGTACACATGAAGTACTTCAAAAATATACATAGGTTTTGGGACCAACACCCCATAGATTTCAAGATATTCAGCGTTATTTTCATTGATTTTCAAGTATCGCTTTATTAGCTCAATGTTGTCTTCAGAAAGCGAGTGTTAGTATGGACCAGTGGTATGTCACTGGCCTTCAAATCCAAGGTTCCCCAGTTCAAACTTGCTGCGGGGTGAGATTTTATTTTTTATTTTTTTAAATTTCATTTCTTTCTGGTTTTTTTTTTTTTTTTTTGACTTCTTTCTTTACGATAATTAGTTTTTTCCGTTTATATTATGAATATACGGCAGAAAACCAATTTACGATTAGAAGTAAATAAATACATTCTTGTTAACTTTGGTTTTTTTAATTGATCAGTTACTTAATTAACTAAACTTTTTTTTTTTCTTATCATGTGGTGAAACTCTTTTACTGTTTGTATTTAAAATTGTTTCAGTTGTGCTTTTATTTTAGGAAAAATTAAGTTTTTATGTAAGAGTTTTAAATGTAATACTTCACTAACTGAATTTTATTTTAAGGATTTTTATTGCACAGTTTAACAATTAGAATAGCTACATGTACGTAAGAGGGGTGATGGGTTTACAGAATATTAGCATATTAAAAAAAAAAGTTTAGTTAAGTAATTATTTACAGTATATGTTTTACTATATTTTTCTGAATTAAAGTACTTCTAATTAAAAACCAAAATTAACAAGAATACTAACTTTGTTTTTTTTATGATAAAGAAAATATATAATGATCCTAAACTTCCAACAAAACTTTATTTTTATTTATTTATGTTTTTAACACTCCGTCAGGCGCAACCAATCTCCTAGGCACACCTCAAACTCTTTTGTTTGCCTCTCCTTGCTAAATTTTTTCGCGAGGTCTCTATCCTAGTAGCTTCCGCTTTTCCAGTGCTAATAACAATGGCAAGGTCAGTTAGTGATTTTCATTCTTCATTTCCAGTTGACAGACGAAACGATCTCATAGGCTCATTGCGCCTGATTACGTTTTCCACCGTAAATAAAGAAAAAAATCACCAACTGACCTTACCATTGTTAGTGGTACAAGAAAAGAGGAAGCCACTAGGATGGAGAAGTTGGGACGACGTTTAGAGGGGCCGGGGCAAACAAAATGTGCCTAGCAGATCAGTTGCGCCCGACGGAGTTTTTTCAATTTCCATTTTCCTTTTAACTATTCCAAATTCTATCGATAATGGCAACAGCCGTTTTATAACATGTTGGTGTTTAATATTAAGAGTTAATAATTGTTTTTGGTAAGAAGAAAAGTTTATATATATTTAAAAGAATAGTAAATCAAGCAGTGCCACCAAGGCTCAATGCACCCGACCGTGTTCCGAACCATATTGCGCCCGACGGAGTGTTAAAGAGAAGAGGCATTTTTTAAGGCAGAGCAATTGGGACAATTAACTTTTCAAAGAAGCCCCTAATTTTATTGTAGTAACTTTTAAATATCTGAATTTATATCTTAAATAAAAGTTTGTTTGATTAAACTGTCTCATTACCTAATAATTACATATGTGTACTAAGAAACTGACTAATATTTCATTAGGTAAGTCAATGTGAATAGAATTTCTCACATCAAAGAATAATCAAAAATAGTTTAACGTGCGGATTAAACTTCGGATAAATTAAATATTGGAACACGCACATATTAAGATGAAAACATTTACAAAACAAATAAATTAAAATATACAATCGATTTCTGTTAGCAACTGCTAACTGTCTTCAGGTGTTCAAATGGTGATAAAAAAATACTCCAATATAAATATGTTAAATAAACAAATTAATTCGAATAAGTCGAGGCATTGCAGGGAAGGACAGCAACAAAGGCGGCATCTCTTGGATTGGATCGAAAATCCTCAAACATCGGGAAGACATCATGGCTCACATGGCAGACCTCCCTGTTCCAATTTTTAATTTATCTGAAACAAAGAGTAATTTAAGGGTAATACTTACCTTTGTATAAAATCTGTAGTTCCTATTAATAGAGAGCCAACAGGTGCACCCAAGCTCTACAATAAAGATTTAAAATATTTTCACTTTTTTGATGCAACCACAGACATCTGATTTGATTAAAACATCAAGTGATTTTGAATTTACTAGCATGAAATCACTTCCATCTTATTCTGATTAAACTCGTTTTATGAACCTCAACAAGATATTATAGGGATTTAAGAAATGATATATTTTGATCCATAAAAAAAAAAGTGTAAATGCCTAATCTTGAAACTTGGATGTTCTATTGAATAAAACAGCTTCAATTTCTGACATCGAAATCGTATGATAATTGAGACACACTTATAATGGGTAGCGCTACATATTCCTTGGTCCAAGAAGCTAACTTAATTTAAAGAAATCAAAAAAAAATATTCTATATTAAAAAAAAAACAACAACAAAAACTAGTGATTAATTAATATTAAAGTTAAAGTATTCCAAAATTAGATAATGAAGCTCAAGGTGCGAATCCTTCCTTTAGCTTTGTGCCTGTGCTTGATATCTAATTATGAATTATTTGGGCACGTTAAACTTCTTTCCTTAAAGTATTCCACTACAGGCTATGTAGTGTCACCAATTTTTAGTGTTATTTTTGAAGAGTACTTTGTATGTTTGACTTGATGTGCAAAAATTTTTTTAGGTTAATAATGGAAAAAAAAAAAAAAAACAACAACTTTGGTTTATTTTTTGTAGCAATTAAAGTCTGATGGGATAATAACTTTAAAACTACATGACATCACAGTAATTATGATTCTGTATAATTTCATATGTGAAGCACAGCTGGGCTTGAGGAAGCTATTACCCTAACACAAATCTTATGGAATTGTCTGAATGTCCAGTAAGACATAGGTATGTACTTGATTGAACTGAAAATTTGTTCAGTGATACAATTGTATGTATAAGAAAAAATCTGAACAAACTTCGGTTCAACCAATAGAATGCATGAAATAAGCATGTTTATCTCTTACACTATTATGAATAGATGTGAATTAACTTTTGTTCATAATATTTAATAATTAAAGACTGAAGTTAATTCATATCTAGGGAAAAAATGATTTGAATCTACCTTTGATAAACAGATGCTGACTGAGTCACAATGTTTCACTAAATCTGATACAGGTGTTTTCAGAAAAACAGAAGCATTAAACAATCGAGCTCCATCTAAATGAACTGGCAAATGAAGTTCTTCTCTTATTTTGCCTAACTGCACATTATATATATAAAAAAAAAGAGATAAGTTTTTTTAGACATAATTGTCTACTGAATTTAATGTATGGTTGTCATTACTGTATGTTATACTACACTGATGGCAATACCAACACTAGATGGAGTTATGCTAGGTGAATGAAAATTACAGAATATTTGTCTACATGAGTTATTACACAGAAACCAGTTTCAACATCACAACTCGCATGATGCTCATGCAGTGCCATATGAAAGTGGAATGTCATCCTCCTCGGTAATCACTAGTCACCACCACATTGAATGCAGGTGTCAGATGTCATCCTGTGGGAGGTGTTCCACACCTGCTGCACCTGTATGGTCAGATTTGCAATGGTTGTTGTGGGTTGCAGATGAGCTTGGAGCCGTGGCAAATGTCATTGGCAAATGATCTGGCAATCTTGCCAGACGGGATAACAAGTTTAAATCTCGAAGAACATATAAGGTTGCAGCTGCGGTATGGGGATGAGAATTGTCCTGTTGAAACAGACCCCTCTCAATACCATTCATGAACTGCAGAACAACGGATTTGATCACCATTCTGATCTAAATGTTCACTGACATGGTGTTAAGAATAACTACCATAGGGGTCCTGTTATTATATGGAATCCTCCGCATACCATACTGCCTAGTTGGTCTGGAATGTCAACAGTGGATGCAGCTTACTTACAAACATTCACCAGACCTCATCCTGACTGTTTACATCCGTCCCTGGTACCAAGGCTGAAATAGCTCTCCTCCTTGAATATCACAGAGTTCCATTCTACCCTCCAATAAGCCCTTGTGTGACATCACTGAAGATGATTCGAATGGTGGGCAGGAGTGAGAAGCAACCACGCCACTGGCCGCCTTCAGCAGAGGCCAATCTCCAGTAGACGATTCAGAACAGTTCTTGTGATGATGCCGGGTCTCACTGTGGCTTGAATTTCTACTGCAGATGCCCTGGGATCCAACAGAGCCATTTTGCGAATATGCTAAACTTCTCTTTTCAGTGGACTGGGGGTACCTGGACCCTAGTCTTCTGAAAGCAGTACCTTCCCGGGACCATTGCTGCCAACATTAGTAGATGGTAGAGATGTCTCGACCCACTTACCTTGATCTCCAAAATGATAATCCACCCTCTCGAAGGCCTCCAACTCGGCCTCATTCAAAGTGGGTCAATTGCCAATAGGCAGTTTGTTGTCACCTTTGCGGCATTCTATGTAGTTGCAGCACTCATTAGCAAAGCCTTTCACAGTGACAGTAACCCTTACAAACAGCTCCACTTGTCTAATGGAAATTCAATTATGCATTCACTTGCACACACATCACGTGAGTTGTGACATTGAAACTGGTATCAATATAATAACTCATTTAGAGAAATATTCTATATAATTTTATTTACCTAACTTAATTCCGTCTTGGTGTTGGAATTTCCATTTCTGTTGGTGTATAAACCAATGGAAATAGCAATATAAACAACATAATATAATGCACGAGTTCATATTTCAAAATGAAATCTAATTTAGGAAGTACATGTTTAGGATTATCTGCATTAATTTTATAACATTATTTTATACATCCTGGGGTTCAGTAAAGGAATAAACTGCTTTCTAATGAATCAACTAAAAGCATGTAGAGTTTACACATTTTGAAATTTTTTAACCTAATATTTGGAAATGATTATTGGTAAATTATTATTATTATTATTATCATCATTATTCTCTTTTCTCATTTTAATCTAATGGATATCAATGAATGCCCGGACAATTGTCAAGTTATTCCAAACTAATGAATGTGTTTGGACTTCTTACCGTGTGACACGAATCTAAAATTACAGATTTCTACATTTCCTTTGCAACATGTGTTGCTTCTAAAAATTCCAGTTGTTTGATGGTGTTAACTGGAAAAATTAGTTGCCGATATAACTATTGGCTTATGTGAACTATTCGGAGTTTCCACATCTGCTTTATTTCAATGGCCAACTCTGTGTATTTATTAACCTTGCTGGCATATACTTTATGAAAGTTGTGGTTCATTTCAGTAGTCCATTTGACATGCTGTTAACTTTTCCTGCTTTAGTGATAGATTAGCTTAAGCCAGAGGAAACACTTACAGCAGGTGTAACTAGTTGTTGCGGTTACAAGCAGCCGGCTCTAGTACTTATTATTATTAAGTTCTGTTCCCAATCTGGCTGATTAGAAAAGATAGCTGGGACAAAAGAATAGACATCACTGTTTGTTACAGACAATAGTCACAGACTTATCTATAGTTATTAAACCACATACTCAGCTTTTATGATACTTTCATTTTGTTTCAGATTGATTGTATGACTGAAATTGTATAAGATAGATTTCTTTAATGCTGGTTGTTCGATTTGCTAAATGACACAGTATCACCCAACAAATGGATTTAAAAACCAAACTTAACTAAATTAGAAGTAGATGAGATTAATAGTTGTGAAGGGCTTACAGATATAAAAGTTGAAGAAGAATTTCTTTCAGAATAAAAAAAAATGAATTCTATGCACAAAATGAGGAAAATTGAAATGTATTCTCAAAAATTTAATTTATGCAGTTTTTCCTTACAAACTTTATAAATAAGAATATAAACTCCTTGGTTCTTTTAAGCTGGACTATTAAATTCCTTTCTTGGACTAAGCTCAGTATTTTTCTAAAGATCACACATATGAGAGGGAAAATCCTTTGAATTTGCTTGTCAAACTGAAATATATATTTCTACATCCCACATTTATTCTATTATTGTAAGAAAAAAAAAAGAAGTTTTGTTTGTAGTTTAACTACTTAAAAATGACATATTTAGCATTATCCGAATCACATATTTATGAATCTTAATTATATTAACTTGAATTATGATTATACTTGGTTACGATTTTTCAATTGCATTTAAAAAAAATGTTAAATAGAATACTGATGTAGGATATTCCAAAGACAACAAATGCTGAAGGATATTTGTATCAGTTCGGTTACAAAAAAGTATGTTTTTAAATTAATAAACAACTGGCTATGATTCTTTCATTTATTGACATTCAACACAAAGAAACCAAAAATATAAATCTATCTTAAAGTAAGATAATAATAGAAATAACACATTGACGTACCAGAAAAACTGAGACTCATATCTTCGTCTAGTAAGACATAGTTCATCCTTTAACGTCACAACATGACAAGGCATGAACTCTACAAGCTGTCTGAAGTACTGTGTAGATATTACGCACCAGGCCTCTTCAACAGAGGTTCAAGATTCCCTAATATTCTCAGGTTGTGGAACCCTGGCACTGACTGCCCATTGAACTGCATTCCACATGTGTTTTATCCAGAGAACAACTGGGCCAACTCATGATGCCAACCTCAGAGGATTACTCCTCCAGCCATAATTTGGTGACTGCAGACCTGTGTAGTGACGCAGTGTCCTGCTGAAAAATCCCGCTCCCATCAGAGTAAATGTATGACATGAACAGGTGAAAATGATCTGCAAGGATGGTTACATGGCATTTGATGGTCAATGATGTCTGCAGATGTATCAGACTGGGTCCTAATGCATGCTAGCTAGAAGCACTATACCCCAACAGAGCCAATGCCATCCTGAACTGTCCATTGTTGACTTGCAGGATTCATTACCTTGTGGGGTTTTCTCCACATGCATAATTGTCAATATGAACAAAACAGTTGGAACCATAACTTATCGGACCAGGCTTATGATTCCAGTTATCTTGCATCCAGTGACTGTGTTCACGAACACAGTTGCAGTGCAGTGTCCTTGCTGTTAGTCAAGCAATGAGTGGGCAGTTTGCTCCTTTATCCATAGAAGAAAGAGAACATACTGTCCAAATGATGATGTTTTGTTTGGCCCCAGCATTGGATTGTTTTCTTATCTGTTCTAATGTTGCATAGCAGTCAGATTTGTAATGTATGCCAGATGATACTGTCCAACATCATC
This sequence comes from Thereuonema tuberculata, assembly GCA_023159025.1. Lineage (NCBI taxonomy): Eukaryota > Metazoa > Arthropoda > Chilopoda > Scutigeromorpha > Scutigeridae > Thereuonema > Thereuonema tuberculata. The sequence continues at coordinate 65,796,215 of JAFIDM010004315.1, read as the reverse complement.
CTGAATTTTCTGTCAATTGCAGCAGTGTCACACTCAATGTCTTCCCTGATGTTGTACAGCCATGATACACCCTTGAATTTGTTGCATGTGAAAAATCCAAATTTCATGTTGATTTTGGAGATGATTTCTGGCACTTACTATCACACCGTGTTTAAAGTTGCTTAAATCATGATATGCTGTCATCATCACTGTGAATTATACAACAATAGATTTCAGAGATATTTGCATTTATATGTACTTCAATTGTGGAAGTTACCATTTAATGCAGCAGTGTGGTGGTACGTACTGGAAATGGAAGAGACTGTCTCGATTTTTCTGGTACTTCAGTATAGATAATCGTCAGTGTTTCTTGTAAAGCATTAACTATTAAAATAACACAGATACAGCATTTGAAGATATTAGTGACAATATCATTACACTTCATTACCTTTTCTAAAAAATCCAAAGGTAGAACTTTTCCACCACATTTATTGTGAGTGTTTTCAATGCAGATGAGTCCAGTTTTTGGTTCATGCAAATCTCGAGAACGAACTTTGCTTAGCAACTCTTCTAAACAAAAAGTTCCATCAGGTTTATTAGATAAACTTCTAGAATGAACACCTGCAATCTGAAAAGTATATTACAAAAAAACTCAATAAAAAAGAGCGATAAGATTATGCAATTACTATATTCCAAACAAAGAAATGGCATTTTCCAAGCAGAAAGATCCAGAAGCCATTAAGTCTTTACTTCAAAATCCCACATCCTACAGTTTTCGTGCAAATTATACCTTAATTTTAAACACTTGCAAATTAATTCGTAAGGTTCTTCCTCATTGTAAAACCTTTATTGAGTTACCTTTACAGTAAAATACGAAATTTTCAGTATAATTCATCAAAGCATCACAAGAAGTTCGTTCAAAAATTCTTAATTTACTAAAGGATAACTAAGATAGGATTTTTAACAAGCAAGGCAACTGTGAATTATTTAGCTCAAATCGAAGGACCAGGAAGAATTTAAAATGTTACAATTCTATTGAATGTCTTTATGAATTGTATGAAAATGTTAATTGAAATTTTATATTAACATGAGATGCAATTAAAAAAAAACACACCATAGAAGTATACACGTTAAATTAAACAAGAACAAAGCAAATATTTTTCACAATTAGTAAAACATATTCCACAGGAACTAGGATTTGCATTAAACACAAAATAACAGAAGGGAACATAAACTGTTCAGAAACCATTAAATTGCTTATATTGTCTTAAAGTCTAGAAGATATCTTAAGAGAGTTAACAATCAATGATCATTCATCTTACAATGGCAAAAGCAATACCAAAAAATTTCATTTTTTGCCATTTTCCTGATGGACATTAGAATTTTTATTCAGTGTCACAAGCTAAAGTATAGCATGAATTAATTTTATTGTAACTTTTATTATAAATTTCTGGCATATATTTTAATATAGAATTAAAATAAAGGAGATGTTCCTCAATATTAGAATGGCAAGTGACTAGCAGTGATCTCTGCTGTATTGCATAAGCAAAGTCTTGACAAAATCAACATAAAGCTTCTATTAAATAGGATGGTACACTTAAAATTATCTGTAATTATGGAATTCCTAAATAGCTGTGAAACTGATGGTAAGGATGAAGTTAGAATAAATAACTGAATGGAGGATACATTTAGTACCAATATAATAATAGTAGAAAGCATTTTTGCTAGAGCAGTATCACAATTGGTCCTTCATATTAAGTAATTTTACTTCAGGTAGTTCTCCCATATTTTCTGATATCCCTATACTGTATGGAAGGTTGATAAACTATATATAATAATGAATTAAACATGATATATCTCTTCCACCATTTTCTATGTTGAATATGTACACCATTACATTGATAATCACTGCAGCATAGTTTTAATAGTAGAAGACTCAATATATAAGGATATCAGGGGGAAATAGGGCCACTCCTTCTTTGTAGCATCAAGTGTGCTGCAACGCTGATCTTCCAAGGCATCTTTAAGTAGGTCAAACCAATAAAAATCCACTGAACTTGATTAGGGTTGTGCTGGAAAGGTATGGCCTTGATCCCAGTTTCTACTTCTATGCAATCAGAAAAGACTAAGGACGTTCTAACAATGATTGACACAAACATCCATTCGCTGCTAGAAAAGTAACTTTCGTTTGAGACAGTTAGGTTTTCGCTCAACTCGATGGTGTTGCAGAAAGGTATGTCCTTCCGCCCTGTGAATCATTTTCAGATGATCTTAGAAAAATGCAGATGTGAGATTCCACACCTGCTAACCATGCTATGTTGAGTAGAAGTTTTCCTAGAATGCCATGAGTCAAATCTGTGTTAACACAAGCAATGTTACATTACAGCATTGTTGGTTTCAGTGGATATTAGTTAGTGTTCAGTGGGTATTAGTTAACACTTTTTTTGGTGTATGACCTTGAATACGCCACACTTACTGACTGATAGGTCTTTCTTTTGACACCGTTTTATAATCTCCGTGCAACTAAATTTTGTGAAGAAAAGGGCTGTAATATCATCTTCCCAAAAAGCATTTAATTTAGGAGCCATATCAATGAAGCTAACACTTAAGAAAATATCTATCGGACTGTAAAGGAATGCAAGCCCATGGATAGCTGGCTCATTCACATTCAATTATCATATGGGATAGGTAGCATGCAATTGAAATCATTATTATATATAGCTATCAACCCTCTGTATTTCACAATTTGCATTATGTTTAAAAATCATCTCTCTGACGTATGGAATTAATCATCACTTACTAGATAAGATAATTTGAATTATCTTGAATTTTCAGCATTTGTCAGAAAAATGTGAGAAAACACTTGAAGAAAGAAACTTAATTCTTATGGCATTTCCAGTTGTTTGTCCCTCGGTGTGTTTCAATTTAAACAACTACGGTACACAGTTAGAAGTCAAACCCAAGAACAAATGTCTCCACAAATAACTATTCTAATTTATGGATTTCACTTCATTTATTTTTCTGTGAATTCATCTATCAACATGCTTTATAATTTTATTACCTTTCATTTTAACTCCTCTTTTTTTTGTAATATTTCAGAGTTTAATTTGTGAAATGTTTAATGCATAAAATATTTTAATATATAAACAGAATGATAATCAAATTTAATCAAAATTTCAATTTTGAAATTAATCAAAAAGGCTACAAACCTAAAAGCCCTTACAACACTAAATTTGTATTTCATCGATAAGAATAACTGTCATTACTACTTAAAGTTGGCATCCTTTGTTGAAGAAAAGAAAGCTGGGAAAATAGCAAGGATTCCTGTTTCACAAACAGTTCAAAATTATTCTCCTGAGGGCTAAGGTTGTGGTTGACCGCCCACTGTAAAATGGTTACCGGATTTTTTTACTGAGGTTAAAGTGGGAGGGCATCAGACTGATCAACCGACTCCAGCTTTAACCCAATGGTCATAAAATGTTTGGACCTATACTGCCAAAGGCCCAAAAGCAGCCTGTTTGAACTCTAAAATGGGATCCTTTAAGGGTTAAAGTTCTATTTTGAAAATTAGGATTACGATCTTTATCAAAGTTGAAAAGAACTTCATTATTATTTAATATACTGTGAAGAATGATGGTTTGGTATTTTTTTTATTCTAAAATTTGTTTCCCAAAAATCACATTCTTAATAACACTTAGTTTTAAAACATTCTATAATCTCCCTTTTTTCCTTCCATAATAATTCCCATTATTTTATTTAGGGGAAAAAAATAAATGAAAGATATTGTATATTCCAGTCCATAATTCCTTTTTTTTCTTATTTTATTTTTTATTCCTGCTAAGAAATATAACAAAAGAAAAATTACTATGATGAATTACCTGATTAAGGATCCAAGTGATGAGAATTACTTAGATAGGCACAAAGGGAACTGTAGATTAACAGAGAACAACAGCAACAATAGAATTACCCTCTATTACAAATAATGCAAGACTAGAGAAAATATTAATAATAATTTTTGAACACTTAATGGGAAGAAATTCAGGAAAAGCAATGAATAAAATAAAGAAGGTAGGCTCAAAGTAGGATGAATGATTAACTCACAACCTCCAAATGACCATATTTCGTATGCCTAATCGGCCATACTTTTTCAAGCCTTTTTTCTTTAACATCACAGGAGGAGGGAGCCATCCCCCTCCTTCCCAAAATCAAAATAAATTACAAAACAAGGATTATAAATTAACAGATAAAAGCATGAATCAAAACAAATAATAAACAAAAACGTGAATAATACTCATAATAACGATGATGATAACATCTCTGTTCCATTGTTTTAAAGTCCAATTGTTTATTATTTGTTTTGATTCATGCTTTTATCTGTAAATTTAAAATTCTTGTTTTGTAATTTATTTTGATTTTGGGAAGGAGGGAATGGCTCCCTCCTCCCGGGATATTAAAGAAAAAAGGCTTGAAAAAGTATGGCCGATTAGGCATACGAAATATTGTCGTTTGGAGATTGTGAGTTAATAGATGTTAATAAAGTAGTTATTAAAACATTAATTTAGGATGAATAATTACTAAATATAACTAAAACAATGAGACTGATACATAAAGAATACACAAATAATAAATAGGATGTGAAATAAGAATAGAAAATATCATTATTGCTATAAAACCGTGTTACCTGAGCTATTCCACCTTGTTCATATAAAAACATGTGTGTTAAGTCTCCAAGTAAAACTTCCATACCACGAGTATAACAGTGGGCCATTACTAAAAAATAAAAACAATTCAACATTGGGTACTTATGCTACTAAATCCCTTCAAATTCCAAAAGCTTTAATGTACAATTGACTAAACTTGTTCCAAAAATAAATATTATAAATATTTATAGCATATATCTTAATGTTAGTAAATCCTTATTCCTATATTAGTAACATAAAGTGTAGTTGTTTTGTTGGTCCTAGTTATATTTATTTTATATTATGAAAAAGAAACTGCAGTACACTGAATTTACCTGCAATTAAATTGCTCATCGTACCAGAAGGTACATATAAAGCTGCCTCTTTTTTCAGCATGACAGCAATTTTGTTCTCCAGTTCTGAAATATAAAAAAAATATTAAATTAATTAGTTCTTTATAGTTTTAATCTTCCCCTCATTTTAATGAAATCAAAACTAATAGCATTTACCTTATTAGTAGAGAGCAGCTGTTAACCAAACTAGATTGTAAAACTCAATACAAATTAAGACTATGTGTCTCTCTCATTCTGCATGGGAGATAATTCTTTCGTACATTTTTATATCTTTATGAGTTTTTGCTCAGATTCCCCATTAAACTCTTAATGAGATTCAAATCAAATCTTTATTCTCCTTGTTTGACTCTGGACTACCAATATTTTGTCAATTTGTTATCTCTGTTTTTCACATCTTCTCAAAGTTCTAGATTTGCTTTTAGATAGCATTGCAATTTATTGTTTATTCTAATTGTTAAACAGATTGTTTCATCAAATGAAGAATTCTTTTAAATGATATTACCAGGCAGAATTGTTTTACAGAATGAAGAAGAATGCCCTTCAAAGCTCAAGTCCATTCTATATTTCTTTTTCTTTTAAATTTCATTTTATAACAATTTCATGCTTTACAGTTCTAATGGGGTAGAATGAAAAAAAGCAGCTATACAGAATACCCATTTTATTTTTACGCTTTCAGCTATCATTGACAGGAATCTGGAACAATGTTTCGTCCTTGTTAGGATTCATCAGCCATATTTATTCTCGATGATAGGCTCACAGCTCAAATTTCACAAAAGGCTATGGATCCTTCTGCTCCTGGGGGTGGACCCCTCAAAAGCAAACCAACAATGAGGAAATCACTAAACCTTGGCCTGCTAACTGCCAGGCACAAAAGGTATTTAAAAATAAGGAACAAATAGTCATAAATAGGAAAGTTTAACATGCATAAAATATACATGAAAAGAAGAGATATAAAATATTGTTTTGCTTTCATGCTTTGATGAGCTATCATCAACAGCGTCTGGGACAGCTGGTTTGTCATAGTTAGAATTCGTCAGCCAGATTTACCTGTGATGATAGGAAAAGCAATCAAGCTCATGAGTCCTAACAAGGATGAAACAGTTGTCCCAGATTCCCGTCGATGATAGCTCAAGGAGCGAAAGCAAAACAAAGTGTATTTTGTACACCCCTTATCTCAAATTACATTTATGCACATTAAACTATCCAACTATTAGGGGAAATTCTCCATCAGATAAGATAAAGAGTTTTTAGTTTATTGTTGGGTCAACAAATCTTTCATAAATTAAGATTTTTACTTTTACAGAAAAAGAGTTTTTAATTTTGTTAAAGATGCAAGTGTAAATGTTGAATTTTTTGAAGAGCGAGATTGTATGAATATGTCATACAAATTTATTATCAATGTGAAAAGAGATATTTACAATTTTTTTTGTTTTCCATAGCTTCACAGCTGCAATTTTATGGAATGTTGCTTGTTTTTGTGTGGACACTCAAATATGTGTATCTTTAAGTTTGATATAGTGTTTATATTTTTGTTTTTAGTTTTGATTAACCATGAATTTCATTTTTGACTGATTTATTCCATTTTGTAGTCATCGGCCCATTTTGTAATTTGGTTTAAATCATGTTGAGTCCTATGATGAGCAGTCTATATCATTGGACTCATTTAGTATTATGAAGTCATATGTAAAAGCAAACACTTTGGAGTATTTGATTGTGTTAAATAAGATCGTGTGTATTAAAAATAATAATGAACCTAGGTTAGATCCTTGAGGGATGCCTGCATTTAGTTTGTAGAATTTACTTGAGTTGTTTTGATAGGAGATCTTTAATTTTCTATTTTTTTTTTATCAAAAGTTATTATCAGTTTTTGTGCATTTCTTCGAACACTGTGGTTATCTAATTCTTTTATCAATATGGTGTGATTTAAGCAATTAAAAGCTTTTTTAAAATCTATAAATACAACTGACAATATTTTGCTTTTGTTTAAATTAGCATTTATGTACGCATTAATTTAATAAATTTGTGGTGTCAGATTACTTTGACGGATTACTGTTTATAATTTTTTTTTTTTATGAAATTGTACATAGTATTTGTTGTGTATGATTGGAAGATGTTAGGTAAAACTGAACAGATTGCTCTGAATAAGGAATAAGGAGCCTTGGACCAAAAAGGTGCAACAGAGGAATAGCTGCACTATTTGCTGACATCATTTCATGGACATTGTCATCCTTGGAAGCCTCAACCCAATAAGTACGCATGAGGAGGGAGTGAGATAAATTTGATTGTAGAAGTTTTTTCCATCTTTGTAAATGGCAATGATTTTTTGCCCATTTCCATTTTTCTGAAAACTTACATGTTTTGAAATTCTGCATATGGTTAGTTAGTTGGTTGGATTTTAATGGTGCAAAAGCAGCTGTGGCTAAGCTGCACCAATCGGCATATATGTGCATATGACCCAATGTGTTCCTTGATTTCTTTTATAGATATTTTGTTCAATTCTATGAATTTACTGTTTCACAGTTTCTATCGTCATTCGAAGACATTTTAATTAAAGCTATTGAGCCTAAGAATATATTGAAATTATAATTTTAAGAAAAAATTAATGTTACAGTTACATTCTTTTATAATGCCAATATTGTTAAAATGTATTACAAAATTTTCTGTTGTTTTGTCGATATCTTGCTGATTTATAATGTGACTTCAATTGCTGCCTTTATTTTCCTTTTTGCTTGAATTAATTGTATGATTTATTATTTTCCAGTATTCTTTATTATTGTTGTAATTTTTATCAAAGTGATCTGATAAATATTTTACTTTGTTTTATTTTTTTTGTGTGATTGAGTTCATTGTTAAATTGCTAATTTTCTTGTACCTCGGGGCATATGTGGTATTCATTTTATTGCTTCTATATTTTTTATGCAGATGATCCTTTTCTTTTAAGAATTTGTAAAATTCATCTATCACTCACATTTATTTAAATTTATGGTTCTGATTTTTTCATGGTATTTACAAAATAACTGTATTTAAGTTGCGATGTTATTTTGCATTCTTAAAGGATTTGTAGCAAATTTTTATAAAAATTATGTCTATGTTAATGTCACAAATTACAAGCATATTTTTTTTAAGTTTTGATTAGTTAAACTAAATTTTTGTCCAAATTTTTTACATAAACCGCCTTAAACAAAATGAGAGGGGGTGGACCTATATATTGTTAATAATATTAGGTTGTTATCTTTCTTAATACATTCCACGTTATGCTTTTTTATTTCGCAAGTGATATTTTTATAATTAGTTGAGTTAATTTGATGTTCTATAAAATTGAGGTCACTTTAATAAAAACATAATTTTTCCACCTCCTCTTTTGTTTCTTCTTAGTTTATGAATGGTAGAAAACTGATTGGATGTGAAACCAGTATCTGAGTTATTAATATTCACTTCAATCAAAACAATTAATCTAATATTGATTAAATCTTAGAATTTACTAATGCTGCATACAAAGTAATCAAAAGCTTTTCTTAAGCTTCTGATATTTATGCGTGATATTGTAATTGGATCTGATTTGTTTAAATCAGCTTTACATGACTTGTACTAATCAATAAAAAGGGAAAAAAGTTCGATTTTTGATGAAGTCTTTCTGTCAGCCATTTTTCTTTTCTTTTCATAGCTTGTATAGGTCTTTTTCTTGTGAGATTTTGAAGATCCTTGATGTAATATCCTTTCTCACTAATATCTTGTTGTTTTTTTATCCAAATAAATGTGTAGGGTTTTTTTTTTTTTTTCCTTTTGCTGTTTGTTTAGTTTTCCAAACTAGTTATTTCATTTTTGTAAGATTATCCAAAATTTACATGATTTTGGAATAGTCATTATCTTGATAAATATCATTATTTTGTAATTTTTCCTGTTTTATTTTTGTCATCCAGATTTCTTTTGATAATTTTTGATGATCAGTTTAATTTTGTCGTTGTTGTATGTTTGCACTCTGTTGAAAACATCAATGTTGTTTAGATGATCTATTATTTCCAATTTGTGAGATATTTTCTCAAAAATGTTTTTGAAGATTTCATTGTGATATGCCTTTACACTTTCGATTACTAGATTATAGGCTCTAAGTCTTTCTTCCAGATTTTTTAATTGGTCCTCCACTATTTTTATTTTTTCGACTGTTGAATTATTTTTTTATCTCGAGTTATTTTTCAGTTATGTCCTCCTTTGTTTGTCATTTGTTTTTTGTCTTTGAATGATTTCCTCAAACTGAGAGTTTGTAAGATCCATTCCTTCATTTCTTGTTTGAAGTCATTTAAATCAAATAATTGTGACATTATTTCTTTGAGTTCCTGAAGAATGGCATCATTCACTTGACCTTGTGAGGGGAAAGTGACCACTATCCCTCGTAAGGAGACTGCATCCATTTTCCTCTGGTTGTTTTTCTGGGGTCGGGGATGAATCTTTAGTGAAAGTTTTTGACTTTGGTAACTATTTTCTTCTCTCTGTTTTGATATGATGTTTTTTTGCAGAATTAGCATTTCCAGTGCAATTTATTTGAAAGGGTTGTGACTGAATTGCTAACCTTTGATCCTATGTACTTAGTACAAAATGCATGTCCACAACAGTTACATTTCATTGGATTTATTTTTAAGCTTTTTTTTTTTACATTTCCTGCATTTGATTTCCACTTGTACTTGCCATATTTTTGGTTGAATAATAGTTTAAAATTAGATTGATTATTTAACTGCAAATTGTTGGTACTTACATAATAAAGGTCGACGAGCATCGAAAATTGAGTTTTATCTTCACACGCTCACCCTGAAATTTGTCGAAAAACAAAACTTGGATATGACCAATAAAAGAACACAGTCATCCCCTGACTAGAGAAAATACCATGGCAAAGAAAGGCAGATGAGTCGTTTCAGTGCAAGAGACAAGGCCAGACTGTAAGGCTATATCAGAGTTATTGCACAGTCAAATGGTACAATGTTCACACACATCAGATGTTAGAAAGGGGAAACAACACAACTAGCAAGTAATAGAATGGGTTTTTGTTGGTGTTTATTGATCATATTTTGAAGAATAAAAAAAAAAAGGCTGAAAATTTGAAAATGGCTCTAGGTCATCCATTGTACCATTTTTATAGAATCATGACATGTATATTACTCAAGTGAAGTAATAACATTTGATTGTTCCTCAGAGCTTGGGATTACAAATGGCCAAATCATTTGAAATTAAAGAGACCAATGCAATAAAATAATAGCTACTAAGAATATGTAGTGCAATTGAAATCTTTACTGAAGGCAGCTGCACTTAGTCACATCTTTCAGAATTACTGCAACTCCATCAGTAATTTTTGCGTCATACTGTGGTTAATATAGAATGTTTAGTAGATTCAAGGCAATGATTTACAGTTTTCAATTTGATACTGGTGCACCAACAATCTATCCTGAAGTAAACAAACCAACCCCTCCATCAATCAGCTGGAGGCCTTTCTATAGATTGCCATCAAAACAATGAAGTATTAGTCATCAGCTACTTTGTGAAGAAATTAGGGCGAGTTGAACATTGTTTCATTCATCACAAAAAGGCTTCCATTCTGCAACAGTTGTGCGTTTGCTCAGATGGTCACTATTTCAAATATTACAAAAAATGTTAATTACAAGCTGTTCAAATGCCAGTTGATGTATGCTTGGTTGTGAATCTACATACAGCACTTCGCTGATTTGGGGACAGTTTAAGTAACTAATACTAATGATCAGTACTTCCAGTTTGCCTTTAAACTAGATGGTTTTTATCATTCTTGTAAACATGTTTTTCCTTTTTTAAAGAGAACAATTAAATCTTATGTTTTTGCAATGTGTATGAAAACAATAATGAAACATGAATTTGAATGAATTAATAAAGTAATAAGCAGCAGTTTTGTTTTGACATTTAGCAGAGAAAATAGAGATGTAGGATTGGTTATTTATGGTCCTGGAAACCAAGAAACTTTTTGTGTTTTGTGTGTGAAACTGATGTCATTGATAAAATAAGCAATTACAAATTACGTGAAAACCTGACTAAGTCAATAAACATAAATAATGCTGAGAATTAAAGGATTAACAATTGAAAATTATGAATGATATATTTATATTATCTTAATATTACTTTTGATACCTTGAATCTTTTGATAAGGAGGAGTAGGTCATAACAATTAAATATACAAATAATGTTACTTTTGATGAGGGATTTTTTCCCACTCGGTGAAATTAATTCAATATTTCAGCTACGTCCCTCAAGCATTTATCAGGATATGTTTGAGAATTACTTGAACATCTGCATTGTTATTTTATCAGTCATTGTTATGGAGTAGAGAATTTCTTGTCCTTCTTGTCTTGTTTACAATGTCTTGACAATCATCTGCTCCAAACATTGACTTTAATAAAATTACAGAGCAGAAGTTCTCAAACATATCCTGATGAAGACTCAAGGAAGATGAGCTGAAATATTTTTGATTAATTTCAAATGGAATAGGAAAATTCCTAATTAAATATTACATTATTTGTATATTCAATTACATTCAATTACTTTTGATACTTTCTAGAAATGCACTTCAATAATTACTTTAGGTATCGTTGTTCTAGAAAGAAAAATAATATTTTACCATTCACAGTTGGATCTTCTTTATATACATCATCACCTACTTCAGCTTCACACATTGCTTGCCGCATCAAGGGTGAGGGTTTGGTGACAGTATCACTTCGTAAATCAATAACAAGACTTCCTTCAATACTTTCTTGCATGTTTTTAACAGAATTATAGTAGAAGCGATATGCAGATGAAGTTGAAATTCTATGAAGTTGTTGTTGAAATAATCTCTAGAAATAACAATTAGCTTGAAATTAATTACTTTCAAGATCATTTTAAAATTACAACAAATATAAAATTAACACTCAATGTTTCGTAAATAACTTTTCGTAAAGTTCTAACAAGGGAAGTGAAAGTGAAACCATGTATGTAAAAGTGGAGTTTGGGAATCAAACCAAGCTCAAATGAAATGGCATCACAGAGAACATAAGTGGGCTAAATCTGAGTCCCAGGTTCTAAGCCGTTCTAGAGATATGGGGTCACAAAGGTACCACAGGAAAACAATTAAAGTCAATGTAATTCCAAACCAACTGCAATTCAGTTACAAGAAATGGCACATTTATAACTATATGACAGAGAGATCATAACATTAAGGTTGTTCACAGTGAGCACAAGTCTTAAGAATTTTATCAAACACATCATGGACATGGCAATAGTTCTTGCTTCTGCCTATGGATGAGAACTAACTTCATCATGTTGCAATCTCTTGCACGCTTCCAGTGTGCTGCACAATGATTCAGAAATATGATCAAGTATGCATTCTACAAAGCCAGCTATCTAGTTCAGTATTGCTTTGACACCATGGATGGAACACGTACACAGTCACATCGAATGGTCCGTGTACCACTTGTGCCTGATGCGAACAACCTTCTGTTATGATCACTCTGTAGTACAGTTACATATATGTTGTTTCTTGTAACTAAATAGCAGTTGGTCTGGAATTACATTGACTTTCATTTGTTTTCTTATGGCACTTTTGAGACCCCATATCTACAGAATGGCTCAAATTTGGTGCACTTATGTTCTCCATGATGCACTTTCATTTGAGCTTGGTTTGATCCTCAGACTCCACTTTCACATGCGGACCCTTCCATTGTAAGAGGCATTTAAGAACTGAAATTATCAATAATTATCTTATAGTAATATGACAAAAATATACAAGTACAACAGGGGATCCTCAATCTAAATGGTAGTTATGTTCCTAAAAAGCACAACCTATAACAAAACAACATACACTCTTTGATAAAAAAAAATCGAATCACCATTAAGTCCAATTTGAATATAACTTTGTAGGTGCCATTTGGATGAAGAGAATTGGAATTGATTCCAATTTCACAGTGAAAAAACAAATTTTTATTGAACAAAAGCAGCATTGCTACATTATCAGTACTGCGTGAGCCACTTCTGGCAGCTATACATGCTGATGTACGTAATGGCATGAAGTGAAACAAAGCCCTGATGTTGTCTTATTGCAGATCATCAAGCTTGCTGAAAATGCTGCTCCAAATGCCTGATGTATGATGATGGATGCACTTGACATTCTAGCATGTCCCACACATACTCCATGAGGGACAAGTCTGGGGATAAGGCAGGTGAAAGAAGAGAATGAACTGCTTTGACAAACTGCTCGAAAGTGTGTGCAATGTATGGATGTACATTATCCTGGTAGGAAATTGCACCTTGCAGGTGTGACATGAAGGACAGAACAATGGGTTGCAGGATTTCCTGCACATATAGCTGTGCATTTAAAGTTCCTAGAATCACTATGAGAGGGATCAGTTATGATAAGAAATGGCTTTCCATACCATTACAGCATAAGGAATGGTTGTGTGCCTCTCGCCAATACTGCCAGGAGTTGAGAACTGTCCAGTCTTCCACATAAAGCGCATCGCAAGGCAGAAGCAAGACTCATCACTTAACACAGTAAGAAACAATTGGAGCAGATTATGTCTCTCGGGCATGACCCACTCTGTGGAGGAGGATTGGACAAATCTTAAGATAGCAGATCACCTTTCATAGTGATTTGAGGAACTTTATGCAGGAGGTTCAGTAACCCATTGTTTGCTCTTCTTCTAAAGTCTGCGTGTGCAATTTTCCAACACGATAATGCACATCCACACACTGCACATATTTGCCAACAGTGTCTCCAAGCAATTCATTCTCTTCCTTGACCAGCCATGTCCCTAATCAAGCATATCTGGGACATGCTAGGATGTCAAGTGCATCCATTATCATACATCCAACATTTGGAGCAGCAGTTTCAGCAAGCTTAGTGAGATCTGGCACAAGACAACATCAGGACTTTGTTTCACTTCATAACACGCCGTATCTCAGCATCTACAACAGCCAGAAGTGACTCAAAACATTACTGATAATGAAGCAATGATGTTGCTATTGTTCAGTAAAAATTTTTTTTCACTGTGAAATTTGAATCAATTCCAATTCTCTTCATCCACATGGCACCTACAAAGGTTCATTCAAATTGGGCTTCCTTCATGGTGCTTCGATATTTTTGTCAAAGAGTGTATATCAGTCATTAATTTCTGATTGAACTAATGTACTTTGTGAGATAAAATCCAAACCATCTAAGAAATTTTAATGTGTATGGAAATGTATAGGCATATAAATAGGAAATACTTTACAGGGGAGTTTAGTGTGCAAAAAATGAAACATGAAAATGCACAGTTCTTTCACTTCTGCAGCTATTGTCAAAAGGGAATCTGGGACAGCTCTTTCATCCTTATTAGGACTCATCAGTCAGATTTACCCATTTTTGATGATCAATATGCCTTCAAGTTGATCGTCAATACGGGTAAGTCTGGCTAATGAATCCTAATAAGGATGAAACAATTGTCTCAGATTCCCATTTGACGATAACTCAAGGCATGAATGAAATGAGTATTTTCTATCCCGATTTTCAGTAAGTACTTGTTTATTTCAAACTAAAATGTAATAAAGTATGAAATTATTGAAACATAAAAAGTAACTTTTTGATGTACAATAATGCCTACATACATTTGTAGAATTTATTTTTGTATTAAATATTTTATATGTACTTGTTACTGTACTTATGTTTATACATACTGTATATATTTTACATACATTTTATAAACTGTGTGTAGTTATGGATTTACATATAGAAGATTCAGGAGAAATATACATGTACAACAGAATATGACAATGTATATCAAGTTTACTGTTCCTAATTAATTAAAGATGTGCATGTGAAATAATGTATAGCAAGGACCTTCTGTTAATGTTTTTCATTGATGAAAAGTAATTTGGGCTAAGCTTTCAATTCTGCCAAATCACAGTAAAGGCCCTTGTTAATCTATTACTTTCATTAATGTAAAAAGTTTGGGGTTATTTTATTTGTTTAAAATTCGGCTCACTCCAACAAAGCCCAAGACTAACGAGCTGTAGATAACCAAAAAATATGTAGTTTTAGAAAGTGTCCGTAGGTTTGGGGAAGTTAGACCGGGGAAGGGAGGGGGGTTAGGAAGGGATCAGGTCACATCATTGAAGAACCCCCCTCCCCCGCATTTCTAACTTGTCTGGCTTTGATTTGACTTAAATCAGATGTGCAAACATTTGAAGTAATGGATCAAATACCATTGCAAAAGCTATTTAGATAATAAATTTTTCAAAATCAATTATAAGGAATTGGCAATGGATTTATGTTATATGTGATTTCATTTGTTTCACCGATCAGAACCTAACCTAACACAAGCATTTTTCACAGTCATTTGCCACCAATATGATGTCAGCACATTCCAAAGCTTACTTTTTTTTTTTTGTTTAATGTTGAATAGCATTAACATTACTCTATTAAATGATTCTTAAATAAATAAAAAAAATGAAGGGGAAAATGTCGTATTTATTTAAATTCCTCGTGGCAATCTAGCATAGTATTAGCACGAAAAAAGCTCAAGTGAATTCCTTTGCAATCTAATTATTACATAACTATTTTGCCAGAATCCCATCATTTCCAAAATGTAGAATATAAAACTGCTGTTTTCTTAAACAATTTGCTTCCAGAAAAACATTATACTGAAGGGAGAACAGCTGCTCATTAGCTTCTAGTACAATTACTAACAAGAAGTTTTAAGTTAAAATCTACTTAAGATCATAGCAATTCCTGTATTAACAAATGTATATTAATCTCGCCTACTTTGCTATAAAACACAATTTGCTCCAACATTCGTGATTTATGCGATGCAACTAATAATATAAGCCTGTTAAAAAAACACAAAACAGAACTATCACGAGACAACAAATGACCTCAACATCTGAAGTCGTTATGTAAATATCATAGATTAAATAAGATTTAATTTTGGTAAATATGACAACCGTAATCAATCAATATTTTAACAATAACTTCGATCGTTCTATATTTCTATACATTAGAATTGTTTCTGGGCATGCGCATCACCAAGCGTCCTTAGCAACGTAACCACGCGTGTTGTTTAGACAAAATGGCCTCTTTGGAAGAGGTATATGATGAATATCTTCAAGTTTTGTCTAGAGATCTTAACTGTCTTCAGGATGAAGACAGAAATTCACGTAAACGGGCTCTAGAAGATATTCGGAAATGCACGGTGCTTAAAAAGCCCCCTTTAGATACTGAAATTTTGCACATGTTGTTAATGCATATTTACAAACCAATTTTACGTTGCTTCTCTGATTCAGTGGAAAAGTGCCGAGAAATCGCTGTTGATACAATTACACAGTTCTGGCGACAAGATCCAGAATGCAAAGAAATCTTATGTTATTTAGTTACAGTATTAACACAGAATTTGGGGCAGCATGACATTATGGAACCATCGGAAGAAATTAGATTAATGGAGGTAGAACTGATACAGAAAGTAATCCAGGATTGCCAGGAAAGTTTGAATCCGTATTTAAATGACTTCGTCAACATCCTTAGGAAAACTATCGTAGATCCTTATCCAGAAGTAAAGAAACTGAGTTGTACTTGTGCGGCCGAACTTGCTAAAGCTTTACGAATGCGTTTCCATATGCAGTCCGAGTCATTGATAAATCCACTACTACAATCGGCTATTCATCAACACGCGAAAGTTCGAGTTGCCAGCATTATGGCTTTAGGTAAAATGCTAAAATTAAAAGGTTTTTACCGTTCTAGAATGGTTTTGCCTCTATATTCGTACATTAAACTTTTTAATCTTAATTTAACTATCATTGTTATTTTTAAAAAATTCAAGTAGTTATAGGGGAGAAAAAAATATTATACAGTGCAACGTGGATAATTCGAAGCTGAAGGGACCACTACAAAACTTCGAATTATCCAAGACTTCGAATTAAACAAGTTACATCTTTTAACTTTAATTTCAGGTCCACTGAATGCTTGAAAAGATTATTCTGTCAATAACTTAATATTTATTCAGAAAGATCATGGTATGAAAGAATTAAACACTATATGTATGTAAACAAAATAAGATTTATATTACGTAAGCTACAGTACATATTACTTTCAATACAGAAAATTATAGTTTTTCAAAAAATTGTGCAATGTCTGATTGTTTTGTAGAATTCAGTCACTTAAGGTTAGCAAAATCATCAAGCATGTTTAGTGAACGGAAAACAGCTTCACTTACGTTGGTTTGTCCTTCAATGTACCGACGAAATTCGGCGCTATCCCGTACTCATTGCCGATTTGGCCTTTTTTCTTCACACCCTTTTCCACCTCGCGAATGACTGCGACCTTTTCAGCAAACGTTAAATTCTTGTACACGCGTGGTTTACTGAAAGACATGGTGACACTGACAGCAGGAAGCTCGAATGGCGTCTGAAGCGTCACCTGTCGAACGGTGGCGGGAAGGGAATTTCAGTTGTCACGTGTCGAATTTCTTAACGATGAAACGCCGAAAAGTCGTTATGGTTCGAAATTTTTTATAATAAACTTAGAATTAAGGAAGTTGAACTTCGAATTATCCACGATTTTTTAACATTGATTTATTTTAATTTTTTAACGTGTGTATAAATTAAGTTTTAAATTATATATATACTTTAAAAGACACACAAAAATATTTATAAATAATTATTTTTTAATCAAATTATTTATAAAATTTCTTGCCAAAAATCTTATTACATTAATTTTACAAAAATTATAAACAGTCTTTTTGATAACTATTTACAAATTAATGTTTCACTTATTATTAACAATTGTGAATTAAATTAAAGATATATATAATCATACAACTAATTATAAACTATGTACAATTCAAAATTATTAAATATATTTAC
This sequence comes from Thereuonema tuberculata, assembly GCA_023159025.1. NCBI lineage: Eukaryota > Metazoa > Arthropoda > Chilopoda > Scutigeromorpha > Scutigeridae > Thereuonema > Thereuonema tuberculata. The sequence continues at coordinate 65,778,325 of JAFIDM010004315.1, read as the reverse complement.
AATTGATTTAATAAATGATATTTACAGATTATAAAAATACTATTTTGAAATTTGAAGTTTTTCTATTTACAATAATTATTTAATTATATTTACAAATATATAATATAACATTAATATATCTACAAATAAAATCATTTTTGGCAAAAAATTAGTTTCTTATTCATGTTAGAAACATATTTAAGTTAATAAATAATTTAATATAAAACAATTAAAAATGAATAAAAATTAAAAATTCATACAATACATTATTATTGAACAGTTTCAAGGAAGAAGTTCCCCATCATCAGCAAAAATCATTAATTTTTGTAAAATTAATGTAATAAGATTTTTGGCAAGAAATTTTATAAATAATTTGATTAAAAAATAATTAATTTATAAATATTTTTGTGTGTCTTTTAAAGTATATATATATAATTTATAAGATTGATTTAATAAGAAATTCAAGGGACTAAGAGAAATCTTCAAATTAACCACGATTTCGAATTAAAGACGTTCGAATTATCCAAGTTGCACTGTATTAAAAACTTAGATTTCATTTAATACTTTTTTATTAATGGTGGTACAGGATTTTATTTTTTTTTTTTTTTGTAATCGCAGTCAACCATTACTTTTCATATGAAAATATGTAGAAATCCTGAGTTTGTAAAGTTTTTTTTTTTTATTATTATTATTGAAATCCAAACGTGTGCAATTTAAGGTTGAATAATTTAAAAATTTGACACATAATTATGCAATAAAAAGCTTTTATGCTTTTAATTCAAGCATAAAACGCATCAACAGGACATTTTGATTACTTTAAACTTTTTTTCAAGAAATACTTTTTTTCGATATTAATAAAAAAATAGCCTTTCCGGCATGGCCTAGCGATCTAGATGGCGGTCTGCCACGAGGCTGATGTGTCGGAACCTGGGTTCCAATGCCGGCATCGGCATGGATGTTACTTTCTCCTTCTGTGTTTTGTCCATTTCTGCTGGTATAGCATGAGCTGCCTCTTATGGCATACCCTGGGCAACGTTTCATCGGCTAAAAGCTCACATTTCTCGCCCCTTGTTGAGGCCAATAGTTTCAATTCTAAGAGCCCAAGCGTTGGCAAAAAAAAAAATTAATAAAATCTTTAATTAGTTCACTGAAATATTTAATTCAGAGTAGGAATGATTGAAGTATTAGAAACTTTTCTTGTAAGAGAAAATAAAATAAAATTTATAATTTTACCAAAAAAATATAAATAAATAAATAAAATCAGCCACTGCTATCTATTTTCAGTGCTTTTTATTAGAAAAAAAAGCATACTTGTGTTGTAATTTACAACTTTATTAAATTTGGGCTGCTTTGCACTAAATTTTTTAAATAGATGGACATCGGTTAAAATAAACGAAATTTTTCTTTAATTTCCAACTTTATTAAATTTTCTATACATATTTTTATTATTTTTTTTATCTGCCCTTTTAATGAAATTAAAGTGTTCTGTTGACAATTGTATTTTGGAACTTTCATTTTATAATTACATTTAGAAAACGGTTTCATTGAAGGACACTTCTGAAAAGTTGTACATTATATACACATTTTCCCTCCTAATTCTCCTTACGAATTAGAAAATTGGGAAATTGATGTTAAAATTTAGGTTTATTAAAATGTAGAATTAAGATAAACAGTTTTATAGCAAATGACTTCAGGAATTAATACTTTTTCAGCCATCAAAAATGATGAGTTATTAATAGTTATCCAGAAACAATACTTGGATTGATTATTAAAAGCTTAGCTCCATATCTGTTTTAGAAATTTAAAAACTTGGAACATAATGCAAATAAAAATTGACCCTTGTACTGGAATGGCACCACCTTCAAGTATTCTAGATAGTACTGTCAGCCTTATGAAATGACAGAGCTGGGATTTTTATGCCTGTGATTGCTAGGAAAAAGGTACTATAGAAAAATCTTCTATATCAGTGTTATGTAGGTATGTGTGTATTTTTATCAGTGTTCTTTTCAAAACTGCAGTCATTTTCCATGTTATCTGAATCAAGAGGAGTGACAAATTCTTTAATATTTCATGTGCTGCTCCATGATACTTAATCATATATAATTGATTGAATAATCATTTAAAATTAGCATATTTCAAGAAATTAACATAAACCAAAAGCAGTTTTTATAAAAGTAACAAAGTAAAACGAGAATTTCCAATACATAAACATTAAACTTTCGAAAGCATATCTTGTTTATTTTTTCACTATTTGATCTGTTTCATTAAAGTCGAGTGTCTTTCTTTCCAAACCTTAAGTGTTAATTATCATCAAAATACTTAAACAAAAATCTCTGCTGTTAATTTCATGCAAGTAAATTGTTTCTGATGTGTAAAGGAATCTCTGCACGGTACTCAATAACACTGATGAAAATTTTCTTATTCTTTTCTAAGAATATAAACAGTTTATGTATGTGTGTGTATATATATATATATATATATATATAGTTTAATCCAAAAACTTCTATTACTGGAACATCTTTATCTTCAGTATCTCATCTTTTTTGAGTAAGTCTTCTTCAGGAGACCTCCATCTTCCTCCTCACAAATGTTAAGAATAAAACATTTTAAAATAACAATCTTTGTTTTAAATAAAAAATTATACTTACTTTAATTACACAACATTCTTTATTTTCCATATATTGCTTAAAATACCCAAATGTTATTTTGTTAACTTTTAGAATCTTTTCTTTATTCATTCAAGGTTTCTAATTTATGAAGCATGATTCAAACATAAGGCGTTCACTTTCTTCTTCCACATCCACTATGGGGTCCGGATTGTGTTGCTTCTCCTCACAATGATCTTCCTCCTTCCATTCTTATAAGCTCTTATGTGTTCATCCGGTGCTCCTGTAGAAAACCTCTCCACTGTTTCTACACTTCAATCGTAGGCATAAAAACCCCAGCCCCCAGCTCTGTCATTTCGTAAAGTTGACAGCACTATCTAGAATGCTTGAAGGTGGTGCCACTCTAGTAAGAGAGTCAATTTACATGAGAAAATATAATGATGCATATTGAGAAAAATGGGTGTGATCTATTGACTGAAGTATAGAGATTGTGGAGAGATTTCTCAAAATGTATTTGTCTTCATATTGATGAGCCAGAAATACCCCATAACATATATTTTCCATTTTTCCACTTTCCATTAATACCATTTCCATTACATTTAATTTTTGTATTTCTTTTTGAAAGGACATGCAATACTTGCTTAAGGATCAGATTATTCAAATAGAAATATTAATTAATTACTGAATTTCATTATGAGTTGATAGAAGAATACATAATTTTTTGCATGTTCATTAAAAGAAAGAAATGAAATTCAGCTTAAAGAATATAATTAATCTGAAGTTGCTGGATATATTGCAAATGTTATGTATATGAAATATTTTGTTTTCCAAACAAATAGCCTTTATAAAGAACTATTTCATTATTATTCTATTTTCTGTGATTATTTATTGCATTATTTTATTTCAGGAACTGTTATTCAGTATGGCAATAACAAATCGGTTGATGACTGTGTCTCACATCTCGCCCAGCGTCTGTTTGACTATACAGCACAGGTCCGATTAGCAGTAGCCAAAGTTGTTGGAACTTGGTTATGTGAACTTCCAGATCGCTATTCTTATTTTTATAGACTTATCCCTCTTATTTTAACTTGGTAATAATTTTATATTTATTTAAGCTGCTGATTATTACTCTGGATTCTTGGGCAAATAACAAGAATATTAACATATCACTGCCCAGTTTTGCAATGTTTAATATCTATCATATTTCTTATTCCCTTATTTGATTTTCAACGTTTAATAGACATAAACAAATAACAGGAAAAGCAAAAGGTAGTAACGTTTCCATTATTTGATGAATTACAAATAAAAGTGAAAGTTTTCAAGTATTCTGTAGAGTCCATCAACAGGAGGGAACAAATAATTTTTATTTCTCCTTTATTTCTACGAGTTTCATTCTCAGTTATGTCATTGCTTGTGGAAACAATAACAAAGTACATTCTTGAAGAGAATTCTATTGTTCTTTGTTGAACGATTTGGATTTGACTTATGACTACACTTTCATACAGTAGTTGATTCAAATATTGCATTGGAACTCTTCTACAATGATAACTTTTATATTTCTTTTTTTAGGAATTATCGTTAAGATGTAATGGATAAAGGAAAAACCAGGATCTACTTTTGTTGGTACTCAATGCACGAGGGTGAGTCAGTAATTATCCACAATGCAGTTGTAATATTTGTGTTTCTGTTGGCAACACTGTTGTTTTTGTTTAAATTGCTAGGTGAGATTACCTTCTCATCATTTGCCCAGACATGAAGTTGCTAGGTCAATTCCATTATGTTAACCATGGCCGCTACTTGTGTTTGCATCAAAGAAGAGTGGTGATCTTTTTTTATGGTCTGAAGGTGTATCAGGTGTCGAAATCCTTTGAAGACTTTCAGCACAGTACGGAAATGGTTTTGCCACAAAGGAATGTTTACAAATGGATTGAGAAGTTCAAAAATGGTCATATATAAGTGTTACGCATGAAGAAGTAGTCAGATACCCAGCTACAACATTGAGCACATACTTGACATGGTTCTATTAGACAGACGAGTGACTATTGATGAAGTGGCAAATCATCTGCAAATGAGTCATGGTTCTGCCTTTGAAATCATCCATAATAGACTTGGCTATAGAGAGTTGTAAAAAAATCACCTCGGACCAAGAACTGAAAGAAGCGATGTATGTGTGGCTTGATTCTCAGCCAAAAACTTTTTTTCTGAAGGTATAAGGAAGCTTTGCCACAATGGAACAAGCGCATTGAAAAGCAAGGAGACTTATGTTAAAAAATTGTTATTGGAAATTCCTTGTTTTTACTGAAATAAATTTTATAGCTGCATTGCTCATAATTGTTGACTCGTCCTCGCTATAAAATAAATTTAGAAAGTAAGTTTTCGAAACAGAAGATTCTTTTGCATAAAATAAAAATGGACGGCCAAAAATGTTACTATAAAACAACTACAGAAACAGCGGATAGCATTATATAGTACTGAAAGTAAGAACTTAAGAGTTTTATAAGAATGAATACATTTGTTTGTGAGTTACAAAGAAAGAGAAATTATAAGCAAAATTTACTTCAGATATCAGTATTTGTATACATGAGAGGAATATATAAAGAGAAAATATAAATTAGGAAGATGATGGGAAATCCATTATTTTAAAGTTTTTGATGTTTTGATCCATCCATTTGAAGGATTTATTGATATTTTTGTAAAACATATGAAGGAACTATTAATGATAACTTGCTTATATTTTTATTTTATGCAACAGAAATTGTGGATTTCTTTTTCTGTATTTTAGAGGTTTTTGATAATAAAAAATTTGGTTTTCCTTTTTTCCTTTACATTGTGACTTAATACCTTTTATTTTTGTTAATCAACATTAGTATAATTAATTTGCACTGGAACTTTTTTATTTATTGATAAAACAGGATGTGTAATAAAACCGAAATTAATGTTTTCCTTTTTATATAGTGAACCTTTTGAATATATTTGTTACTGCCTGTCATAAAAGACAACCCCACTGAATATTTC
>JAFIDM010004315.1:65729998-65772625 GCA_023159025.1 Thereuonema tuberculata | reverse complement strand
GTCGTATATTATTGTTAAAGAAACAAAGATTGAAACTAAATGATATTATTTATATTTTCTCGAGGAATTTGATGTAATTTAGAGTATTGTTCTTCAAATTATTGTTATTTTAGGCTTGAGAAAGAAAAGACGCAATCTTTTCGAAAATTTGCTTTTAGTATTAAATGTAGTTTTTTTACATTTAAATTTGGTGAGATGTTTAGAACTTTGGTAATGCTAAGAAACAAAGTATCGATATAATACAGGGTGGCCACTCCCCAGACATTTTAAAATTCCCTGACTTTTCCAGGTTTTCCAGGTGAATTGAAAAAAAATCCAGGTGCGGGGCTGGACATGAATTGTACACGATACTGTAGAAACCCTTTTCAATGATTGCCTTTAGATTTAGATAACTCAATTGCAAGTTTTTCTCTCTTACTAAATATTTTCTTTTTAAAAATTTCCTCTGTAATAAGTTTACTCCATTAACAGAATAAATTTTACTTCTTATAATTTATGAATAGAAACACCATTGTATTTGTTTACTTTACAATCTTGCAAACTGTTTATAGGGCTTGCAACAGATATTCACTTTGTCCCTAGGTAAAAAAGGGACCAAAAGGGACGAAAAATCTTAAAAAAGGGACCTAAAATTAAACATTTTCAATTTCAAATTATGAAATTTCAGGGTAATAATTATATTTCAGTAGAGGTAATTATGCATATTTTGTTTACTTTATTCCTAGTGAACATTTTAGAAGATTTGAATATAACATTATAAAATATAATTTTTCAATGTTTGAGAGGAAAAGAACCTTTTATGAATGTTGTGCATGAATATCACAAGTAATATACAGAATACAGTGATAACCAAAATGCTAGAATAAATGCCTCAAAAATTTATTTGAAGAAACTAGATATCAAAGAAACACCATAATTATCAGATTAAAACAGACATTACTTATTATAAAATTCCCTGAATATCTAATTAAGTAGAATTACTTTCCTGGAGGAAACTGATGTAAAGTGTATGTGAATTAAACTTTTCGATATGACTCTTGATTAAAATTCAGCATTTGATAAAAATAATCATTTATTATTATTTTTCATGTAAAGAGGTATCATAGAAACTTGAAAAAGGTGAAAAAAGTATTGGTTAGAATAATAAAGAGTAGAGAGTTTAAATTTTAAATATGACATTTTCAAACATTTTACTTTAAAATGTATATATTTAGTTTTATCAGTTGTATATATCAGTTTTCAAATTTATATATTTTTTTTAAATGCCAAAGACAAATTAAAAATAATGTAATTCTGTTTAATTAAGTGAAAAAAAAATTTGAAATTCTGTTAATAATATTTTGAGTTATATCAAGTTTAAATTACTCCACTTTTATTAAAAAAATTTAAAATTTAATTTTTTTTTAAAGTTTAAGAAAATTTTTTATTAAGTGTTTTTGTGTAGTCATTGCATGATTAATCACCAAAAAAAATTTCAAATATTTTTAACTTACCGGTAATTAGTAATTTTTTTTAAAAAAAAATGGGCCTTCGACCCCCTTAAGAAGAAATGTGGCATATTTAAAAATAATAAAAGTTTTAAGGTTTTTATTTATTCATTTTTTGATTTTTTTTTTAGATTGCATAAGCACTTTGTATAAACTAATATTTTACAAAAAAACGCATGCACATTGTAACGCATAACGCATAAACGAAACGACACCCCCCCCCCCCCCCGCGAAAAAAAAAATATTTCGGAGAAATAAATATTAAATGTTTACCATGTAACACACTAGTAGCTTTTTAAACATTTGGTTAATGGAAGAATAAAAAATTTGGAAAGATGCAAAAGGATTGAGTATACACTGACACTAAATCGTTTCAAATTATGGCGCGAATATGCAGTAGTACAACGGCGATTTTTGCCGTTTTCCAAGTTTTTTTCCTCCTTTCATTCTTATAATCTTCTGGGAAAATTACTTTAAAGAAGAAAACAACAGCGGGTGTGAATAGAAATCGGAAGATCCTCATGCTTGACTATTAGCAATTTTGTAAAGGAATACGAAAAAGAGACGTAACTAGCGCATGGCCACCGCCGTGGGCGCCAATTAAAAAAAAGAGAGCAAAAACGAATAATCAATAAAAAAATATAATATCAATTACTTTAAAAAAATGTTTGAAAATAATTTGTCTTCGGCAAATTTGAAAAAAATATTTATTTTTTATAATATGAGATTTTAAAAAATTTTTACATTGAAAAATCGTTAATTTTCAGTTTAAAAATTTTTAAACTGAAAATATTTCAGTTAAAAATTTTTTTAAATGCCGAAGACAAATTAAAAGTGATATATTTCTGTTTAATTAAGTGAAAAAATTTTGAAATTCTGTTAATAATATTTTGAGTTACATCAATTTTAAATTACCCCATTTTTTTTTTTAAATTAAAATTTAATTTTTTTTTAAAGTTTAAGAAATTTTTATGAGGTGTTTTTGTGTAGTCATTGCGTGATTAATCACCAAAAAAATTTTCAAATTATTAACTTAATTAGTATTTAAAAAAAAAATGGGCCCTGGATCCTCTTAAGAAGAAATGTGACATGAAGATGTTATGTGTTTAAGTCAATATTTAAAAATAATAAAGTTTTAAGGTTTTTTTTAATTCATTTTTTGATTTTTTTTTAGATTGCATAAGCACTTGTATAAACTAATATTTTACACAAAACGCACGCACATAAATAAAACGACACCCCCCCCCCCCCCAAAAAAAAAAAAAAAAGTATTTCTGAGAAATAAATATTAAATGTTTACCATGTAACACACTAGTAACCTTTTAAACATTTGGTTAATGGAAGAATAAAAAATTTGGAAAGATGCAAAAGGATTGAGTATACACCGACACTTAATCGTTTCAAATTATGACGCGAATATGCAGTAGTACAACGGCGATTTCTGTCGCTTTATAAGTTTCTTTTTTTTTTCCTTTCATTCTTATAAACTTCCGGGAAAATTACTTAAAGAAAACAACAGCGGGTGGGGATAGAAATCGGAAGATCCTTATGCTTGCTATTAGCAATTTTGTAGAGGAATATGAAAAAGCAGCGCCGTAACTAGCCACCGCCTTGGGCGCCAATTAAAAAAGGGAGCAAAAAACAAAATTATTTTTGAATAATAAAATCAATAAAAATTTAATATCAATTAATAAATAACAAAATAAAAACTTGAAAATAAAAATGAAAATGGGAAAAAAACGGACCAAATTCGACAAAAACTGACTTTAGGGACTTTAGATTAAAAAAAAAAAGACCTGTTGCGAGGTCTGTGTTTGAAAATTTTAATTTCTATATTTATTGAAATTTTGCTTTCTGCAATAAAATTACTTGAGTTTTTACAATAGATGTAAATTATCATTAAATTAAAAAACACTTTGTATTATATTCACATGCATTTTAAGGCAGGAGAGGGGAGAAAATTCCAGAAATTTTCGTAAATTTCCCTGACTTTTCCCGGTTTTCCCTGACAGTTTTCAAATTCCCTGACAATTCCCGGTTCTCCCGGTTTCCAGGTTGAGTGGCCACCCTGTAATATGACCAAAAACACAAATATTTCAATGCCATGACTATATTGCTATATTTCCCTCTGCTTAAAATAATTACGCTATCTGAACAACAAACTTTTCCTACTAACCTGATAGTGTTGCACAGCTATTCAGTCTTCAAAGTGCGCTAGCAGACAACAGCTGAGCTTTGCGTGGAAATGACTCATACCACTTATTAAACATCATCCACCAGAAAATAAATGTCATAATCTACATTTATTAACTGAAAAATTTATTATTTTCTGGTGGATGATGTTTAATAATATATATAGAGAAGATTTATTATATATTTATAGTTATATTATATTATATTTATTATATTTATATTTCTATTATATTTATAGTTTGTTTGTATATAGACTCATACCACTGTTTTTGGGATTTGTATTCTAAGCACATTTTCGTGCAGTTCTCAGTGTTCGAGATCACACACTTCTCTTGTTAGTAGTTTGTTGACAAGAGAAATGATATGACTACAATATAGCAATATGTATGATTATTGGTATGAGTTACAAATAATATACACTAAAGATAATTAAAAAAAAAAAGTAGTTACCACTGAAATATCTTTAAAATAATAAGTTAGTTAATATTGTTTATTGGCACAATAAATATTATTATCCAAAATCCAAATATTACAAAATTATGTAATGAAAATAATGTTGAATTGGAAAACTTATAGAAATGTTCATTATCAGAGGCTAATACAAACAGAAGATATAATGGTTAGCAAGATTTATTATTTACTCCAAAAGTTTGAAAATATTAATAAAGAAGGTTTAACGTGCATTAATGTAATATGAAAAGGGAAGAACAATCTATAAAATGCACAAATTCGTTAGAATTTGCCTTTCGAGCTCAGCGCAAAGCTGACCGAGGTAATTTTCCTGTACTTGTTACAGCGTTTTTTCTTTAGTTGTTTGCTTTCAACCGGGTTCCACTTCCGAGAGCGGGAGATGGAATCATAGGTACCGACGAATTCCAAGCTAGCTCCATTATCAAAGCTAAATCTGGCTGATGAGTCCTAATAAGGACGAAACAGCTGTCCCGGATTGCTATTGATAATGCTCAATGTGTTAAAAGCAAACAATTCTAACGAATTTGTGCATTTTATAGATTTTTCTTCCCTTTTCATAATGAAAATATTATTAATTCTTTAATATAATTTCATAGCAAAATTAAAGTATCCTACTACAGGCCTATTTGACCCTTGGGATTATGGAACTAAGGCTCCTGGCTTTTTCTGGAGACATGGACTCGATGAAAATGCTTAATCTGAAGAGCTGTTGACAACAACAATTTTCTTGATTAAAATTGTTGCTTTATGAATATATTAAGTATAGATTCAGGTTCATCACATTCTATACAATTTATCATAAGTGAAGCTAATGTATTACGCAAACTGTATATTTAAAGTAATTTCAAAATCCATATCTTGATTTCCAATTTTATTTTATATTTCATATTGTTCAGTCATAGCAGTTGAATAGGTTTCAAATATTATTACTGAGGAGATTATTAGGATTCTATTGAGTAAAGTCAACAGACAATCAGTGATTACTGAGCAAGTGATGTCTGATAATGAAGTTTACTTACATTCCCGATTCTTCAATTTTCGAATATTCAAAATCCCTTATTCTTTCCTCAAATAGTAAATAGTCTGAAAATAAGAACTTTAGAGACTGATGTCTAATTTTTAATTATTCTTTTTCTAAAAATCTTTGTTAAATTCATTTACATTTTATTTTTTTTCCGTTAAACTTTAGAAAAGAGAAATTTTGGCAAAAATCAAACATACAAAGGAAAAAATACGAGACGAACTGAATCAATTACAACAAAAATGTGGTCTGTTAGGAAAGACCCATTTGCTACACGATTTTAAAATGAAGCAAGATCAAGCTTTGTCTTTGAAGAATACATTGGAGGATCTGAAAATGCAGCATTATGATATTATGGTGGCTATGGAGAAATATCAAACACTGATGCATTCAGCCAAACATGGAGTAACCAATAGCAAATTGGCCAAAGTAAGAAATTAATCTTTGGTATCGAGATTTCAACAGGGATTTGTATGGTATCAAGTGTAGAAGCATAAATTTTATTTTAAAGAAAAACTATTTTGGATTGAAATTGTAAATTAGGCAATTTAAATAAAATTGGAAAATATGCAAGGTGCAGTTTTATTCATGAGAGGATCAATGTTTTACAGATGTAAATCAGTATTTGGTCAAATATTTAAACATTTCATATGAAGTATTTTTTTTTTTATTTGAACTTTGCTTTCCATTGCTGAGAAACTAAAATTATTATTATTTTTTTTTTGTCTTGCATAGGATTCAAATTCTATCTTGATTCTGAATTATAGTTTACTATGAATGAATATATATATGATTGTTTATTTTTTTTAAATTCCGAGACATCTCTTAAGACTATTTTAGAATGATGTATAGCACAATCTCACCCCTTGACAGTAATAGACTACTACTCGCAAGAGCTGTGTGCGAATTAACAGTTTATGTATTCATTATGTATTCGTATTTATGTATTCATAAAAATCATTAAAAGCATTGTCGTGGAATTTTTCACATTGTTAAAATATCATGTCAATATTTCAGCTTCAGTCTCATCAAATTTTATCAATGCTTGGGTATCTCCCCAGCTGAAAAGATTTAAAGGGCCTACGGAATGGTTGTTTTCAGCAGAAGCAAGATATTTGAATGATATATGTGGGTTTCCGAGGAACGGCAATCACAGCAGCACGATGCGAGATCAGATAGGTCTACAGTCAGAACTCCAGCTAAGTTTGTATGATCATCAATCCAGGAAATCAACAGCACACCTGTACATAGCTGACAGAATGACATGAAATCTAGTATTGAGCATGCCATGTGGCAATTAAGCAAGATCTGCTGACGAGGCAAATTTGTTCAAAATTTGTCATCCTCATGGATGACCAGATTGTCAGGATTGAGATTTGTTGAGATCTGACTGAACTCGTAAATTGTTACGAGTGATGAAACTTAGTGCTTACTATACATCCTCAGAAAATAACAATGCAAGGTGTGGCAATTATCTGGTGAAAACAGACCAACAAAACTGCAGTGCCCAAAACAAGGGCAAGGTGATGCTTTCTGTTATTCTTTGACTGTCGTGATAAATCATGAATACATAGAGGGACAGTCAATGCATTTGTCCATTCTGAGACCTCTAAATGACTTCAAAACTTTGAAGGACAATAATAGTAGTTCTATTTTTTTCCATGGTTATCCCATAATTAAAAAAAAAGAAAAGAAAATCAACGTTGGTGTATTTAGGTCGATTTTGCATATTGTAATTGCCAAGGAAAATACAGAGTATTAGTTGGATGATTGTTTGTTTATTAAAACCAGACATTAATTTGTTGCCGAGGGAAGTATATCATGTGATTCTAACTGCGCTAATAATTAGTGCATTGATAACCATTTGTTATGGTTTATAACTCAGTTGTCCAAAGTCCTGTCAATACATATTAGCCCCCCCCCCCCCCCTAATTTTAAAAATCTGATTGTTTAGAGTATCTTCTTACTTCGAAGAAGACAGGCAACACTTTATTTACAACAAGTTCCATTTCACAATATTGTTCATTATGTGTATTTTTCATTCCTTAGATTTTACAATATGTATTATATATTACAATAAAGTTCTTTGTTATATATTAAAACAAAAATATATTCCTTCCATTTTCATCAATCTGTTTAAAATTCTTCAACAATATTTTGCGAAATTGTTCCAATAACACAAGGTATATGATAAAAGCCTGTACTATAAAAAGCTACCCATGTTTCAACAAAGATAGAGGTTACACAGTGAATAGCAATACATTATCTCATTTCCAGAATATAATGCGGCACAAAGAGAAATTTAAATAATGGATATTAAAAAACATGCATCAACAAAGGTTACACAGTGAACAGTAATTGCATATACGTTGTTGACATTATGATTTATACATTGTTATTTTATTTTGCGAAAAACTTGATAAAGCAGAACAATAGTTTCCGCGAAATATAGTTGAAGAATTTTAAACAGATTGCTTAAAATGGAAGGAATATATTTTTGTTTTAATGTATTATTACAATGTATGTGTGCATTGTGATTTATTGTATACGATACAAAGAAAACGAATAAAAAAAACCAAAACAAAACAAAAAACCCCCAAGATATTATTTGTTAATTTTAATTAGAAATGTAAGAATTAAATAAACAATTTCAGAACACTATTTGTTCCAAAATTATTGGGTTTATCTCCACTAATTAATTTAATCAAGTAAGTGCATTTACCATTATTTTTTTTCCCTTTATTTCCTCATCGCATATTAAGCCTTCTAACATATTAATGAATAAATAATAAATAGTTATATCTTCATCAAAGTTCCTATTTTCCATATAAGTATCAAGTTTGTATGAATTAATTGTGGGAGTTCGTTATAGCAAATATTAGTAAACCAAGTTGCCTGTAGTGTCAGCAAGAATAATCACAAAGGTTTGAAAATCTTTCCCCGATTTTAATATGTAATTTGTTAAAATTGATTTAAAGTTCTTAGTCTAATAATTTCCTGTAGTTAATTATCTACCTAGTCTCTGCAATTCCTATAGTGAGCTAAATTTCAATATATTAAAGCTTTCACTAGCACTATACAAGGAATTCAAAAGATTTGAAATTAATGATGCTTCTACAATGTGGTAGCAAGTAATGAAAGAAGACTATAAAAAATAAATCTGGTTAAATGATGTTTGAAATATTTAAAATGTTTATTTACAAAATGTAGTAAGATAGGTAAAATTACATAATTTACTTTCAAATATATCGAAATTACAAACGTGAAAAATAATAGAGGTCAGTCAAAATAAAATAAAGTTTTGTTATAATAAATTGCAGCAACAGTATCTGCTATATTACCATAATAATGAATTTGCTGTCGGTGATTGTTATTGAGATAGCATAAACCAAACTTTTGTCATTTTGTAAAACACAAAAATTGTAATTTATGCTATACAGCATGCATACATTTGAAATGTGATTGATTTATGTATGCATCATCAGTTTTGTGTTCATAAGTTGAAAACATTTCTAGTCTGTTTGAAGGTTGTTCAGCCTTTTGCAGCTGTTTGAATAATGCCTGTTCATTTGAAACCTGTGGGCATACTAATTGAAAAGGAATATATGCACTTGATCACTGAACTGTTATTATTCCTAGTCTTTATCTATAATGCCTCTGGGCATGTTTCTTTAGTACTGTTTGAGTTAGCATTAATTCACAGTTAGTAATAATTTTGATTATGATTAATTGTAGTACAACCTTTTTTGAGAAAAAATTATTTTTTCTTAGCAATACTCTCAATGTACTGATATTACAAAAAGTTAAATTTGAATTTGAATTGAGCCAGCAGTGGTTTCTGAAGTTAGGCATAAAAAGCAGCAATCTCATTAAAAAAAGAAGGGGGGGGGGAGCAAGGAACTGAAAAAGCTATATTTGCAAAGCACATTTTAATGTAACACTATGAAATATTTTTAAGGTGATGACTGATATCAGAGGATATCCAGACCAAAGCTTCCAAACTGTTACCATTGGATTCAGTGTATACAGTGTTGGATAATTAAACATTCACAATTGAGTATGGGACAAAGCAACAGAAGATCCAAGCTCTTCAAATATTATTTTATAATTTTGCAAATAATCACTTTACAAAACATGAATAAACAATTCCTCATAATAAAAAAGTAGAAGCAAAATTAATTCTTAAGATCCACTGAAAATAATAAAGTGTTTACTGTGGCACGAATATCAATAACAAAAGCTGGAAACAAATTAACGTTTTTAATTAGATCCAATGAAAATAAAAACATTTAGTTGTTTCCAGCTTTTGATATTCATATTCATGCTAGTTTTGTTTTAGTTGAAGGTGATTAAATAGATGTGAATCAATTGCTGCTTGATTCTTACTTCAAAACCTTTTCTAAGTGGAGTCTTACATCCTTGGATTCAGCTTGAAATTGCTTAAGTCCTTCCTGAAGCGTCTTTTTCTAATAGGAAAAAAATATATTAAAAGAATTAATAACAATAGAGAATTAGTTAATTTGTCTAAAATGGTATTATAAAGTGTACCCAAATAGAATGCCATGCATATTGAATATATTGTGATTCTTCAATGGTTTCACCCAATCAATCATTTGAATATCTTTACCGAGTTTCCTTTCAGCAAGTTATTTTTCTCCATTCTTCTTTCAAGGAGAAGAATAATTACAGGGTGTCTACAAAATCTGAATAAAAGAATTCCCTGATTTTTCCCTGATTTCATGAACAATTTCTTTTAAAATTCCCTGATCTGTTCAACCAAAAAAAAAAAAACCTCCACACCGATCTGTTCAATCAAAAAATTCCCTGATTTTAAGTAATAATTGCAAAATTCCCTGATTTTTTCCAGAATAACAAAATTCCCTGATAATTCCCGGTTCTGTAGACACCCTGAATTAGCTTTAAGTCTTCTGTGCAGATAAGCTTCATCTATTCTAGCTGAAGTCTGACATTTTTAGGATTGGCAGAGAAGATGTGAAAGTCCAAAATAGTCACTGCAAAATCAATGCACAACATTTACTTTATTTACAAATTTGCTATTTTCAGAGTACACAAAGCATCCTTCCTGCCTCTATTCCAATGTAATGCAACCTGATCCCACATGTGACGTGGTTGTAGCAATCCTAAAAGATGGCTGCTTCTCTTGAAGTCTGTCAGAAACAAAGTGCTTGTTATTGAATTCCTGATTTTTGGAGAATGAAACAATCGGAAACATCCACAAGAGATTGCAAAAGATGTATGGAGATGACGCTGTTGATCGCTGTACCGTTAGTCGTTAGCACGTAGGTCCTTAGGTGAGAATGGCCATGCTAATATTCAAGATTTGCAACGCAGCGGCGGACATCACACCGTGCCAACGGCTGAGAATGTGGAGCGCATGAATAACATGATTATTGTAGATGGACAAGTAACTGAACGAAATGTCAATCCATCTGGGCATTGGGGAAGCAAGTGTATGCAGAATACTTAAACAGTTGCGTTGAAAGTCTGTGCAAGTGATCAGAAAAAACTGGTGGACAATGTTGCCACATCCATTGTACAGCCCTGATCTGGCACCATGGGATTACCATCTTTTTGGCAAACTAAAGGACTCCCTTCGCAGAACAAAGTTTGAAAATGATGACTCCCTTGTGATGGCCACTAAACAGTGGTTCAGGTGTGCCGGCCCCCAGTTTTACCGAGCAGGCATACAGTCACTTGTTCCAAGACGACGTAAGGCTATTGAATGCTACAGTGATTATATAGAAAAATGACATTTTGTTCTTAAGGCATGTATCTCCACATTGTAGCAATAACAAAATCTGTAAATAAAAAATTAAATTAAAAAATGAATGTTGTGCATTACTTTTGGAGTGATCCTCTTAAGATCATTATTTAAACAGTGAAACTATGATATTTCTACGATAAGCAATGTTAAGAAAATTCCTAATTTATCAAAATCATTAAGGAATTAAAATTCCCCAAGTGATGATTAAGAGATTTATATACTTTCCTATGCATTAATCAATCTTGAGAAAAAGTTAGTCCTAATTTTTTTTAGAAGAAATCTGAATGCATTTCGATTCTTGTATAAATTAACTTCTAGCTTTTATATTTGTATTCCTATTGAGCTCTGTTTGGGCTTACACACTTATAGCCGATTCATAGTTGTATGTGTGTGTATGCAGGGATGCTGTGTATGAAAAATAAATAAATAAATAAATATCCAATTTTGACTAATTTTCTACATTTATTTTTTTTGAAACATTTGCCACATGTGCTACTGTATGATACACACTCATTCTCTTCTGTGCCTCGACTGGTTATTTGAGGTAAAGGTCCGATAAAATAATTTTATTGAAATGCAATTTGAAAAGTTTACAAATTTCAAAACTTTTTTAAAAATTTAGTTTTGATATATTTACAAATTAACAAGTTATCTATGAAAATTCAACACCATTTGTCCGACCATCGATCTGTAAGCTGTTACCTGATGAATTTTCAATATGAACTCAAATGTAAAGATTTTGCTATTTTGTTGAAACTTGGAAGTTATGACAGAACATTTGTACTAGAGAAAATGAAACATATTTCAGTGAATTTGGACAACATGGCTAAACACTGAAAATCAAGAAGACTTAAATAATGAAACTAAGCTAAATGACTTATTTTGATTTGTGGAAAAATATAATGGGAAATTTACCTATTTGTTAAATGTGTTGAACGATCAATAGTCAAGGAAATTTTAATGTAGAAGCAAACGATTGTAACAAAGTTTAGGTTGCAAAAATATTAACTATTTATTGTTTGCACAGCAATGAATTAAAAGAAAATACATTAAAAAAATAAATAAATAATTATATATAAATAACTATATATATATATATAAAAAATACTTTTTTTTATTTAACTTACCACTCTTATTATTTCTCGATCTGCATCAAGTCTTATAAATTCTTCAACTGTTATATCCTTCTCTTCTTTATTCAAGAGAACAAATGGACAGGTCTTTGAATGAGAAACATGCTCTTGCCTATGAAACAAATTAGAAACTTTAGAATATAATTTATATTTGAGCTAATTTAATTTATATCTGAGCTAAGCTGTTGATGGTAGTAAGACTTAAATCTTTCAATCTCCCAGTTCTTACAACGAAAAAGTGTAAAATGCAATATTAAGTTGAAATACACATATCCATCAACTATTTCTCCTCTGAAACTAAAACTTGAGTGGCACTGAATATCAGCTCCTTATTTATTTTGATACAAACTGAGACCTTAATGAGAGGTTAGTGTAAAAAAAAACACCGATAATTTTCCTTTGAAGATACAGTGGAGCACCGTTTATACGTTTTTCAAGGGACTGAGAAAAAAAAAATACGTATAAATGAAAAAACGTATAAACGAAATTTACAAAAGTTACGAACAATTTCGTAATAACCAACAATAAAAAGTCAGAGGTAAATTAAAATATTAATGAAAATGAAATACAAGAGGTATGTAATACAAAACTTTTTATTCCGGATGTAATGTACAACTAGTACTACTATTCATATTCATTCGGCATTGACAAAATATTTTGTTATTTTAGGTTGTAGGGCTTTTTTGGAATGCACAGGAAAAAGTTCATTGTGCACCGTTAAAAGTGCCATCTTAACTTTATCATTTAAATCACTGCTAATGAGGTATTCTTGCTTGGTGTTAAAACCCGCCAAAGCTTATTGAAAACTTGGCAGAGGTTTTTCAGTGCAATTTTCTAATACTGCTTGCCTTTTCTAAGACTGAACAATCGGCAGGTAGAAATCTGAAGTTGAAATGCGCATTTTCTCTCTTCTTAGAGTTCTCGAAAAAAAAAATGTATAAATGAAATTTGCGATTTGAGGAAAACGTTTAAATGAAATTATTTAACGTTAATATGCATTGGATTTTGCCGGGACCATTCAAAAAAACGTATAAATGATAAAAACGTATAAACGAGAAACGTATAAACGATGCTCCGCTGTATTTGATTATCAATATAAGTAAACAATAAAACCCAAAAGAGCAGAGTATGTTTAGACTAGACGCAGAGTTGGCTTTGCATTAGGACACATCCAATTTCCATATTAGAAGCAATAATCAAGCACAATGTGATATCAACATCATGTACTGCCACTATAAATGGGCACACCTTTCCCCCTTATGTAGTTGGTACATTTCTACCAATTTGACCTCAGGCAGATAGTTAGGGCCTGAAGGGTAGGTGTCAGAATTTCGAGGCAGCTGCAGTTGTTGGCTGCTCCCATACCACTGTATCAAGGGTGTACAAGGTTAGGATTAACCTAACTAAACATCCAGCAGAAGGGCTCACATTGGTCAGCCACGACTGATACCCCAGCAACAACAGTCATTTGGTGTAAACAACATGGACCCTATCGTCCGGTTGCAGAGTTGAGGTTCAAAAGGTCAGTGGAAGTGATGTTTTGGCTATAGCGCTTTTTCCTTGCGTGCACTAGGCTCACTCACCAGTACAACAGTGGTTCAGAACAATCCATTTTCACAGGCACCATACTTTACTTTGCCTGGAGTTTCACAGCCAGAGATCAACGAAGTATACATGATGATACTCTGGTGTCATTCCATGTCAAGTGATCCATCAAAAAAACCTGTATCTGTTGGATTTTTTTCTTTCAAATTTGACCTACTTAATGTATCCTCAAAGATAGTAAAAAATCCAAATTTTTAGATT
Organism: Thereuonema tuberculata; assembly: GCA_023159025.1. Lineage (NCBI taxonomy): Eukaryota > Metazoa > Arthropoda > Chilopoda > Scutigeromorpha > Scutigeridae > Thereuonema > Thereuonema tuberculata. The sequence continues at coordinate 65,758,729 of JAFIDM010004315.1, read as the reverse complement.
TTTAGTTGCAGTAGTTTTTAAGTTATGGCCCTCCACAATTCCCAGAAAACTGGAAATTTTCGCTGACAGGCATTACAAAATAAATGATTATTCAAGCTAGTAGGGAGATACAAGGTTGGAGAAAATATTTTGTTGCTTAGTTTATAAGCTTTCCAAATGATATATAACATGACTAGTTTGAACACTTAAATTTCAAGGTAATGCTAATGCTGTACAATTTTTACCTTAAATTTCTCAAAAATCTAATTTTTAAATTAAAAAAAAAAAAAAATCACATTTAAAATACTATATTTTGACATCATTTGTGGAGAATTTCATTATGGGATCATATTTTATTTATTTATTTTTTTTTTTCAATTTTAGAAAAGTACTATGCAAAAGAAAAACATTTAAAAAAAAATCGTAAATTTCACAATTTTTTGTTCTTTTGGACAAGGCCCACTTTTGTTTAGGTTTGCAACCATGCTATTATATAAACATTAAAATAGGATAAATATTTTAACATAGTAGGGAGAGGTTGGCTAAGGGGTCGTCCATTAATTACGTGAGGCAAAATCTCATCAAATCTCACCAAGGGGGAGGGGTCCAAATTTTTTTTAAAAACTCACGTAATTAATGGATGGCCCCTAAGATTGAGTTAGGTAATTCTGGAAAGTTAGAAAATATGACTAATTAGGACAGAAGATAATGTTTTCTAAATGAACAAGCAGACTGCAGTCATATACAGGCAAGATATTGAGCCTACACCAAGCTAAATCATAACTTTTACAATATATTAACATTTATGCCACTTTTAACTGATATTTTATTTTAATTACTTTGTGGCAATTTTCATAAGTTTAGCAACACTGTTTTTAAGAGCGAGAATTCACCAACCACTCAGTTGTACCTCGACTTTACTGGAGTGAATGTGCAGTGTGAAGGCTGAACTAAGATTTTTTTGTATTTACTTCTTTGTATTACTAATTTCTACATGTCCAGTTAATGTGCATATAATGGGCATTGTGTGAGTGCATGTATTTCCGATGATGGCTGAAAAACAGTAAAACTGCTACGATTTTCTGTTGTAATCCTTGAAAGAAAGACACCAAAGTGTTAGTAAAAGTCTCATGTCTGTTACGTAATGTGTAATTTATCAGACATTATTGAAGATGTATGAAAATTTGTGATAGTTGTAGGAAACAAAAATGGAGGCAGAAGACAGCTCAGTACCAGCAGCAAGTGTTATGATGCCAAGCTCTTTTCATGAAGATAAAGACTCTGTAGATTTAGATATTAGCTTAGAATACCTCAATAAGACTAGGCACTCTTCAAGAATCATCTTTAGTTATGGAAAAGATTCCACATATCATCGAACTGTGATGAGAAAATGAGTAAAATAAAAGATGTTTAAAAGTACTGAAAAGTACAACACGAAGAAGAGAAACTACTTAAAGGACAATTTCCGATTGCAAAACCAATACCAGGCACCCAGAAGTTTGTTTTCTCCCTATGTGAGATAGATATTGACAAAGGTATTTTCAAAGGACAAGCAATTTTACAAATTTTCTTTGTCAGAAGGTTTTAAACAGATGTTCGCACTAGCAGAAGTGAAAGGATATGGGACATGCGAGTAAAACAATAAGTGGTGGCTTGGTGTAGTTTTAGCTAAGAACAAAAACAAGTGATATGTTGGAACTAAAATTCCTGCACCCTGAAGGTCCTTTACATATCTATAGGACTTTGAAGATAAACTGACAGTGCCTTTTTGCCAAATCCTGACTCTATTGCAACCTATATGTCCAACTAGCTGCACTTATTATATTTGCAAGGAAGAGATGCACTTAGCAACTGCAACTTTTCAAAATTACGTTGCAAGGAACTGATGAAATTGATAACATGGAAGAGGAGATTTCAACAATGCAAACTTGTATAAAATGTGCAATTATTTGTAACTTTTCAATAAATTGGAGTTCATTTTAAGGATTTTCTAACTTTTCTGAGTTATCTAACTCAACCTTAGCCAACCTCTCTCTCCCCACTATGTTAACATATTCAACCCATTTTAACGTGTTTATATAATAGCACAGTTGCAAACTAGAAAAATACTGGGCCTTGTCTAAAGGAATAAGAAATACCGGTAATGAAATATATTTATGATTTTTTTTTTTTAAATGGGTGTTTTTTTTTCCTTTGCATAGTACTTTTAATAAATTAAAATAAAAAATCTATAGGGATGAATAAATAAAGGACTTCTGACTAGAAGATATGAATATAATTGTCATAATGTTACAGTATTGGATGGAATAAACATTGATTTTTATTAACTTACCAAGGATCATCAGTTGGTTCCCAACCATCCAGTTCTTTTAAACAAACAAAGCACTTGGCTAAATCAGGTTCCACATCGGTTGGACAATGGAAAAATCCTGCTTTTGCCATCTGTAAAGAGTTGTATAGTTTAATAAAGAGCAACAGTAATATAAAATCTCAAAAACTAGCTCGGAAGCAGAGATTTAAATGGTAGGATAATAAAATGCAAGATCTCTTGTGCAGAAATTCATTCAATAGTCAAGGAGAAAACAGAATTGTATGTAAACCGTTTAACATTTTTCCATGGTTTTTTGCATATTGAAAACTGTTTGGGAATCTATTGACTTATTTCTTAAGACAATAATGTCCAACTTGTCTTAAATTTGTTATTGAATGAGTTAAATTTAATCTGGGCTTTTGATAAGTCTAAGAAAACAAACTAATTATATGATATTTTGTTGATCATGAATATGTAGCTATTTTTTTTAACTGAAAGGTCCAAACTTTCTATATTACTAAATATTTTTAAAAATTTCGAAATTGATTTTCATTTCTTTACGAATTGAAATCACTGATCCTCAAACTTTTCACTTCACTCCCAACCCATAAATCTTATATTTACAGAATTTGAACAATATACATCAGTTTCTCAATCTTCGTTTCACTGCACACTTGCGTATTTGAAAAAAATCCGGCGGCATATTACACGTTCTTCCTAAAATCCCATAGCAGTCCAAACTTTTTCGTGGTGAAACCGGAGATGAGGGTATAAAAGCCTTCGAGGTAATGACCGCTTTGGAACTACTATCCAAATCGGAAAAAAATTAGAAAGGGCCAAAATTTTTCGAAATTTACCTAAAGATACATCCTGCAGCTAAGTAGACCTAACTTCTCTAACCTACAGCTAATTGGAATCGACGATTCGTTCCTTCGGAACTCAATAGCACGTAAGTTGTTTCTTAGGCTAATTCGCTCCGCCACGTATCTTTTTCCGAACACTGCGATTGGCTTGTACCCTCTTCTCCGTTTTAGCCGTTTATTAATTTTTAAGCAACGAATAAAAGGGTCTCCTGAACAAATTATTCCGAGTGCCTGTCTAGGATTTCGTTTTCGTTCCTTAAAACTTGAGAACATTGCTTTAACCATAAGTGTACGATGACAATATGATCTGAAATTCATTCACAGCATTTCAAATTAAATTAAAATTTTAATTCCGTTAGTCGAAAAAGTACAAGTATCAAATTAACTAAAACCAACAGACCTTTGAAGGAGAATTTAATTTTGCCGCCCTCCTTTTTCTTAACTCTTACTTGATTACATTTTGAGTAAGAAACTAATATTTAAAACATATAAGCATATTGTATAATAGTCGTTTACAGGACCACTAGAAGTTTTTATTCCAATACTTTCATTTTATTATAACAACTTCCCGTACCTCCAAGATTTATTTCGTATATGTATGCAAATACTTTTGTTTGTTTGTTTTTTTTACTTTATTTACATTAATTATTTCAAACCTAAAGTATCGTATTCATTTTATAGAATGGCCACTCTTCATGTATTTCATAAGAGATTAAATGTTTAGAAACTTTCAGACGTCGCAACTACTATTTCATAAAACTCAGGTGAACTCGTAACTTGTAATTTTTTAACTGATCTTTCATTGAAATTTTGAATTCCAACGTCTACTTACTGCTTCAGGCGTACACGAACAGTCTTCTCGAAACGGCCAATCTTTGAAGGATTTTATCCTATTCACTTCGAAATTCATTACAGGCGAAGAAGGCATTGTTTTTGTATCGGCCATAATTTCAATACAACACTGATAATTTCACAATACCAAATACACTTCAAATAATGGCGCCAATGTTTGAGCAGCCCTCTGGTGAGAGAATAAAGAAGTGTTTCTGGTCGAGGTTATTTAAGACAAGGTTGGTTCCGGCGCGAAAACGATTTCTATTGGCTAGCTCAATGACATCATCTGGATTGCAGAGCAATTTAGTGGTTGAACACACAACTCAAATTAAAAGTTTTGAAGTATTTAAATTTTTTCCCGATTAGAAGTTTATAAATATTTAAATTTTTTCCGATTGAAATATTATTTTTTGACCCTCCCTCACGATAACTGGAAAAAAACAACATTAAATGATTTTTTTTTTTTTTTATCTCTAATGGTAAATTTACTTTCCTTAAAAAATATCTTTGTAAATACTTTCTTCATGTATTTCAAAGAAAGATTTAATTGACAAAATATCGTATCTAATTAAGAAAAAGTTTCACTGTAAGGAAATTCAAAGTTTTTCTAGACTACGGTAATCCTTTAAAGAATGTAAGTTTGCTAAACTCTCTTTCAGTGAAAACGCAGGCATTCCTCGTTCAAAAATCAACTAAATGAAACATTAAAATAACCCAGGTTCTGAGCTCAAAATTTATGATTTTTTTTTTTAAGATTGACATAAATTAAAGTGTATTTAAAATAAATATCGGAGAAGAACTAGTAAAATAAAATCTTTAAAAGTTCACAGACCGAATATCATTTTTACTATTTAACAAACGATTAATTATTACAAAATAATAATATTTTTAAATATTATTGAAAGAAACTTAAAATGATGTTAAAAATATTTATAACATTTTTTTTTTAAATTGTTTGTTATAAATATTTTAAAAATAATTTTACTGTTTGTTTGTGGAAGTTGTTTTCACCGTTTAAATCAACGATTTATTACAACACGTAAAAATCACTTATTTATGCAAAATAATAAAAATAAATAAATAAATAACTCCCGAATTTCATCAATTTTTTTTTTTTTCAATTACTTTGCTATCATTTTATTTCTTTAATTTTCATTGGTCTTTATTCACAAATATAGTTAAAAACTAATTTTATTTTGTAATATTTGATGAAAATAACACTGAAATTTATAATTTCTGTCTCACAAGTCAGTATTACCTTTGAAAAGTTCCTTTTTTTCGATTTATTTATTTATTTTAGTGTCAGACCGCTTATAAATTTAATATTTCAAATATCGCAAATTTTCAAAACATTTTTGTTTTCAAAAAATGAAGCACTCTATTCATTATTTGAATTTCGAAGTTGCAATCCGAGGCTGACGTCATGCTCAAACATAAAATATCGCGTTGCCTACTACGCATTTGGACCCCCCCCCCCCCCCCCCGGTTTCTTTCCATCTCCACCAGATGTCTCCAATTCTAGTTTACATAGCAACGCCTTAGCAACAGATGAAAAGCACGTGCGACACAATTCTTACGTTTGTTTTATTTGATTTTTTTTCAGATGGAATATAAGTTTGTGATTTCGCACGTTTTTGGTTCTGAAATCAACGGAAACTCGAAAATCTACAGAAGTAAATAGTGATGAAACTATAAATTAAGAGAATAAAAATGGAGAAAGAAGACAACACTCAACCCGATCATAGTACATCTCAACTAGAATTACTATGTGCAATTGGAATGGGTAAAGAAGATTTTTAAATAAATCATTTTAAAATAAGGAATTTGATATAATTTATTTTTTAATCTATAAAGGAACAGCTCTCTATAAAGTGGTAAATGCTTTTCGGATTTTTTTTTTTTTTTCCTTTCTCCAAGATTACAATTATTTAGACAGTAGCTTTGCGGGGATGTGTTGACCGAGATCTCCAAACTCTATGAGAGCTCTAGGGATCTCTGGACTACTAAACATATACACACAATTAAATGCGATGGACGGAGTAGGTTCTTCGAGAAAAGGAGCACGATTCAACAAATATTTAAAAAAAGAAAAAGCTTTAATTTTTTTTTCAAATTTTTTTAAGAGCCACAAAAATATAGTTTTGCAACGGACTCCCTATAATTCATGAAACAGTACTATCATACATCCATACTGGTAATCTTAACCTGCACAGAACAGCAATTTGTTAATGTGCTTCAGTTTGTTTACATAATGTAAGTTATATTATTAGATGTCACATCAGAATTAATCATAGAATACAAGTGGAGAGAAAAGATAAGGAGTATATGCTAAATCTAACAAAGGTACTTTAGAATAAATTATATAAAGCTGAGGGATCTAATCACATCTTGTTCAAACAAATGAAAATTTTTTTAGTGATATTAATATTTTAGGGCGATTAAACTTCAGAATATTTTGTATTCAATGGTAGTTTTAATTATAACCAATTGTTTTCGTTAGCATTGATGGAGTGTCAAAGTTGCCATAGATTTTTAGTCTCAGTTCTGTTAGGTTCCAAGTCTATGGCATTGAAATTGTAAGAAAAATACCATTAATGCTGTGACTTGGGAAGAGTTGGTCATTAATGACATTGCCTCAAACAACTGATTCTGAGGAGTTGTCTCAATCATTCTATAGAATCTGAACTAAAGTTAGTAGTTTTCAACACTCCTTCAAGCAGTTCAATGATTGACCAATTTTAAGCAGACTTTAGATTTAGCAATGCATTTTGTGATATCTTTAAAATAAAATTTTATAAAAAGATCTAAAAATTATGAAGAAAAATTAATTTGAGGGTTAAAAAGCAGTTGACCCATAAGTTTATCGGCTAGAGTCTAGAATACGGTACCCTTCAATAGCATGTTTTGTAAGGATACAGCGGTGACAGGTGTTGCGCAAGGATACATGACGTCCGATTAATTAGCCTTCGAACAAATTTCATCCGAATGAGGTCCGAAGGACCGAAGTGTTTATTCCGATTAGCTGTAGATTAGGTTAAGTGAGGTCTGCTCAGCTCCAGGATGTATCTGTTGGTAACTTTTGAAACAATTTTTGCCCTTCAAAATAGATTGAAAACGACCATGTTTGATGATGCGAAAAAAAACACCAACACCGGGTACCATAAACTAGACTTTTACCAGTTTATCTTCATTAGTATTTCTTAATATAAAATCATCTTGCTACTGCCTTTGTCTCAGCTAGCTACTCCATTTAGCACGTGATCTCAGTTTTGTTTGCATTGAATAGTTGGACACCATCTTCTATATTACAGAAACTCTTTTTATAGTCCTTCCACTCTATCAGCATTCAGTTTACTTCCAGCAAGTTACAGATGTTCAGTTTACTTCTTTTTACTCCTTTTCTTGCTCCTCCAGGTATTACTGGGGTTTATTCTTTTACAATCTGACAAATTCAATTGTCTGTAGCTTCACGAAAATCCCTTCTACCAGCATTTCGGACTGTGGCCCTGCAACATAGTTTCCAATGCAGGAGTAAACATTGTAAAATAAACAGGGTTATTTTGTCCCACTCCTGTCTATATACTTTCTATAGTTCATCAACTGTTCTAGCATGTCTGTTCCCTAGTCCACATCCAAAGCCACAAAAATCCATTGGGCTGGCACCAGGAGACTTACTACAATATCACTGAAAGGGAATTGCATGTATTCTTGTACTTATTCTTGGGACATTACAGAACATGTAACTCCTGAGTGTAGACTGGTGTCAGAACCAGTTGTTGATAATACTGGACATTCACTTTGAAATTATTGGCAATTGTAGCAATATTGGATAGCCAATTTGACCTAGTGACAGTATCCTGCAACTTCCACGAAACCTTTGGGAAAACTTTCCTTGCACTGGCACACAAAATATTAGATTCTGCCTTTTTCGTCGATGGACAGTATGAAATTGCCTTATCCTTTCCACAGTTGGTAAGACGGATCCAAGCCTCATCTAGATTAAGCACAAATCTATACTTATTTCTGGCCAGGTGTCGTTCATAGAGCTTCCTGCAGTTGGTCCATCTTTCAGTGCATGCACCCGGGCCTTATGAAACTTTTTCAGTCTGAGATGGCTCTTCAGAATTTTATAGACAGTGGACTGAGCAATGTTGAACTTTCTGGAAATCACACAGTCGTGGATCCAGTAGCCGAGTGGGTAAGGGCGCTTGGCTGAGGATTGGATCCCCGCCTCGGCGGAGGGTGGGATTTTTCCAAGCTCCATTCTCTTCCAAACGGGTCCTAGGGTCTACCAAGCCCTCTATTGAATGGGTACCAGGTTTATTTCCCGGGGGGTAAAGGCGGGCAGGCGTTGGGCTGACCACCAAACTTCAACTTAGTCCCGTTGGTCATGAAGCTCTGTTTACTGCTATATTCAATCCCAATACCTTTTTAAGTTTTTTTACTTATTTGGGATTAAGTTCACAATTTGCGGGCTGTTGATTTCTTATCCTCAGTTTTACAGCTGCCATGTTCTCAACTCAATTAGGCTCCACTGTATTTTTTTCAAAGTCAGATAACGGATAGAATTAAAGAAAATATAGCAGAAACCCTTGCCAAATGATTTCTTGGCATTTAGTCTCAGTTTTGCTGTCATCCTGACAAGGAATCATTTAGCAAGGTTTTCTGCATTATTTTAATAAAATAAAAAAAAATCCTTTTCTTTATTTTAATTTTGAATCTTATATTGGAAGCTCTCGTCACGAAAGTTGAAAGTATTGTAGAATAAATTTTATATAAATATTTCCAATTTATAAGATCATTTTGAAGGTTGTGTGGAATGTGGCTTCTGTATATTTCTATTTATTTATAAATTAAATTTCTTAATGAAGGCATTGATACTCTTATTGATAAATCACAATTCTTAAGTTAATAGGCTTTTATTTTTTAATTCCAAAATCTGAAATTGATTGTTGTTTTACAATATTTTATTTTTAGGCAAAATTCACGGTGGTCTACTGTTTCATCCTGATAGAACCCATTTATTGTTTCCTATTGGAAGTCAGATCATGGTGAAAAATGTAACAAAGCATTCCTTCTTTTTTTTAACTGGTCATACAAACAGTATCAGTAGCCTCAGTGTTTCTCATAATGGCAAATATGTTGCATCGGGGCAAATCACTCATGTTGGCTTTAAGGTAAGTAAGAATATAGTTTGCTAAATTCACTCATTAGCTATTGTAACTCTTTACTTCCTTACTGAGTTTCCTTATAATAAAAAATGAGGAAGGTTTTCTTTTGCAGCACTCGTACATGAAGTGTTTTAAGCTTTCAAACTTTTAATCATACCTTGGAATGATTTTTCAGCTGAGATAGCACAAAAGATCTGAAACTTTCTCCCTTCTTTAATATTTATATTGATAAATTGCCAGTTATTTATTCTGTGATTATTAACAAAATAGGTGAGATCTCAAAACAAATCTGTCCTAGCTTGTTTAAAAGATTTAAAATTAAGAAAACTTCAAACATTTGAGAAAGCAGAGAAAAATTCCTCATTTAGTATCAGCCAACTCAAAAAAAAAAAGGAAACGATGAATTAAGTTGATACTAAAAATCAGATTATTATGAGCACATTCAGTAATATGTTTATTATATAAAATTATTGCAGTTTTCAGAATGTTTTCTTAATGCACAGAGAATATTATGTAAATTAATATTGTTAAATTATTAATATGAAATATTACTTTAATAAAATCAATTAAAAATTTCTCTGTTTGATGATAATTTACACATCCTTCAGTCCAAACATTCCATGGTTCAAGTTCCACTTTTTCAATTGATTTAAGGAATAATATTAAAGATCATGAGAACCTCGTACCAGATAATGACCGCACTGGCGATATAGATTTCAGAATAATTACAACCATCAGGGTGAACTTAGGCTGTAGGTCAGTCTGATGCATTCACCCTTCCCAGTTTTAATCCTAGGAAAAAAAAAAAAAAACCCTACTACGTTTTATACAGGGTATTTTATTTGTAAATGAGGCCAAGATGTTGGATATTGTATTGAAGGACATACACATTGCTATGCTATAACATACAACTGATATTTTCTGTTAAAATTTGTTTTATAAAGTAGAAAGTAGTTAAACCTTAAAGGTAAAGGTACAAATTAGCTTAGCCTTTTATATAATCTACTTTGTATCCATAAAAGACATGTAATTCTTAAACTAATTCTTAAACTTTTCAGACCAATCTTTTTATATGGGATTTTGAAACGCGAGAGAAGATTTGTGAACATAAACTTCATAAAGAGAAGGTTCAAGATATCGCTTTCTCTCCAAATGATATTTACTTAGCTTCCGTTGGAGGTCCAGACGATGGAACGTAAGTTTACATTTCTATTTTGCAGTTGAAATTAATTTTTTTTTTTTAATTTCTTAAAATTAAGTTTTTCTTCATTTTTTTTTTTATATATTTTTCAACTTGACTCTTCTACACATTATTACAAGTTTGCAGAAATGAACATTTATAAAACATTTTGTTGGAGACGACAAAATGTCAAATAGTTTAAATAATAAGATAAGAATTATAAGTTTACTGAAAATGTAAAGAAAAATAATTTTTATGATTTTTCTTTTCTTTTTTTGATAAAATTGTTGTATAACCTTCAGTCAATCCTTTCACATCTCTTACCTGCATTTTATTTATTTATTTGAAAGATTTAAGTTACTTATATTCTAATTAATTAATTAATTAATTTAAGTTTCATGTTACACACCTTCAATCATATTTTTAAGACTGACATTAGAAGAAAATAAATTATTACTTTTACTTCCTTTTTTGACAGAGTTGTGTTATTTTCTGTTAAGCACCGAGCACCGTTGATGGCAGCTGTAGCTTCCTCAGGATTAGCAGGTCTTCCTAATGTTGTAAAATTCCTCAATAATAATGATTGTGTATTTGCTACAGCAGGAATGTAAGGCTTTTTACTGTTTTGATTTATCTACTAATCAGATTAACAAAGTTTCTTCAAAAATTTGTGTGTTGAGATTGGCCAATTTTTTTTCTACTTTTTAAAAATAATTATTTTATATTGTGTGAAAACAATTCTTGCATAAGAAAAAGTATTTTAAATAATTTATTAAAGTTAACACGAATAAATGTTTTTTTCAAATATCATATATGAAAAACAGTTTTTTTTTTTAAACACAATAAAATTTGAGGCCAATGTTCAAACTGACATCTCAAGACAAGCTTGTTTCACGCTTATTATGCAATCATCAGTTGAAAGTAGTCAGAATGAACAAAGCAGGTCTCATAACGGAGGTGTATTTGAGGTTAGGTGGGGAAAGAAATGGAACCTCCTTGAATATAAACTAAAAACATTAAAAATAAAGAAAAAAGAATTCATGTGCTGGGCTCTAACAGCCTCAATGAATTTCTTATGCGCATCTAAATAAAGAAAAAGTGCCTAAAAAATATTTTTGTCCTGAAAGCAATAATCATTTTTCATTGCATGTTTGGTAATCAAAGAGACTCAAAATCACACTACACAGTAAAAAACAAAATCAGAAACAAAATTCTTTGCAACTTTCCCTTCTGGCATATCTGTGAATAGCATAATAAAATGTGTAAAGAAAAAAAAATATTCTCCAAATAAAAGAGGCCAGACACACAAAATTTGTTAAAAAGTTTAACTACGAATTAAAAATACAGACGTTTCGATTTGCTACCAGATTCAAATCATTTTCAAGGTAACAAATAACCTCCACAGAGTACAGTATAAATACACTTCAACAGAGAGAGGGTATTTATACTGTACTCTGTGGATGTTACTTGTTACATTGAAAATGATTTGTATCTGGTAGCAAATCAAACCGTCTGTATTTATAATTTGTAGTTAAACTTTTTAACAAATTTTGGTGTCTGACCTCTTTTATTTGGAGAAATTCCACAAACGAACGTAAAAAATCAACTGAAAAAAATTTTCTATTGATAATTTACTAATTGTGTGTATTGTTGAACTCCAGAATTATTTTCATAAATGTTAATAGTTCAAAATTTTGATCAAGATCTATTGTAGAGGATAAATTCATCATGAGTTGCTTCAAATCTCTTTGCACTTGCTACCTGTTACTGGCAAGACCAACAGAATGGGGCATATAACACAGATCATTCTAATTTTCTTCTTAAAATGCACCAAATGTTTTTTTGTAGCCAACAAAGCAGGATGTTAACAAGCTTTAATAGATAAAAGACAGTTTTTAAGAATGCAAATTAAAAAAATAATTACTTAATTTGAAGAAGCTAGTTTAATTTAATTTCTTAATTGCTCCATTTTTTTTTCTTTCATTTGAAAAATTTTTCAATTGTTCAATAGGGAAACCTTAAGGATATGGGATTATGATCCAAAGAATCGATTAGCTCATCCTTACAATGCTCAACTTGGTTATACGAAAAGGAATATTATTTCTATGGAGGTAAGATTTCATTATATTGTGTGCTAGTATAAATTCAGTAAATTTATTTCAAGTGAAATACTTCTTGTTCTATATATATTAATGGATAAATTATCATTCGGATTAATGCGTAGAAAATTTTCAGAATCTTTATAAGATAGGATGGTACTTCGTTAGCATTTAGGTTAAAAAGATTTGCATTGCCATTTCTTAAGGAAGCATATAAAACTATATATATAATTTTTTATTGACTTATATTATCTATTACAACAGTACTTATATTGTAGTACTTTCCCCTTGGAGCCGCTGCTGGTTCATGGGGCATTGAAAGTATAGGCTTCAAAATTTATTTGACCAATTGGGACTAATGAGAATGGGTGGTCTGCCCAAAATTTGCCTGTCTCTAATCCCGGGAAAGAATCCCTGTCTCCATTTTACAAAAGGCTGGTTTATCTGGACAGAAATAACCTGAGGAAAATCCCCTAACTTCACTAGGAATTGAATTCAGCTCTTCTGGAATACAGTCTAGCATCTATACCACTGGTCCTGTTGATATCTAATAGTCAAGTGATAATTTGCTATCTCTTTTATCATATTAATGAAACCAAATATATTCATAATGCAGAACTAATTCAAGTAGAAATAAAGAATTTCTGAATAATTTCCTGAAATAACATAATAATGATTACAATTATCATATCAGATTGTAAAAAAAAAGTTTCCAGAAAATAGGGAAGCAAGTGTTTTAAGCTGAACAATCATACATGATACTATATCTAATTGTCCAGGTAGTCCCCATTAGAACTTATGACCTTGTTCCACCTATCTACAAGTGCAAATATCCCATTGATAGAAGTCAGGTGAAAGGGAGTTGAAGGCATCTAAGAAATGTTTCACATCATCATAAATAGCAAAGTTTTTTCTTAGCAAGAAAATTGGACAAAGACTAGAAAAGATGGAAGTTGGATAGGGTAAGGTCCGGAAAATCAGGGGATGCAACAGTATTTCCCATTCCAGCTCGTGTAAATTTTGCTGGGTCATTAATGTGACATGTGGGCAAGCATTATCCTGGTGGAATACTACTACATGTCGATTAATCAATGCTGGACACTTTTCTTACAGTGCAGCATGAAGGTTGTCTAGCTGTTGGATGTAGGAATCTGCTATGATGGTAAGAGTTCATAATCCCATTATAGTGAATCACACTATAATCAACATCACCTTCTGTGGGGGTTGTTCCTACTTGGTCCATGCACACTGTTGTGTAACATTCACATGTGTGACCCATTTTTCGTCACCTGTTACCAACCTATGCAAAAAAAAACCCTCCCATTTTTCTCTCTCCTACAGGATTCTGGTCTGATAAAGCATGGAGTATCCATTTGCTCAATTTACATGAACATCCCAACTTCTGCAGTTTTATGTAGATTATTGTATGGAAGGTCTGCAGTTCCTCTGCCAGGCTTGGTCAAAAGCATGTTTCAACTGCATCATCTTCCACCTCACTGGGTCGTCCACTTCTGGGTGCATCTGACAGATCCTGTATACCAGTCTCGAATTTTCTGTACCAGTCATAGCAGGTTCTCTGTCCGATAATATTGTCACAAACGCTTTTCGCACTTTACAAAGTGCTTCCGTCACTTCCACGCCATTCATATATTCATAGAGCAATACTGCACGAACACCTTCCTTCAATATTGCCCTTCTATTGTCACCATGGGCAACTAATCTTCACCACAATGGTGTACGTTCTGTCCTTGGAGACTCTTCTTTCGTGCACTGCAGTATGGGATATTATAGGCTATGGAATAATTATGTCATCGTAGTCTCCGCAGTATCTTCATTCCACATGCCGCTTAAGAAGTTTTCTGGAAACTTTCTTTACAATCTGATATATGTGATTCTCAGAATACATAAATACTAATTTTAAAAGAATTATCACGAATAATGAATCAATAGATACATTTTTTTGTTTGTTTTTTTTTTTTTTAATTGATGCCAGTGACTGTTTAGATTCTTAACAATATTTAAGAGTTCAGATTTTTTTTTAAATACAGTCAGACCTCTATTTAACGAAGTTGTTAAATCCCGAAAAAAAGTTCATTATATGGAAAATTCGTTTAATAGAGATTCACTTTTTAAAATTACTTTAAACTATATAAAACAGATTTAACATACATAAACATTAAATATTATTAAAAAAGTAATAATTTTAATGACATAAAGCATACTTTACCACATGCGTACTTAAATTTTACTAATAAAGTCTGTTAATTTTGTCTTAAGTTTTTTTTTGGAAAAGTGTTTTCGCTCATAGCACGTCTCGCATCTTTGCAATGCACTAAAAACCCTTCAGTATTTTCTTCAAATTGTAATCCGCGTCGGATTGTTTCAAATGATTTTAGCATTTCATCATACGAAGGTTTTTTTTATTTCTGCATCATGATCATTTCTGTTTTCATCATCTTCATCTTCATCGCAATTCATAACTGTATTGTTTTTATTTTTCACACTGTCCAAAATATCCTATTCAGTTAGTGTTTCCGAGGTCTCAACTTCAAAATCAAGTGAAAGATAAATATCAATCAGCACATCATCGTTAATTTTTTCTTTTTCCCTCAGCTGAATCCAAATTTGTTTCATTTCCTCTAAGGGAATGTAGATAATAAAAACATTTCAAGGAAGGAAAAAAAAAAATAGATATCATGAAAAGTTCGTTAAATAGAAAATGCACTTCGTTATGTGGAGGTTATTTTACGAAGAAATTAGCAAAAGGTTCTTGGTTCCAAAGAAAAGTTCGCAAAATAGAGGTTCGTTAAATAGAGGTCCGACTGTATTTAAATAGTTTCTGAATATCTTTTATAAGTTTATATCTAATTTTTTATGCTATCATCTCTGGCAAAAGCATAGTTATGGTAATTGTTGTTAATTTAAAAAAGTATTGTGAACTGATTTTATCTTGTATGTTTGTTCTTATTAGCTGCTTTAATTCCAAAATATTATTTCTATAATTTAAAATTCCCTATGGTTTAAAATTAGAAATTTAAAATGTTCATAATTTCAAATTTGGTGGCGTTGATGAATACTTAGAGGTATCTTAGGACAATGCTTCTCAACCTGTTTTGCTTTTTGGCACACTTTTATGCTTGCAGGAAAAAGTAGAAACTGCATACCAACTTTTTTTATTGCTATAACAGAATCTTTTGAAAAACACCTAAGATTAACCAGTGAATTTAACAGTATTCTAAATTTATTTTATTTAAAGACCTTGAAATGCATTTTTAATCCGATTTGAACGTGATTGACTATTTTCTTAATCTTAATTTTTAGAAAGAAACAGAATGTAGTTTAGATTTCTGTTTGCCCAGTTTTTTGACAGTTAGATTTTTATTCTAGACTAGCTGACCCAGCATGTGTTGCAATGCCATTCAAAGATAGAAAGTGTTTGTGTTTTAATTCTGTTTATTGAAGGGCTTTTGGATACACAATATTTTTTGTTTTTCCATCTGGTGCATACACGAATAAATCAGAAGGTTTTCTGATATTTGAACAGGCCACGTATAGCTGTCCATGTGTTGTCCCTGTGCTTTGTTGATGGCAATTGCAAACTCGGGTCGCAAACGAAACTGCAAATGCTGAAACCGGAAATACACTCATTTGTTGAAAAGTCTCGTGCACCAGATATTGTAAAATGGTTCTACTAATTCAGAAACCTTCGCGAGCGTGCTCACAACAACTCACCAAAGTTTCATCGCAATCTGATGAATGGTATAGGAACGCATACGGGACAAACAAGCAAAGAAACATTCATTTTTATATATTAAGATATGAACATTTGGTTAAGGTGAAGCTAAATTTGATTACAGATGTACTATCAGAATTTTCTTGCAACACATCAAAGGCATCCACATAGCACATAGGTTGATAAACTCTTGTCTTACACTATGTGACCAAGGATTTTAATTTTTTATTTATCCCGGTTAAGGAATTACTTTCATTCCATCTTTCCATAAGAAAAACATAGGAAAAAAACTTCTATAACCACAGGGCTGTAAAAGATTGTATTTTCAAATTATATAATAAATGAACAGGTACATTATTTTTGATAACAAAAATATGATTTTAACATTGCTGTTCTATGAATAATCTATTTGCTAGTTCTGTATAAGTATACCATGCATTACTTTAAAGATTTTCTTATCTGTTATTCTTCTCGTATACTAATCAGGTTGACGATGACGACAATCACTTATACTGTGGTACTGAAACTGGTGACATATTGAAGTTGAAAATCAATGTTATACCTAGTATTGGCGAGCCAGGGACAACTGAATATACTTTGGTCCTTGCTAGTACTTTGTCACGTTTG
The DNA here is from genome assembly GCA_023159025.1 of Thereuonema tuberculata. Taxonomy (NCBI): domain Eukaryota; kingdom Metazoa; phylum Arthropoda; class Chilopoda; order Scutigeromorpha; family Scutigeridae; genus Thereuonema; species Thereuonema tuberculata. Next base: position 65,741,932 of record JAFIDM010004315.1, on the reverse strand, counting down.
ATATGCAAAACAAAACAAAAATCTACAGTTCCTGAGTGTGTTAGTAAAAGTGCTTGTTTTAATCAAGGTGTGTTATTTTATTTTTTTTTTTTATTGTTCATGTTAACTATTATAGTTTAGACTTGTTTTTTAAAAATCTTAGATTTGCCTATATCAATTTCTACTAATTTTTAAATTACTTTGATTTTAATTATAATATTGATTATTTCACTTAAAGAACATTATATGAAAATGTGTAATCCTATTTGATTTCAATATAAGTTTTAAAATTTAATCAAAATAATTAGGAAATGTCTTCACTTTAAAGGGGGAAAATGATGATAATGATGATTGTTTTAGAATTAATCCAACTTTTGCAGAAATTTTACTTTTCTGCATAACAAAGTTATACTTTTAAATAATGATTATAAAAAAGGTTCAACCCTGTGTAATTCCTTGATGATGAATGAGAAACTCTTGTACCACATGTACCTGGACCTAAATTCTTATGTGGCTTTAATAATAATGGAAAAAAAAAGAACAATAGATCATGGATACAGTAAGTTGTCAGCTTACAAGACTTAGCTTTATTTCTGAAGTCTGTATTCAATAATTCCTTGAATCTATTTATATGTTATCAGCTTGCATATTAGTGTAGTCAAAGAAAGGTTCCAAATGACAGAGATCAAAAAGCAACCAAAATAAGAGAGTGAAAAGTACAGAATTGCATTGATTGAATGTGGGAACTTGTCACCATTTCAGTGTTAGTTAATAAATCTGTTGGAATATTATCAAATTGCTTCTAATTGGTGTGAATTCTAACAGTTTTACAACAGTAAACAAAGTGCTCTGTAATGGAGAAGATATGAAACTTCATGGTACTGAATCAGTTATGAAGGTTGAATAACAACTTTATCTGAGCATAAAAACCTGCAAAGAAAATTAGTTTCTGATGGAAGAGAGAGAAAAAAAAAAAGAATTATTAAGAATATTTAATGTTGAGAGATTCTTAAGAAACCAAGACAAAAAGGGACACTTTATTGAAGGACAGTGCAGAACAGATAGCTTGCAACTGAAAGAAGTTAATAAAGGAAAGCAATTTCCAAAGAGCTGAAGGTGCTTTTTGGACAAGTCCATAACTTATAAAAATCTGTTGGCTCTGTAAATACTCCTTGAAGTAAGAATGACCAGTTAAAGTTTGAGAGACAATAAATTGCATCAAGAGCATGCCTAAATTGTGGAAGCACAAAAAACTATTATAAATAAGGAATGATACGGAAGATAGACACTTTGAAAATGAGAGAACATGGAATGATGGTAGATCACATGCCTGAATATTGTGGGGAGTGACTTGAGTTAACGAAGTTGTTGATTTTTAAGAATGAGTGGTACAGCATGATAAAAAGAGATAAGTCATTCTATTTCAAATTAACCAGGGAATGGAATTCATATCTTCAGATTTCAATGAAGAGGGTCCAGTCAATTTTCCATACGGTAGCAGCAATCAAATGATCTGATCAATTTGTAACGACTTTTTGAGGCTTTTCACCAGCTCTGTGGTAATGATGTGTTGATTCTATTCAGTAGTGTTAATAGTGTGACCCTTTTGCAGCATGTTTTGTTGCAACAGAACCAGTATCTTCAAATTTCTTCTTGATTGCAGTCATTGTTTCAAGTTTCTGAGAAAAACCATATTCCTCATCAAATAAACGTCTTGCTGCAAAGATATTGTCCTTTGACTCATCAATAAACTGGATCCAACTGATGCACCCTGTAGATTATTATTTATTTATTTTTTAACAAAATCCAATGTACCAGTTTTGAGAAGAGCCTTTTTTAATTTGTTTAAATATTCCAATAAATTTGTTTCAGATAATAAAATATATTATTTTTACTATTTTTAAAGGTGTCACAGCTCTTGCCCTTCTAAAAAATGGTGAAATATTGGTGGGTTCGGGTGATGGTACTGTGTCCAGAACTATCGAGAAGGAAGTTGTCTGTCAAGCAGCTTCTTTCAGCAAGTTATTTGGAGGAGACAGAACACAGCACGATCTCCGCTTATCTGTCCTCAAGTATGAAAAAATGTTTTTTTTTTTTTTTTTATGAAATCTTTTAGACTTAAGGATAAGTAAATTGTTGTGTATATTTGTTTTTTATACGATATATTTTCAGTTCAAAATGTGGAATATTTTATGAACTTCGACGACAAACAGATGGTTTGTTGTCCTCCAGATTTTTTTTTTTTAACTTGAGAAAAGAAATTGTATGAGAAGTAGTTATATATATTTATCTATTTGTTGATATTATAATATTTCTTTTAATAGTTTCGTGCAAAAAAAAAAAAAAATCAGATTTAAACTTTTAAAAAATAAATAAATAGATAAATAAATATTTTTTTGGGCCAATTTTTTATTTTTTAAACTCTATAGATATCGTATTTCAATCCTTTTCATCTTCCATATTTCCTAATTTTAGATAGTATTGAGTGTGACTTATGCTTTGCATCCCCTACTGAAATTTATTTTCAGATAAATGTCTGATGACTAATAAAAGTATTATTAAATACATTTGTTATTGTTATTTTTAGTACTAATTACTGTTGTAATGATAATAATACATCAGTTATTTATATAGAATTCAATTTTAATATTTATGTTTATTACTTTTTTCCCATTAGGTCCTTTAATGTGAAGAATAAAATTGATTCAATAGCATTAAGAGGTGAAGGGCATCAGGTAATTCTATTAAAAGGTTAATAACTGTAATATACTTAAATATTGAAAATATTATTATTTTCTTTCAGGGTAAGTTTGGGAGGAAACCTGCTGATGAGCATTTAGAAAATTTCTCCTGAAACTTTTGAGATTATAGAAAAAGACTTTCAGGAAAGCACATCGTAGCATACCTAAGCTTCTATTAAGACTTTGTCATTTATTCAGTTTCTTTCTAAACAGTTTAAAGTTATCCAACAGAAATTCCTTAACAATTCTCTAACAGCTCCCGATGTAAGATTTACAATATTTCAAAGTATTTCCTTAAATGGTTGGCTGGTTGATTTTTAAGGCACAAAAGCATCAAAGCCTAAGCTGAAGCCAATCACAGTATCCTTAAGAGAATCCATATTTTATTGCTAGGCTTTCTCAACAGTTTTCATTATTCACATTTGTCTTCAAATGTTAATAACATTGGCGAATCCATTTGCCATATTTATATATCTTCCTACAAGTAATTAGTCTGCTCTACTTTTTTGCAGTTAACTGATAATTCTAAAATTTTTTAATATACAGTAAAACCCCAATTATCCGAGTTTCCTCTTTAACCGAGCTATCAAATATTTCTAGGATTTTTTTTTTCGCAAATTAATCTTCGTTCCTCTAGTTGTATGACCCCCCCTACCTGGAATCGGGGAAATGGTTTCAACACCAACAATCCTGGGTTATCCTTAAAAAAATTCCGAAACATTGCTGCAGAAAAACACCAAAGTAAATTAAAACAAAAAAACAATTAAGGGCTTTTTAAGTAAACGAACTCTTTCAATATGAATTGCATGTGGTGTATTGTATAACTTTTGTATTTGTTAAAATATACATTTAAACCTAGACGATTTATTTTGTTTACAATTTTTGGTTTAACCGAGTTAGTCTTGTTCCACATTAACTCTGATAATCAGGACTCTACTGTATTATTTTTAATAAATTGAAAATTTTTAATACAATTTGAATATTTTAAACCTTTAAATTCAGTTTTCCTTTACCTTTTGTTGTTAATCTTTCCAAAACAGTCTTATCCAATGCTGTACAGTCATCTTGATTATATTCTCCATCATTATTTAAAGTAATTTATTTGTTTCTAATTACATTTTATTTTCTGAATTAATATAAATTAAAATTACATGATTAAAAAAGAAAATCTATATAAGAAAGGAAGAAAACATAGATGTCTATTAAATGTGTAGAAAGATCCCTCGCTGATTTAATGAACAAACTAACTTTCTTCTACTACATTTCACACATTTTTTAGAAGGGCAATGGTAAGATATTGAAAGGAAGTAGATTAGAATGATAATAAATATTGTGAAATCAGAGGAATGTTGGCAACCAAAACTACATATCTTAAAAAATATTTCATATGTACTTTAATCTTAGGAAAAAAGCAGTTCTGTCTGATTTATGTAGTACAATCTGAACGTCAGCATTCAGTGCATTTTTAATAAATTTTGTGTTTTTGTTTCTTAAATGCAGTATAGTTTGGTTCTGAAAAAGGAGTGGGAGATTGTACTGGATAGATAATTGTCTGAGAGATTTTCCCACTCGGAGGTGAGTTTACTCAATATTTCGATCTGGTGCTTCGGACCTTCTTCAGGAGATATATGTTAATTACCTCTAGAATGACGCATATCTAACAACTTCAGTTGTTATCGAATAGGTTGTTATCATGGTTTGCTGTCTAAGCCAGGGTTAGACACTGCTAGACCTTTACTTATTTATTTTTTTATTTCTATTATTATTATCCTTCCCTGTACTCTTCTCTACCCTCTCCTCTGTTTCTTCGGTCTGAACTAAATGATCATACAAATTTAATATCAAATTATCAACTTATTTTTAAATGTAAATATTTTAATTGAATTATTATATATATATAACTTTTTCTTATGATTCTTCTATTTTTATGTTCTGAAATATGTATCTCTTAACAATTCTTCGCCTGTGAGGACACTCTGTCTGCCTTCATGACGGGGTCACCCGTAAGGCAACTGAGTGTCACATCTATAAATTGCTGTATATTGTAAGAAAAAACTTATAGGCAATAAATTATTATTATTATTATCTCGAAAAAGTTTCAAACCATGGGTTTCCCCAGCTAAGACAATATGGCGGGTCAAGGACCAAAGCACGTATTGCCAAGTGTATACAAAAAAAAAAAAAAAAATTATTATTATTATTATTATTATATATCGGTGTATTTAGTGATCTTGTCTGTGAGTTTTCTGCATGTTCTTGCTGATAGGCACTGCAATATCAATAAGATAAGATAGGTCTGTGTAAAGATCAACAAGTGTGATGTCAGGTCTCTTGTGATATATGGTTTTGTCTGTGCGAATGCTGCTGTCCCAGCTTATATGAGGGTGACTCTAATATGCTTTGTGATGTGTACTTATAGTACGGGACCATTTTCTTAATAAGTGAGTGTTTGTGTGCTAGCTGTTGATGAATGATCAACGCTACCTGATTATGTCGGTGAAGGTAGTCTGTTTGGGAGAGAAGGAGACAGCCTGATATTGTATGGTCGATCATCTCTTGTGTAGTGTGGCATTTCCTGCATGTGTCGTGATGCGTGTTTGCATCATATAGAATGTGTTTCTTGTAGTTGCATGTGGGGATGACCTGGTCCTGTATCATGATCATGCACCCTTCGGTCTCACCAAACAGCTCACCACTCATCAGCCATCTGTTCGACACTTCCATGTCAACATGAGGCTGACTGAGTTCGTGGCGATATCTGCATGGAGTTTCTTATGAGCCCATGATTCACATAGCTGCTGAGTGTGAGTGTCGGGGGTGGTAAGTGTTGGATAAGGATTTTTAAGGTCGGGGGAAGGGGGTGAGGTGTGTGTTAGTCTTGAAAATGGAGTGAAGAGTGTTCTGCTCTTTAAGGCAGTGTTCCCTAAGTGTGTGTACTTCTTTTTCGTGTGAGGTGATGAGGTTGATGAGTCCTCATCATGCTTCCTTGCAGGGAAGAGTCATTCTTTCCATAGCGGACTTGGGTGGCACATATTGTGTGTCGTGAATGTAGTGCATGTTGTGAATTGTAGTGCTTCGAGTTCGATGTTTGTCCATGGAATTACGCCGAAGGAATACGTTAGTGTGGGGATGGCAAAAGTGTTGATGGCTTTAATTTTATTTCTGGCATTGAGTTGTGTTTTGAGGATGTTGTAAACACGAGCAGGTATGTGTTCTTGAATGTGTTTTTGATGTTTGCATTTTCAATGACTCGTGCTTGCTGGAAGCCCAGGTACCTGTAGGTCTCACCCTTCTATGGGTTGGATGATCAATCCATGGTCCAGTTCAAAACCCTTGAAATTTGAAGTTTTCCAGCATGTTATACATAGCTTGCATCATTTGTTGAGTCCAAATTCCATCCCAATGTCTTTGGTGAACTGTGTAGTGACTTGTAGTAAATTATTAAGTTGTGCGTTGTTTGTGGCATAGAGTTTAATATCATCCATGTAGAGTAATTGTGTGATTTTGTATGTTGTCAGAGTTGCTGAGGTAAGCCTATAGCCTTGTTTTGTGTTGTCTAGCATGTGGCTCAATGGATTTAAGGGGAGGCAGAACCAAAGAGTACTCAAGGAGTCTCCCTGGAAAATATCTCTCCTTATGGGAATGGGGACTGTAGTGATGGAGGTGCGTAGGTGTAATGTTGTGTTCCAACTCTTCATCGTGGCATCAAGATTGCTGTGATCTTGAGGTGTATTTTGTAGAGATGATCGTAGGGATGAAGAGTGTGTAGGAGCCAAGAATGAGGGTCCGAATCAAATGCCTTCTTGTAGTCGATTTATTATTATTATTGTTATTATTATTATTATTATTATTACTATTGTTGTTGCTGTTATCCCTTACCAATTATCTGGCTTCTATTAATAAATTATTTTTATTTGTTTATTTATTTATATATTTATTTTTTTATTATTATTTATTCAATTTTTTATTTAAAATTCTTTTCCTTTGTTCATCTTGCTTACCTTCCATTTTATTCTTGTTTTTGAATTTAAACGGAACCAATTGGGTTCTCCCTCTCTCCACGCATCACCCCATGCAATTAGAAATGTGTCATTCCAGAACTTTCAGTGTCCTCTCCCCTCCCTTCCCGGTCTAGTAGTGTGCTCACTGTGGCTCGGAAAGCAGACCACAAAAACAACTTGTCTGGTTGAATGTAATTAACCTGCATCTCCTGCAGAAGCCCGAGGCATCGGAACGAAATATCGAGTAAACCTCACCTCCGAGTGGGAAAAATTCTTCAGACAAGTATCTATCCAGTACATAAAGTAAATATTCAATTACTGCTAAGAAGAGAAACAAAAAAGTACAGAGAGACCAGAAATAGTTAAAGTAGAGGAAGCGAGCAAGATATGTTATCTAATAAAACTAATATCATTCTCACGTATCCAAGTGGAATTTAATAATAATAATAAAGAACTGAGTTTGAGGGTAAAGGAACTGAATCCAACGTGAGGGAGAATATTTAATGAAAGATGAAAAGTGGGAGTGAAAAATCTTCATTTAATATCACTGTTCATTTCTCAATGTGAAGTATCTGGTAATGTTTTTACAGATATTAGCTAAAACCAAAATTATTTGATTAACATTCATGTTACTGAAGTATATGAAAAATAAGGTTTAGAACTTTTTTCTCTTGGTTAAAATATTCTTGAAGCTAATTAAAAAAAAAATGCTTTTAGGAAAAAGTATAATAATGTTATGGTATTGATACTTCACAGATGTACATTGGAACCAATGCAGGGGAAATTTATAGTTGCAATCTGCTTGATTTCACTCATGATCTGATCTACACTTGCCACACAGGACCTGTGAAAGATGTCATTTTCCCATCGTAAGTGTTTGAAAAAAAAAGAATTTTGCACAAAGTTTTGGAAATGACTTAGATTCAATGAATATACTTTGTATTAGTAAATTTGCCACAACTATTTGATGTATCATTGGTCGAAGTTTTTTTATTTTAAATCATTGTTATCATTAATTGTATTAATAGATGGAAACAAATTTTACCTATTATCTATTTTCTCACATCTAAATCTGTTTGGTTTTTTAAAAAAAAAATGGATTGCCATGACCATGTATGAATGACTTCAAATAAGAAATATTTTATATATAGACTTGCAAAGTTTTTTTTTTTTTAATTTTTTAGAAATTGTAATTGTAGCAACAGATGCTGTGTACATCGTTGCATTAGTACAAAATTCATGACTGATGCCAGTACAACTTTCATTTCAAACAGATACTATTTATCAATCACTTATAGAAAAGAATTAAAATAATTACAAATAGAAGTATAAAGTATGCATCTATAATTTGTGGAAATAGGAAAATTGCAAAGTAAACCCTATTTTTATAAAATACAGAAAATTACTCTTGGAGTGATCATTATATCATGAAGATGTTTGATAATCAGACCATCTATTAACATCATCTAATGGCTTTTAACTTCATTAATTCAGCTTCCTGCAATTTGAATCTGTTCTTTTCAAACTAGTAGCAAAGGGAGCTTCAAATCTTTTTAAGTATTTCCTGGTCAGCAATTTTTCCCGTATCTTGCTGAGGTAGTTTCTAAAATTGGAATTATATTCACTGATATTATTAGTTTTTAGGAACGTTTCTTGAAGATATGTGCGAATTTGCTGTAAACCTAACTTTTTTTTCTGGTGATGATTTTATTAAATTTTCCTTTCTCAAATACAAAACATCCTACTTTTATAATTTGATTTTTGAACGATCAGATACTAAGTACAACTCAGCTCTTTTTGTGAGGGGGAAGTAAAACAAACAAAAACCTATCCTCTATTACAAATTTGTTTATTACTACTAAAACTTCTACCAGTGATATTTCATCTCTTCGTTTTACCTAATTAATTGAAAGCTCAGATGCTTCAGAATAGCAAGCACAAAGAAATAAGCACTAATTAACTGTAAAGTAATTTGATAAAGAAATTAAAAAGAGAAAGTGACTGGTGAATCAATGAAGGAATTGAAACATTCGAAACCTAATGTAGAAATGAATAATAAATTAAGTAATTTTTAATTCATTTTGTAATCATACAATTTTCTAATTATTTTATAAATTACAAATTATATCTTAAAGTACCATTCATTTGTCCCATCATTTATTTGATGTTTTTGTAGAAAGACATCTGAATTATTTGCTTCCTGTGGAGATAGTATTCGTATATGGAACACAAAGACAGGGATGGAGCTTCTAAGAATTGTGGTTCCGAATTTAATATGCTTCAATATTCGATTTTACAGGGATGGAAAAGGCATTATTAGTGGTAAGTCTGTTTAAAAAAAATGATAGATTTAAAAAAATATATATTCTTTTAATTTTTTTAAAAATAAGTAAATTATAGGCTGAATTATTCATTCTCAAAAAAGGGAGAACATGTTTTTTTTGTAAACTTCTTTTTAAATATAATGGACATAATGATTTTTTTTTTCCAGCAATTGGTTGGTAGCTGTTCAATGGCTTCACAAGTTGGGAACATTTATTTCATAAAAATTAAATGTTTCATCTCGCTCAAATTCATTGAGTTTGAAATTAATAAACACAACTTAATCAATTTTTAACATGGCTTATTAGTTTCGAACTCATGTTAAGTTGATTAAAATTTGAATTTCTATGTTAAGCGACTGTTAATCTGAATTGCTGAAAAAAACATCATCTACATTAGATCCAATGAGTTATATCTGCTATCATATGGTATCAAAAAGTGTCATATGGTAGCATACATTGACATACCGATGGGGTGTAACCCTGGATTGCATCCAAAAATGAAAGAAATTAAGATTTTGCATCTGTTTATTTCATTGGAAAGTTCATTCCTTTGTTCGAACTCTTCCCCCTATGAAAGAGAACATGGCTTTTTTTTTTTTTTTTTTTTTTTGGTTGAATGACTATGATCACCATAAATTCCCTTCCCATTCCAAAATCCTGGGTACTCTTATGATAACATACACTCAGAAACTTAAAAAGTACTTTATAAAATCCACTTTCATTGTCATGTGCATTACTGTTATTATGAAGGTTTTAGATAGATTTTTCAAAATCGATTTGTCATTTCAACATACTGAAATTCTAACATTTACGTAGGTCTCGTTCTGCTGAACAGGAACATACGATGGAAGCACTACTAATTTGAATCCAGTCACATGCACAACATAGTTGTCCTGCAATACTAAACAACTTGAGTTTTATTATTCGTCTTTATTGAACCAGTCACTGATAACCGTTTGCAGCAAAGAGATCTTAACCAGAAAGCCTCAAGCCTTTTCTTTAGTTTATACTTAGTAATTTCTTAAAGTATAGCCAAAATTATGGAGTATTCTTTTCTGGTACCAATGTCCTGCTGATTGGAGACTTTGGAAAACCCCTTAGCAAATAACTGACATTTCCCAACTATTTTGAAAAGTTTATTCAGATACTGAATTGGGGATTGGGGGAGGGGGCAAAGATAAGAATAGTTTGTCAAAGAGTAGTTTATTCATTGTTGAAGGGCTAATATGTGACAAATTACTCAATTGAACAGTCTCAGTATGATTGGAATTGATTTTTGATCTCAACAATTTCAAATCTTTGAGCTGCTCTCAGTTGATACCAGGAGCATATATAGGATTTTATTTTGGATGGGAGTGGAGGGCCCAAGAACTAAAGAAAATATGGCTAATTTATAGATTTTGAGATTTGAGAGAGGAGGCTCCTCCGATACATATGCACATGATATACGACACAAAAGCGAAAGTTATTAGGGTGATTAAAGGTTTGGTGTTGGAACACCAAGATAAACTTTTTTTGTTAATGAATGTAAGTCCGCTGACGTCATATTGAAGTGCTAGGATGCATGTACAGAGATGGTAGTGGAGCCTGCTCAGAAACGAAAGGACATCATTGTTAACAATATGTTTATTCACAAAAGGTGTTGAAAGTGGCAATCGGCAATATCATTGTATGCATGACAACATCGAATAATGGATTGTCGTACATGCTCAAAGATTCCTGGCATTTCCTGAACATTTGCAGCAGTGATAGCGATTCTTGCAACAAGATCTTTTTCAGAGTCAATTGGAGTTTAATGCACAATATTCTTCATGTATCCTCAGAAGAAGAAATTGAGGCATGTTAGGTCAGGGGATCTTGGTGGTCCACCCCGGCCTGTCCGTTGGTCCCTCACTAAAATAATCCCTCACAACATGACTTAAGTGTGCAGATGCCCTGTCATGTTGAAACCACATGATTCTCTGAACAGCCAAAGGACTGGAACATCATCCAGCAATGTTTTTTCAAGGAACATTCAGTAAATCTGTTCAATTGAGTCTGAGCAGCAGCATGTATGATCCAATCAACATATCGTGGATAACACATGCCAAAACATTGACGGCGAACTGTTATATTGATAGCAATGCCCCCTTGTGGCAAGGGGTTTTTTTTGCTGTCCAAACATGAGAATTGTGGACATTAACCACACCCTCAATTGTGAAAGTGGCCTCATCTGTGAAGAGCCTGGATTTTCCTCTATTTGCCATGGGATCTCAGCTTCCATGTCAGAATTAATCACAATTCTCCCTCGACCAGTGTCATGCATGTTTGCACAGAATGTTTGGTGATTTGGCAGATGTCTGTTGGGAAGCATTGTTGGTGCAGCCTCGTAGCTACTCTTCCTTGCCCATTGACAGGCCCTTACATCAGATGTATGTCAGCCAATTCTGCATTTGTGAAATGTTCCATGTTAAATTCAGTATTATGTCTCTGATTGTAGAATGCTGATGTTCTTATTCATTTCCACTTAAAGCAGACTAAACAAACATAAAAAAGTACTATGTGAAGTATTGTTGTGTGCCATCTTGGAATGTATTATTAATGTATCCACATACATGAACTGTTGTGATTGCAGCAAGAAATACTGTGACTTCAGTCCATTAAGCTTGTTCGCTGAGACATACATTAAATACACAATCTTGATGGAGCACATAGTCTACATATCTTGCCAGTAAACACCCCCTAGCCCTTAAATATTGATGTGTGGTCAAAATGAGAGAGACAGAGTCAAAGGTTCAGCATAATTACACACACATATTTACAATTTTATTTACAGTTTATATACAAGATTATATAGGTCAACGGATTCTGAAATCCAGGTTAATACAGTTCAAAGATATATAGATCGGA
>JAFIDM010004315.1:65715353-65729898 GCA_023159025.1 Thereuonema tuberculata | reverse complement strand
AACCTGGATTTCAGAATCCATTGACCTATATAATCTTGTATATAAACTGTAAATAAAATTGTAAATGGGTGTGTGTAATTATGCTGAACCTTTGACTCTGTCTCTCTCATTTTGACCACACATCATTATGTTCATCAGTGATTAGTATACAGGGTCAGAAATAGTTATGACTATATACTCAAAGCATAGCAAGACTTCATCAGCGATGAATAATAGTGAGTAAAAACCAAAAATGGTTTTTACCATTGAACACTAATAAGGATTGTGTCCAAACAAAAGACACTACTGCAGCAAAAGTGATAGCAGAACTCAATCTCCGCTTTGAAAATCCATTTTCCACAGAAACAGCCTGCGGAGAACTTCATAAAACCAACATCATTGGAAGAGCTGCATTGCTAAACCTTTAATTACATAAAGCAATGTTAAATGCAAAAAAAAATGGTGTCATGATCATAAAACATGGACAGCTGATGACTGGCAATATATGTGATGTGGTCAGATGAGTCATCTTTTAAGTTATTCCCATCATTAGGTTTTGTGTATCATGGGTGCCCCTACATATGGGCAAGAGCCCCCCCCCATAATATACAAAATTAATATAATTCATATAATTTCCTTCTCATAAGAAAACTAACAGATATTTAGAAAATGGTAAATTTTATTTAAGTTATTATCTTTTACTTCGCTTAATTTATAGAATTTTATAGGTAACATGGCAAAAATATTTTGTCCCCCCCCCCCCAGAAAAAGTTGTGCTGGCCTCTCTGTGTATGTATGGATAACCCGTGTGTGTATGTCTGGATAACCCCTTAAAACCTTAGTACTGGAGTGGATGGAACTTGCAGGGTTTGGAATTTAAAGTTAGCAAAAACATGCTAATAATAAACTGTAAAAACTTTCAAAAGTTAATGGATAACCCCAAGAAGATTCTCAATTTAGACCAACTGTCAAACATGGGGGTGGATCTGTGATGATTTAGGTGGTGATACCCTAAACGGTCGAGTTACTGCTAGCGAGTTCTTGGACATTCTAAATGATCAAATGCATCCTTTGATCCAAATGTTGTTTCTCAACAATGATGTTATTTTTTTAAGATGGTAATGCTCCCATTCAGATCTCCAGAAGAGGAGCAGCAAGATGAACTTCAACATCTGGACTGGCCAGCTTAATCACCTGACTTAAATATCATCAAAACAGTTTTCCTCCTCCAACATCTCTGAAGTAATTGACAGATGTTCTGATAGAAGGATGGTACAATATTCCACTGGAGACTATTCGAAAGCTGTATGAATGTTTTTCAAGAAAGCAGTTCAAGGCAAATGCTGGTCTTACATCTTATTAACAAAGATATATCGTAGATTTCCCAGTTGAACTATTGAATTATTTTGTCCAACTCCTGTATATACAAAATCTACATAAATATGCTTTTATATTTTATTATATTAATATACTTAATGATAGTGGTGACAACTGTTTGAATTTATATTGATGTGTGGTCAAAAATGAGTGGGACAGACTCAAGGGTTCAGCATAATTACACACTACGTCTACTACTTTTATTTACAATTAATTAGTTTATATACAATTTTTAAATAGGTTAGCGGATTCTGAAATCCAGGTTAATAAAGTTCAAAGACATATAGATCGGATCCAGGTTAATATTATACGGGATTTGGATTCCCAAATTCAGGTCGATCTCAGTGTTTCCTGTGCGGTCCGTCAGGAAGGGCGTGGTCCGTTAGGAAGGGGAGAGATGAACTCGGATTCTGAGAGCTCTCGGCTTGGCCAATCACAGCGCGGCATAATTGGCCAATCCGGGGAGACCTTCGACACTGGCGTCTGGGGTTCTCCTTTGGAGATCTCTGTGCGGTCCGCCTATATTGCGTCATGGCTCCTCACAGCTCCTCGTGACTTTGCATCAATATTATTTTGATTATTTATCTTAAAATGAAAGAATAGAATTAGGTTTGGTTGTCTGTGATTTTTTTTTAATATTGTGTTTGCTCATGTATGTAAAATACATGCCCAAGTTAGTTTATTTCTTTATTTTTTTCTTTATTTATAAAACAAAATTCTATCTAAATTTTTTACCTTTTAACTTTACTACTTTCAAATTAATTGAGATTATCTAATAACTTTCTCAATATCAAATTAAGTTCAGATCAGCAAAGTTAATTCTTTTGTATTAATTAACTTATTTTATTTAATTTTAGAGATTGCTTGCAACTATGCAAGAGCATCGTGGTGCAGTGACACATCTTTGTATTCGTTCTGACAACCAACAGTTGATTAGTACTGGAATGGATGGAACTTGCAGAGTTTGGAATTTAAAGTTAGCAAAACATGCTAATATTAAACAATAAAACCTTAGTATATAAAATTTTTAATAGTTAATTATCAAACTTTTGAATATGTTAAACAAAATGATTATTAAGTAATCTATTACTGTAATTAATTTTCAGTATTGACAATACATTACAGAGAATGTAGCATGAAAAACCAATACAACAAAACTGTTTCTCAGTTTATTAAGATTTACTGGTTAGGTTATTGTTTATATTATAGCAGGGTTCCCACGGTCCTTGAAAAACCTTGAAAAGTCCTTGAATTTCACTTTAGTAACTCGGGGCCCCGGAAAGTCCTTGAAAAATTTCTCAGGGTCCTTGAAAAGTCCTTGATTTTTAGATACGAGGACCGCTAAGTAAAATTTCGCGCAACATTTCCCCCGGTAGAAAATTCACTTCGTGAAGGAACGAACTTTTTCTCCCTTCTCCGCGTGTAGGAAACTAGGTCAAGGTCAATTGAGAATCGCTCCGCTATTGGTCGATTTTTACCCCTTTCCCATTGGGACCGGTGCAAGCTGTGTCATTAACAGTCAAGGGTCAAAGCGTATTTCTAAGCACGTGCAGATTTGTAGAAGTAGGTTTGAGATTACGCGCGTTGGACGAGAAGATAAGTGTTTGCTACAAAATGCCTGGAAAATGCGTTTTTAACGCAGCATGGGTTGAAAACGACTGCTACAAAATTTGGCTTGCTTCCATGGTCGACAAACATAAAGCGTACTGCAAGATTAAATAATAAGATTTATTAATTATTTTGATGTTTTTTTTAGCTGAGTAATTAAAATATATGGATATTATAAAAATAGATTCAGTCATGTTATTTTATGCGGGTGTATCTTAAATTGTATACCAAACAAGGTCCTTGAAAATTTTCATTTGAGTCCTTGAAAGTCCTTGAATTTTTTTCTGAGAAATGAGTGGGAACCTTGTATAGTATATCAAAAACGTAAGTTTGATTTTTTTTTTCTCTTGTTTTGCCATAGAACTTATCGCAGTGAAATTGTCATGTATTCGGGAACAGTTCTTCTTTGGGTTAGTTATCATCCATCAGAATGCCAAGTATTGACTGCTGGAGTTGATCGTAAGATAACGTACTGGGAGATCTACACTGGGCAACCAATTAGAATTCTGGAAGGAACTATTAATGCTGCAGTAAATTCCTTGGATGTTTCATCCGATGGAAGTTATTTTGCATCTGCTGGCAATGATAGACTTCTTACTGTAAGTATGGAAATTATTATCATAATTTTAAAAAATTTTTAAATCCGAAGAGCAATAGTAACTGTTCATTTTACTAATAATTCTATTTTTAACATTCATTTGTTGGAATTAAATAGTTCAAATTATTTATCATAGATTTTCTCTTTATCATTTAATTCATAATTTTTCCCAATGAATGATAGATAAATAACTCCCGATTACAAAGTTTGGATGAAGCAGAGGAAACAAACATACCATATAATTATTATTGTTGATATATTAATAAAAAACAATTTTCCTTAATTCTCTATCCACTGTTGTCATCCACAGCAGAAATGTACATACAGGATGACTCAAAATTCCTTGTATAAACTTTAAAGGTAGATTCTACTCGATAAGACAAACAAAAAGTTCAAATAAATGTGGATCCAATAATGAATAGTTTTTGCGAAAAATATAGTTTTCATATTATTCAATGTATGGTTGGTTATTTCGAGATCCATATCAATTATTTGTTTATTCAACACCTTTTATTAAATCATTCTTTCCTTATTTTGCTTATCTGTGTATTAATTTATGAATATTTTGAAATATGTTTTATTGCATCATACTGTGGTAACAAACTTGTCGCTTCCATCAATTTACTTGCACAATTAAATTCAGGGACTACATTAAAATCATTCAGTTCTGAAATGATTATCTTGTTCTATCCTTCTTAGCTGAACAATACTTCTAACTATTGTGTTTCATATATCATGAATACATCCAGTTTCATTTGAATTGATTCATTAAATTTTCAATACCAGCCACGGGCGGATCCAGGATTTTTCAAAGAGGGGGGGGGGGCCTAACTTTTCTGAAGGGCTGACTACACCCTGTGTCTGACACGCACGCTAGTCGCCAGATTTTTATTAGCAATTGAAATCGTCATCATGGCAATATTAATGTCTCAGGAAGCAGCCTTTGGATATCACATTTTTTCCAATCTATATTCACAGCTAAAGGGAGGGGCTATAGCCCCCCCCCCCCTGGATCCGTCTATGATACCAGCTTCTGTTCTTCTGCAGATCATTCCATGTCACTTTATTTAGAACTGGTTCCTTCCATGTTTCACTGACTGCTTCTGTTCCAGATCCATGGCACAATATCTGAGCCTGAAGAGAGATCATCTCTACCATGACAATGTCAAGAAATTAAAGGCTGTGGTTGCAGAATATAAACTAGGTGTTAAAACTTGTATCTTCTTAGTAATCATAACTTTACATTGCCAGATTATTTCCCAGCCTATGAAAAGTTCTGGTTTGATATTGTCTAACTTTCTTCTTCATTCATATCCAAGAATTTGATAGAAAAATTGGTTGTTTGCATTTACTTGGTGTTAGTAGTTCACATGATTTAGATACTTGTCTCTGTGCTGGAAAAGATAGATACTGAATCAAGAGAAGGTTAGTGATTTGTGCTCTTTTGTCACGGTCCTTTTGACATTTTCACTTCTGGTGGATCAAAGGAGCCAAATCTCACCCATGTAGGACCTTTAAATTTGTTTCCTTGGTAGTTATCTAGAATGGAAAAGTGTGTTTCAAAAATTGATCTTTCATCCTATATTCTTTCACTTAAATCTATTGTTAGTAAGCAAAGGACATTGAATAGGAAGAGTATAGGATTTAACTGCTCATTTCTACAGTTAACATTTTAGAAGAAGAGAATTGATTTTAAAGGCTTTAATTACTTATTTATTATTAATTTTTTTTAGGTCTGGAAATATCATGAAGGCGAACCAATTTATTTTAGTGATCCAACAACAGCTGATATCAATGTAGTGCGTTACTGTCCCTTCAATGAGCTGATTGTTACTGGAGGTGAAGATGGAGCTTTATTTGTGTGGCAAATTCCTTCTGGAACAGTTGCCTTACAACAACCATCGGATCCTTGTCCAAATTCAGATGAGGCCTGATAAATGGCAAATATCTCCTTTAATAACCATTCTTGGAAAAACTGAACCATCCAAGCATTATTTTAATTTATAACAGAGTTTTGATGATTGTTTGTCATCAAGTGTTTAAATTCCAATTAAAAATATAAAATTAAAACTAATTTTTCTAGATTACTGTACCATCAAAAGCAGTAACATCACTATATTTTTATATAAACTTGTAAATGTTTTAATTTTCATTTTATATCTATAGTCTTTTAAAGTAAATCAACATCGCAAACTAGCAAAGAAACAAAAATAAGTGAAAAAAATGTCACTTTTAAAATAAGCCAAGATCACAGTTTTCTTTCTTTATAAGTAAAACTTATTGAAGAAATTTTTCTTAAAATTTCCTTAACAACTATGTTGTCAATTGCATATGCATTGAATGCATGTTTTAAATGAAATATTGCTATTTTAGCCCATGAAAATGAGGGTTCTTTTGTTTATTGATATACTAAGTATTTCACTGATATCTTCAGCATCACAGTTTTTGTTTATTATTGGAATCACTGGAAAAATATATTTGCTATCACAGCTGTTAGCATTATATAATGTTAGCGATTTAATTAAAAAAAATATTACTTTTATGAAAAGTTAAAATAACTACCAATATACACTATTTGTCATTTACTTTGAATAATTATTTTTAATCAAATCCTAAATGCATATTCCAAAGTTTATGATCACCTTCTTTTATTAATAATTAATAATTAATTGTTGCACTGAAATTGAAAAAAAGGAAAAATAATTAAGTAGCCCAAATGGCAGCTGAAGCAAAATTATGCTTAAAAATTAGTATTGTAGCAATTTTAATTCTCAAGTATCTGTAATATCAAATTAAAATTACTACCAAATAACTGTAATAAAATATATATTTAAAAATAACTACATTCCATGATTTTTTTTAAAAGAGATCACTTTGTTATATTCTACAACAGTGTTTTTCAACCAATAACCAGTCATAAGAAAGACAAATAAACATTTTAGAAATTTCGCCTTAACAGAAATTCCGTAACATTTAACAAATTATAATAACATTTTTAAATGAAAGGTTAAAATAAATAAATAAATTAAAGATTTTTTTTTTATATAAATGGAGCTGTTAAAGCTGTGCTGGCGTGGCCATGCGGTTTAGCCGGCGGGCTACCGTTGTGGCCGATGCGCCAGTACCCGGGTTCGAATCCCGGTGATGGCATGGCTGTTTCTTTCTTCTTCTGTGTTTCATCAGTTTCCCACCTGGGACTTACTATCTCAGGGTTATCCTGGACGGGATATAATTCTCGTCCCCCCTTTCTTGAATTTCACTAGCCTCGCCCTGACGTTGTCAGGTTAAGCTAGTTACGTGGTCCCTAGTTGGCCAAATTCGATAAAAGGAAGGAAGGAAGGAGCTGTTAAAACGATAAATTTCAATCAAAATCAGTATCTTGACTGATATTAAATTCCTCGGATATTGGTGTCTGACAAATCATCTTAATCAGAATGTAGGTTAATTTATTCGATTTTGTAAAAGTAATAAAAAAAAAATCTCTTTAATTTTGAAAAGACTGAAGCATTTTTCTTTGTAGCTGAAACAGTCAATGAACGCTAGTTTATTTTTTCATGTAAAATAAGTCAAGGTTCTTACCTTAGTACAAACAACCTATTCAGAAACCATTGAACTTTTGTTCAAAATAGTAAGTTCACATGATTAGAGCACATTTCTTTGCATTTAACAAAAATGCTGTAATTTCAATGCACTTTTTATTTTTTCTTTAACTTAATATGATTTTAGTATTTTAAAAGTTTATAATTCTGTGGTGCCTTTTTTTATCCATACCGACGTCACATACATGTAAGCACATGCTGCTAGATCTTGTGGGATAAACAAACATATAACTTAGTGTGAATTACTCTAAAAATTGTCGATTTTTGATATTTGGTTCAGTACTGTGCAGTTCCTTATTTTGTTCTTCTTCTTCTTTCGATTTTGGCCGACTATGGACCACGTGAAACAACTCTTGTCATGATTTCCTTTCTCTCTTCTTTCTCTCCCTCCAATACCTCTTCATTCTTTCCCTCTGTTGCTCCCTCCTCTCCTCTGTCCACTGCACACACCCCTTCTTCCTAGTTTTATCCTGGAAGCCCTCAAAGGCCTTGATCTTCTTTCTAAAAGTATTCCTGTTCATAATCTCCTCTTCCCCAATGTTCATTTCTCTCAGGTCCGCCTTGACACCAGTAAACCAGGTCATCTGTGTTTTAACATTCCTATCAAAGTAGTCAAAAATTCTCCTTGTCATCCTGTTCTCATCCATTCTCTTCAGATGTCCATAGAAGTTAGCCCTTCTCTTCCTCATTGTGTCCCTCATTCTCTCGGTTCTCTCATAGATCTCTCTGTTACTCCTCAATCTCCATCCATCATTCACAAATCTAGGTCCCAAAATGTTTCTTATTATTTTCCTCTCCTTCTTCTTAATCTCAGACATCTGTGTGCTTGTGTTCATAGTCAGACATTCAGACGCATAGAGGCTTTCTGGTTTTATTACAGTATTATAATGCCTTATTTTAGCATTTATGGACATAGATTTTTTATTGTAGATAGTTTTTGTAAGTTGGAAAGCCATCTCCATTTTTCTCGCCCTTTCTAGATTCGCCTTGTTGTCAAGTGCATTTGGTTGGATAATTTCCCCCAAGTATCTGAATGTTCCTACTTTACCAATTTCTCCATATTTGGTCTTCATGATGTTCCGAGCTCCCTTCACGTTAGTCATATACTTGGTTTTTTCAAAGCTGATCTGTAGGCCCATCTTCTCGGCCATTTCTTTCAGGATATTAATCTGTTTTATTGCGTCGTCCATATTATCTGCCAGTATTGCCAGATCATCAGCGAAAGCTAGGCAGTCAAAGCAAAGATCATCTTTCACTCTTCCAACTCTAATCTTCTGCACTCCTTCCTCTTCCAACTTTATCCTCCATTCTCTCACGACTTTTTCAAGTACACAGTTGAAAAGGAGTGGGGACAACCCATCTCCTTGTCTTACACCAGATCTGATTTGAAAAGAATTAGAAGTTTCTCCCATGAATTTGATCTTAGAGTTGGTGTCTGTCAAGGTTTGCCTTATAAGCGCAATTAATTTGTCGTCAGCCCCAAATTCCTTCAGGGTATTGAATAAAGATTCCCTGTCAATAGAGTCGTAGGCCTTCTTGAAATCTACAAACGTTACATAAATATCTTTTGATCTTAGATTTCTGTATCTTATTATACATTTCAGGTTAAAGATCTGTTCTGAGCAGGATCTTCCCTTCCTAAATCCTCCCTGATATTCACCCAGTTGTTCATCCAACTGACTCTCCAGCCTGTTTTGAAGGGCTTTTGAGAAAATTTTATATGTCACAGATAAAAGGGAGATGCCTCGGTAATTGTCGGTAACGGTTTTATCTCCCTTTTTATGTAATGGATGGATTAATGCCAATTTCCAATCCGTTGGAATTTCCTCCGTCTCCCAAATGCGCTGTATTAATCCCTGCAGTTTTATCAATTGTCCACTACCTGTGTTTTTCCACATTTCTGCAATCACAGAGTCTTCTCCAGGGGCCTTATTATCCTTAAGACATTGAATAATTTGCTGGATTTCTGCCAAATCTGGTGGGTTAGACTCTACACATTTATGTGTCGGGAGTTGTTTTAGGAACTTCTCCTTGGGCTCTTCACAGTTAAGTAGTTTCTCAAAATATTTTGCCAGAACTTCACAATTAACCTTATTGTTCAAAGCCAGCCTTCCCTCTTCATCTCTAAAACACAGATTGGGTGGTTGATAACTTTGCAGCCTATTTTTGAAGGCTTTGTAGAAGTTTCTGGTGTTGTTTTTTTTTTTAAATATCCTCTTCAATTTGTATGAGTTGATTTCTTTCAAAGTTTCTTTTGGTCATTCTAATGATTTTAGCAGTTAGTGTTCTTTGTACTTTAAATTCCCTGAGATCGGCATCTTTTTTTGTAGAGTACCATTTCTTCCATGCACACCTTCTCTTTTCCAGCGCCTCTTTCACATTTATCGTCCCACCATCTATGCTTTTTTGTTCTTTTCAATGGAGCTATTTCATAAGATGTTCTTACAAGTTTTGTTTTAATTTCTTCCCAGTCATCAGTTTCTATATCAAGTCTCTCCTGAAATTCCAGTTTTTTAGAGTTAGGGTCGATCTTCAGTATCCTAGTCTTTTGTGTTTGTTTCCTGCTTAGTGGGATGAATTTCATTTTTATAGTGGTCAGATAATGATCAGACTCCACATTAGCACCTTTTCTGACCTTAACATTCATAATTTCCTTTTGATTGACCGAAGAAATAGCCACGTGATCGATCTGGAATTCTCCAAGACTGGGGTTAGGTGATCTCCAGGTTTTTTGCTTTGTAGGAAGTTTTCTAAAGTTGGTCGACATAAGCTTAAGGTTGTAGCCCTTACACAGTTCGATCAACCTTTCTCCATTTCTGTTCGTTCTAATATGAGCTGGATATTCGCCCACAATCTTCCTGAATTTCCTCTCTCTTCCAATTTGTGCATTGAAGTCGCCAAAAAGAATCTTGACATTTTTCGTTGGTATTTTGGACATCTCCCCATCTAGTGATTCCCAGAATCTATCTACCTTCTCTGGGTTTTTTTTTATTGTCTACATTAATTGGTGCATGAAAATTTACCACTGTGTAGGATTTGTTTGTGCATCTCAGCGTCAAGATCGAGAGACGCTCATTTGGGGAGTAAAAATCTGTCGCCGAATTCACAATCTTTTTGCTAATCGTAAATCCTTTTCCCAGGTGAGGAATACCTTTGCCCATAGGGTTCCAACCTCCTTTTCCTTTGAAGATTCTATAATCTCCATCCGTAAATCTTGTCTCCTGAAGAGCCAGTAACTTAATCTGGTATTCGTCAAGCATATCGTAAGTTGTTTTAATTTCCCCGTTTTCAAAAGTGAATTGATTTTTAATGTACCGAAAAAATATTTATTTTTCGTTTGGAGATTAGGCTTGAGTTTTCTAGGGGGTGTGCTGTCATAACCTCTGCATGCTGGTTTGGGCTCTCCAGAATCCGATGGCCCACTTGCGTCGCTCTCAGCGACGGAGGATTTCCTATTGAGGTTACCTCCTGGAGTAGTTCCTAATGGAGAAATTTTCATCATGCTCAAGTTATTTAATATTTGGTTTGGAATTGGTTTGCGCCAATTCCAAAGTACAACTGAGATTGTAAGTCCCAGAGGAATATCGCGGCCGCTCCTAACATGGAAAAACAGATGCCGTTTGCAGCCGCTCAATCTGAGTCAGACGCTGCTTGCCATTTTTGGTCCGCCCCGGGTATTTCATTTCCCCGGTACCACCCATATCTGGGAGGCGTTCCCCTATCCGCCACCTGGGGAGGCGCCCGATGGGGTACTGGCCACCCCGCATGAGGTTCCTTATTTTAATAATTCTGTAAAAATGCTTTGGAATATCCTTCATTAATATAATATTTCCTCTATATCTACACAGGTTAAAACAAAACACTTGTTTTGTTTATCCCACAAGCCAAGTAGTAGCCTGGTGGGATAAGTGGTCCATTAAATTATATCATTCTTTGATAATATATTGTGTCGTTGTCTTCAATAGGCTATAATCAACTTTATATCCGATATGAAAATTTTGGAAGGCTTACAATCGTTTCATCCAAATCAAATCTTTTAGTTCACCCTCTATATCAATGCGGGTTACAACAAAGCACATTGTTTTGTTTATCCCACAAGCCAAGCAGTAGGCTGGTGGGGTATTTTGTAACTATGAAACCCCTCATAGTGGTCCATTATTTCCATCGTACTCAAATTGTTCATTTGTTGCAGCAATGCCATAACTCAAAAATGACCAGTTTTGGATTATTTGCAAAAAAAAATGAGTCGTTGGAGTTCTTTTTACTGGTAGAATGACATAACTGAGCTTCTAAAACCCGAGAGAGAGAATTGTTATACTATTGCATCAACATATTAATTCTCGAAACTTTCAAACTCATTTTCTATTAAATGATGTTTTTTGAGTTATGCCTTTGTTGCAGCAAATGAGCGAAATGGTAATGTTATTTTTCTTAAAGATTGAGAATATTTTTTTTAATGCATATTATTTCATACAGTTTATTCATTATTACCTCTCATAAGTATTAAAAGAAAAGTATTTGTTTCTTTTGTAGACATTTCATCACACTTCTAAAAGCTCCACTGCGTTTTTTCCCTCTCATATCTTACATTTTATACAATTTGCATTAGAGTCACAGCTTTTCTTAAACTTTCCTCAGTGTGTTTCAGACCAACAAGTAATTGGCCCGAGATCATTGGTAGTCCTGAGACTGGAGATTGAGAAACACTATTGGAAATGGTGCAAGGATGATAACTGCATGTCAGACGTTGCTGCTAGGCCTGTTCCTAACTTGCAGTGATTTTTTTTTTTTTTTTTTTTTTTTTACTGATTTCAACTGAATAGTACTGTGGAGTGGCTGTTATTAAACGATTTCAATCAGCAAGAGTAGGCCTGGAAAAACGTCCAAGTTTGAAGATAGAGGTTGATTGGTGACTATAATTAAAATGAAATGAGGGAGTCTGTGTATTTAGTGTAAAGAAATATTAACTGCTTAAGCAAAAAAAAAAAAAAAAATGTTTGTCATCTTCAAAGTCCACTGAAGTATTTTGTCTGCAAATACTGGAATATTGTTAGAAGACAAAGTGATAAGCAAAGGAAGAAGTGTTTTTAACTCAGTTGGAAAAGGCAGGATGGAAGAAATTAGTTTTATAGAGAAATGGACTTGTTTCATTTGATCCCAAACTTCAGCAGTTTATTACAAATCATAGGACAGGTAAGTGAGCTCACAGGAATGCAATAAGCATCAGAGAAATTCTTTAGAAGCAAAATGAAGGTCTTTGATAAGGTAAATAACTAAATGAAATATCAACTGGAAATAATCAGTAATCCGAAAAAGGAGTAAATGATTTAAATTGATAAGAATGGATTAGCTTGAATTGAAACCATGAAATGTATCAGCCATCCATTCTTATAAACCTCCTGCTGTCTTGATGGATATTTTATCACTCAGGCAAAAAACAATATTTCTGCTGGGCATCCACTGCAGTCTTTCCTAAAGGTGAACCACCCTGAGATTTGTAAGTTGCGATTGATAATACCACCTGAGTCCTTAAAGGTATCTAGTACCCATAAAAGTTTTAGTTCACCATTTTGAAATGGGTGATCCGATTTAGTTTAAATACAGTGCCAGCTGAGTTCTTAAGGATATCTAGCACCCATAAAAGATTCAGCTCAAAATTTACGGGAGTTATCCATGTCACAACTTTGGAAGTCATACCCCACTTCTAAGGCTCGCCCCCTAAAAACCCATGAACAGATCTCTAAAAGCTCTTAAAAAGTTTGTGGCAAAAACTCTAAAAAACAACGTGAGTTTAAGGGTTTGAAGATAGCAAAAATCATCAAAAAGTGGAAATATATACAGAGTCTGCTAAAAAAATGTATACACACTTGAAAATAACATCTATTAAAGTGTGTAAAAATTTATATATACATTAAAAACTGGTTTATACATAACTCAGTTGTATGTAGTTCTGGTTTGTGCGGAATTGTTTTAGGTCCTGGTGGAAATTGTATTTATTTACATATAAATTATTTCTGAGATATATATATAACTGAGTTACGTGTAACTCGCCTTTATATGTAGTATATTTTGGAAAATGAGATTGAATTGTACGTATTTTCAAATATTCCTCAGGTGCACAGTTATACAGCTCGGTTTTCCGTATTGATATATAACCATTGCGTTCATCAGGTTTCCAGGCTGGTTTTTAATGAAAGGTCGGTCAGAGACAAAAACTGAATGAATTTTTGCATTAATGAAACATGTTCCCTTCATTTACTTTGGTCTCTCTCTTTCAGCCATGGATAATAGTTATATAGAACAAAAGTATTTAATGAAAATAGCCTGACAGTGCCATTTCTGCAGAATTTATGAAATGTCTACAAAAGATCAACAATGAATATACATCTAGGAAATCTTGGGACGTAAAGATTGTGAGAATTGGTCTTAGACAGAAGGAAGAAATCGGTGAGAATAATAATTTTAAAGATTCCTGAATAAAGAAGAAGCTGAAATATTGTATTCCAGTACTCCATGAAATTGCATAAAAACGGAAAAAAGTCTTAGATTTGTAATGAAATAATTTAACGTGCCGTTAATAATATAATAAGTAATCAACTAATTCGGCACAAATTTTAAAAAATTAATTAATCCCAATAAAATACAAGAACGACGTTTCGAAACTCGACACTTATTGTTTCTTTATCAAGTTATTAAAAAAAGATATCCCCCCTTACTTTAAAAGATAAATGCGTCCTCCCTTTACGGAACTGTCACTTAACATTTTTCCACACGGTCTAACTTAAAATATAAACATGATTATTTAGACCTCCTCCATCCTTGCATTGAAATGGATAAAAAGTTAAAAGTTAAGTCTCCCTATCTGCAGGCCTATTGGGGCGCAGGAGGTCAGGCTCCAGCGATTCGTAACCAACGGGACGAAGTTGAGGTCGGGTGGTTAGCCCGACGCCCACCTGCCTTTAACTCCCGGGAAAGAAACCCGGTACCCATTTTATAGAGGGCTGGGTAGACCCTAGGACCCGTTTGGAGATGAAAGGAGCGTGGAAAAATCCCCGCCCTCTGCCGAGGGCGGGAATCGATCCCGGCACCTCCAACCCGCAGCCAAGCGCCCTGACCACTTGACTACCGGGCCCAATTGAAATGGATACCTAGTTTTAATTATATACTAGAAGGCTGACCATTGCTGCATTCCAGAATCGCCTCGCATATGTAACGGAAAACAACATTTTATTTATTCAAAAGCACATCAAGTAAACTAAAAAATAAAGCTTAAATTCTAAAGAATGCATGCAGTATAATATTGAAATCCATTTGTAACAGTTGGAGATTTGCGATGTTACTTATTCCTGTTGCCTGGCAATGCGAGTGTGTCATTCCATTGTTT
>JAFIDM010004315.1:65685766-65709481 GCA_023159025.1 Thereuonema tuberculata | reverse complement strand
TTATTTAATGAAAAAATGAAAAGAAAAAATTGGAGTATTAAAAAAAAAGTAGCATTTTAACTCTATTTAAAAACAAAAGAAAAAAAATTTGGGTGAATTTTAAGATTAAATTAGTTTAAGGTTTCTGAAAACAGAATCTTCTTCTCATAGCTCAGAAAAACTTCGCAAACTTGAATTAGACTAAAGAAGAAAAACATTAAATAAAAATTTCATGTGATATAAAAATATAAGGCGGTTTCAGCTTTATCCCACGTAGCAACACAGCGCAACATTTTT
Source organism: Thereuonema tuberculata (assembly GCA_023159025.1). Lineage (NCBI taxonomy): Eukaryota > Metazoa > Arthropoda > Chilopoda > Scutigeromorpha > Scutigeridae > Thereuonema > Thereuonema tuberculata. The sequence goes on along the minus strand of JAFIDM010004315.1, from coordinate 65,709,205 downwards.
TTTTTTTAATCTCTTTCCTAGAAGTTCCTAGAAGTTAAAGTCGCAACCAAAATCATGAATGATTATCGGAATCTTCATAGTCGTTGCTTAATCGCGAACACTTTTTTAAAAGTATTTTTAACTGTTACTGTTTTTAAATACTATTTTTTTAATAAGTATTTTTAACATTATCAACACGGAAGTCGTATTACTGTTGACTCGAAGAGATTATGAAACTCAACAAGCACTTCATATTTTATATTTTCCTTTAAATAATATTTCTAAATTGTCTATGTTATGATCTAAAAATCAGAAATAGATTATTTATTTGATTCTTTTTTCATTCAAAAATAGATATTGTAATTTAAATTTAAGAAAATATTATAAAATTAAATATTAAAAATATTAAAAATTAAAAATATAGAAATGCATTTTTTTTCGTTTAGAAATAATTTCTAACAACTTTATTTTTAGTTAAAAATGCATTTTCATATCCGTTATTACTTATTTTGCTTTGTAATTATAAATTTCAAAAGTCATTTAATGATTCTGTGAAATCTGACTAAATTCGATCCGAAATCCAATTAAATACTGACTTTTCAATGTTAGTCACTCATAGATGACTTACCAATGCACCAACTTCGTAGTATGAAGTCACACTAAAGGACAACCACCATTCTGCTCCCAATGCACGCAGCGAAGAGGTCAATGAACAAAAAGAAAAACGAATATTGAGAAATAATGTCATTGCAACAGCATAATTACAATTTTAATGTCTTTTATTATCTCTATCGTGTGTTAATAAGCGTCAACTCAATTGCTTTTCTGTTTTCTTAAATACAAATGATCACATGAGTTCATCTGTCAATTATTTATTGCCATATTAATAAATTGGTGATGAATTTAGTAGCAATAAAATTAAATAATTGATTTTATTAATTATTTTCAAATAGTATGTAAAATACAGTATTACTAGTTTTCTTTTCAGTCTTTTATATTAATTTTTATTTCATTATTCATTATTCATTCTTTCAAGTTTATTTTTCAGGTCTTTTGTTATTATTTTTTATTGTTATAAAAATATGAATACCGTGTGATCGTAATTAAATTAGCTCTATTCAAGACTTTCTAACGCGATGTGGAGCATTCCAAATGCAACAGGGTGATATTTCAGGATAAAGCGGCCGACATTTCGGAAAAAAGTAAATTTAATACCAAAAGTCACCACTATGACACTATGTGTGGCGCTGCAAGCAACAAATATTTTATTTGTAAAAGACATCCGTGCTATACAGAAATACTGTCCTAGCGATGCAAGTGAAACTACTCAATGTGTTCTCAATCTGAAGGTGTAAAACCTGAAGGCGATGAACATTAGTGTTCAACGGCCGACCATAACTGATCCACTGTGATACTTTCACGATCGCTTCTCGGCCTTTTGGCTTTGATCGAATATATAATACTGTCTTTCAAGGCTACCAAACTTGCAATTTGTCTCAATACACCACAATTTTTAGGTATCTCCACAAATAGAAATCACAAGAATTAAGATCGAGCGAACAAGATGGCCAGGTGATAAACGACGACTAATTACTCTGTTCTCTGTGAAATGTTGTTGTACAAACTGCTGTACACAGCATCCAATATGTGGAGGGACATGAAAGTGGTTAACTCCAGATACTGTTGCTGTTTCAGTTGGGATATGACAAAGGTGTTGAGCATTTCAGGGCCGTCACAGAGCATGCCACAGGGCCTTTGCGAATATCTTTGAAGAAGAATGGTCCAAGGATAAATGTGCTGTGCTAAAATAAGGCAGATCTGCTAAGGCCACGACTCATCCACTTCCACTTCGGATTTCCTTGTCTGATGGTTATGACTGATCTTATACCGATAACAATGCACCACCTTTCTCAGTACCTTCCACACTGTGCCGTAAGATACTCATAAAAGGCCAGTTTCCTCGAATCGAATGATCATTCTGCTAAGAGCTTGTGGAATCAAAGGTTCCACGACAGAATTCCTGAAGTGAAGTCAGGGCATTGCCCGTTGGTTTCATAAAACAGCTTCACAAGCAACGTGCATTCTGGCAAGGTGATAGGTATTGCAGCTGATACAAATGACATCCAGCAATTGTGGCCACTTTTACCAACATGTGAACTTGGCTGCAATATATTTGCTTATGCAAATGAAACTTTTCATTGCTTGCACAAATGGCGTAGTAATAATTTTGGTAATTTTTTTTTTTTTTTTGAAATGTCGACGTATTGTCCTGAAATGTCATCCTTGTAAATTTCGTTACATTCGGACTGCCACATATCGCTCCACAAAGTGTTGAATAAGGGTACTTCAATTACGATCACCCAGTAAAACTTATTAATAAAATTAGTATTAATTTTGATATTCTGTTGTCCAAAGGCTATTTTTTTTTAATCAAACTGAAAATTAATTGCAAATACGCTAATGGCCTATTTGGAAATTTTTAGAGCGCTGTTATTGAGGTGCAATTGCGTAAATAGGATTAAATAATATTCCCTCCGTCAGAAAATATGGTATACATTTTAAAACACAAATAATTTTAAAATGTATATCATAATATTTTCGGAGGGAGTAATTATTATTTACATTAAAATGTATTTACTTCAAAATTTATGATATTTGATAGAAATTATGGTTAATAAAGTAATATCTTTAAGTAATATTTAAAATATGACTCTTTTGTTGGAAAATGGATATAAAAAACCTTTTTAAATTAACAAATATTTTCCTCGACCAATAAATTTATGATGCCGTCTTACAACTGAAAAGCTGGACATACTATATACTATAATCTAATTTTGTAGATCGTTGCTGGGTGGCTAATGAAGTGACGTATACTTTCTTTTTATTGGGTTGCGGTAACAATGGATGGTGTTAATTCAATTCATAGTTACGATGATCAAGTAGTAAGTACAGGGCAATATCATTGTTAAGGCCGATTTACATGTACGATTTCACAGGCCATATGCGCAGCACATTGCCCCACTAGACACTAAACGATGGTCACCAAATATTCCAGAATCGCTATTTTGATAGGTAGATAGGTATGGATTTTTTGACTCTACGGTCTCTTTTCCTGTGAAACGTCATCGTTTTAATTTTTCTGCAACAGACTGCTTTACTTCATGTTTTCTTTTTCTTTTCTATTTTTATTAATTTCTGTTCTTTTAGCTGTAATAAAGAGCTATCGTCCATTGCATAGTTTCCTTTCTTTTAAAATCCCACAGCTCACTTCTAACGATTTGGAAATAGGGACTTGTAAAAGTCCTAGAATGCTGTGATATATCGTTCTGAGTCATATTGGATTATTGGGAATTAATTAAGAATCTACTGAATCATTTTTGTTTTCCAGATGACGCTAATAGTTGTCTTCAGAAAATATAGTTTCAGGACAGCCTGCTTCTTGTTGCGAATTAATAAAATTAAATCGCATTTAAATTAAATCGCATTTAAATTAAATCGTATTTTAATCGATGGATTTAATTTCCCTTCCCCCCCCCACCCCCAATCCAAATGTAATGCAAATTAAAAATTACAATTATCGAATATTTTTTTAATTGCAAAGGACATCAAGCTACGATGAAACACTTAAGAATTACATAGGAACTTTTGATCCTAAAAAAATTAAAATAAATGCTACATTCCTATCGCAATTCTGACATGCTATGATTGTTACCAATTTTACCACTGTTTTGACTGGAAATAAATAAATGCGACTGGATTGTTACGTTCTGGCATAAAAGGGCTAAGCTTACAAAGCAAAACGTAAACAACTAAATAGAACGAAAGACACACAGTAATAATTGGGAGCGAAATGGCTTCTTCACAGGCCCATACCGATTTACGGTACTTTCAGCGTAAAGCTGACGTCATCAGAATCTTCCTTCCTTTAGGAACTTTGCCATGAAGAGCGGAAGCGCTGGGAAGAGGTGCGCCATATTGACGACGTTTATCGTCAGTCTGTACTAACGAGTAGTTGTTGATGCCAATAAATGAACCAAACAGGTTAGGGAAAGGTAAGACATGGTTTTTGAAAATCAAAACAGACCACTCGTTAATCTTGGATTCTCTGTTTGAAGCCACGCGGTTATTGCTGAGTTTTTGGGCGTAACAATAACACAAAAGTGATTTCGTATAGAATCCAATGAACATATGACGTTATTTTGCTTTTAAGCCTAACCAAATAGAGATCTCGGTCAAAGTAGAGCCGCAAAATAGTCAATTGGGCTGCTTGGAAGGAAACTCCTGCAACCGAAAACCGTTTGAAATGGGTTTATGGGCGAGGCTATTAGTGTAGGACGAGTTGTCGGCATTCGTTATAGATTGCAACAAACGAAATTGATTTCGCTAGACTATGACGAGCTCAATTGATATTACTACTGAAACTTTGAAGTCAACAGTTAATTGTGTCAATATCCACTGACTAGTTTTACTGCTAATATTACATCTTTGATTTATTTCCGTACCGCTTAAATCATTTCAAATTTCTGGTCTTGTTTGAAAGCTTTCACCGATCATAAACATCTCGAATTAGATTTACTAATCTTGATTTCTAAATAAAAGCTCTATATGAATTGATGATATAACTATACTTATCGGTCCCTATGATTTAATGTACAAAAATATATTTAGAGGTTACATGATTTTGATAAAGTTAACTTATGACACTGTAAACGTCGGAATTGCTCGTTTCCATCAAATTCCTAGTTGGTAATGCGGTAAATTTAACCTCATTTGAAGTTGCTTCTGCTGTAGAGTCGTCTATTCTTTCTAATGTCATTTATTTCATTCAATTTGTAGAAATAACAAGAGGGAATTTTCAGTTGCCAGAAAGAAGCGAATCGAGGAATTTTGATCGCTCGGGAAGCCAGTTAACACGAATTTTCGGAATTACTGGTAATAACTGTCAAATTAGCTGACGCTTCAGGTGTCAGGAAGCCAAACAGTAAGTGGTTTATGTATTTGAAATTAAAATAATAATAATAATTTGATTTTTTAATTCTTAATAATGAGATTGGTTAATAATTATTTTCAATGCCGAAATTATGAAGATGGACATTTTTATTAATAAAAACGTTACTGTTTAGTTAAATATAAACATTCATTCAAGTTGTGACCGAAATAACAATACATACTTCAAAAGAAATGAAAGAGATTATGCGTTGTAAATTGATTATCATTTATCAGTTTTTCTTTCTTTCTCATTGTACTTAATTTTTACTGTGCTACTATTTGATTTGTAGCAGCCCAAATATTTTGATAATAGTATCACCATTCAATACGTTGTTGTTGACTATATTGAAGGCTTCGTACTAACAAATCTGTTATTAAGTGTATGTGACTTGAGATAATACAACAGATGAAAGTTTATAATATAAGTGATATCATGATATGTAGCCTGATTAGTTTTTTTCCCCCTAATTGCTGCACTGTTAATAGTTAATTTTGAATAGCACGCGATGAAATCAAATCTAATCTTTAAGGCTAATCAAAGATGGATATTTATTTAGAAAATTTTTGGACATTAAAAAACAAAACAAAACAAAAAACATCTGAACTTGGAAAAACATAAAGAATTCATTACAAATAAAATGTGTAACTTGTAAAATAAAGCTTTGCTTTTATTATTTCAATAATGATATTTTTTTTACAGTTATTTCTGTTGTCTCAATAAAAGAAAATCAAATAGATAAATAATTAATACCGGTAGTTATTTGATTTTCTTATATCTTTAGAAATTATGGGACTTATAAAAATTTTTATTTCTAAATTAATTAAATTTTGATTTAGTTTACATTTTGAAAGCTCTTTCTAGGAACTAAGTTCATTTTTTTTTTGTCTTTGTAAATTGAAACTAACTCTGTTACTTTTGTTTGTTTGTTTTTCAGAACTTTAGGAAGGTAATGAAGGAGTCTGACACATAAATATTTTGTAATTTGTAAATCCCTGCTTATAAATGCAGTCAAATGGTCAAATAATGAATGCGTCCGGAATACGCCGAAACATCAAGAACATTGTGCATAATTACTCTGATGCCCAGATTAAAGTCCGGGAGGCCACCTCCAATGACCCGTGGGGGCCATCGAGCACCCTAATGAGTGAAATTGCCGACCTTACATACAATGTAGTGGCGTTTTCTGAAATAATGCAGATGATATGGAAGAGGCTGAATGACCATGGGAAGAATTGGCGCCATGTATATAAGGCCCTTGTGCTACTGGAATATCTTATTAAAACAGGAACAGAAAAGGTAAATTTTTATAACAAAACCATATCGTTCAAAGTTTGTTAATTACTACACAGTTTTGACATTTTCTGATCTAAAATATTCTAGTAATTTCTGCTTTTTTTTTATTTAATGACAATTCCACACACATTCTCAAGTATGAAATTGTGAATATCGAAAAATAAACACATCCTTTCTTTTTATGTATTTATTTATTTCTACAATGCATATACAAGAAAATTCTATCTAATTGTACATTTATCATTGGTAAGGTTTAAATTCATAATTAACATTGTAGTTTTTGGAGGTTTTTTTTTTTTTTTTTTAGAAGAGAACACATTAAATATAGTAAACTTTATACTTCCTATTTATTTACTTATTGTTTTGTATGCTTTCGAGGCATATTCATTGATTTGAATTAATCAATCTTAATTCATTTTATCTTCATAATGAAGTATTTTGTGAATTTACAAATTACATTATCAGTTTCTGATTAAATTAGAACATATTATTCAGTTCATAATAAATTCTGATGTATTCTAATGAAAAAGAAACCAAAAACAATATATTCAGGCTGATGAGAAGCCCCGTGTAAAGGCTTGAAAACCTGTTCCCATAATGTAAAGTATTGAACTTTTTTAAAACAAAACAATGTGTGTTTCTTGAATTTTATTTCAATATATTATTAATATAACAAACCAACAAAGCAAACTTGTAGTCTTTCCATTAGAATTTGGGACATTAACTTTATTGGAAAACAATTGCATAGTGTTTGATGTCCTCCAAGTTAGCTGTGCACTCTGAAAACACATGATAGTTCCAAAACTGCCTGTAAGCTTCTAGAGAACTTCATTGAAACATGCTTGTTTGTACTTGTATTAAATTGGGATTATCATGATTCTTGTATATTTTAGTCCTGTCTAGATTGATATATTCTGGAGCTTTTCAAATACCAAGAATATACATCAGTGTTAAATTTGATGCAAAAATATATAATTGGAAAGCATTGGGAACTGAAATCTTTTTTTAGTTCTGCAACGAAAATTAATTTGAATGAATTTGATTGCCACATAAATATTTATAGAAGGCTACTAGATCTTAGTAAAGAAGGTATTATTCAGTAAAGTTTATATCAGTGCTGGAAAACATTATGCTTAACATAATGAAATCATTTTTGATTAATGTAATGAAAAAGTGTCAACTAAAAAATTTTCAATAGTAACAGAAAATGTAATGAAAAAAGAACTCTTTTGTTTTTTTTTTTTTGTTAAAAAGATGATACATTGTAAATTTTTGAAAATTGAGGGCTCAATCGAAAAAGCTAGAAAAAAAAAAGATAAAATATAATTTCAATAAATTATTTTAGAATTGGCAACATTACTTTAAATAAAGTAATATTACTGCAATAATAAGATTAATTAATAATTCTATAATGTTGACCCAGTAGCCAAGTGGTAAGGCACTAACTTGACTGTAAGCCCTGACCCCAACACAGATAGGGGAGTTTTCTATACCGAATTCTCCTCCAGGTGGGTCCTAGGGTGCACCCAGCTATCTGTAGAATGGATCCTGGGTTTCATGGGGGGGGGGGGGGGGTTAAAGATGGGCGAGTGTCAGGCTGACCACTTAACCTCCCATTGATTATGAAATGCTGGGAGCCTTACCTCATGCTAATCCAGGGGCCTGCATAGGCCTATACTATACTTAAGTTTTAATATACAGTCGGACCTCTATTTAACGAAGTCGCTAAATCCCGAAAAAAAGTTCGTTATTTGGAAAATTCGTTAAATAGAGATTCACCTTTTAAAATTACTTTAAACTACATAAAACAGATTTAAAATACATAAACAATAAATATTATTAAAAAAAGTAATAATTTTAATGATATAAAGCATATATTACCACATGCGTACTTAAATTTTACTAATAGTCTGTTAATTTTGTCTGAGGTTTTTTTTGTTGTTGTTGTTGTTGAAAAAGTGTTTTCGCTCATAGTATGTCTCGCATCTTTGCAATGCACTAAAAACCTCTTCAGTATTTTCTTTAAATTGTAATCCGTGTCGGATTGTTTCAAATGATTTTTTTCATTTCACCATACGAAGGTTTTTTTTTTTTTTATTTCTGCATCATGATCATTTCCATTTTCATCATCTTCATCACAATTCATAGCTGTATTGTTTTTATTTTTCACACTGCCTAAAATATCCGATTCAGTTAGTGTTTCCGAGGTCTCAACTTCAAAATCAAGTGAAAGATAATCATCAATCAGCACATCATCAGCAATTTCTTCTTTTTCCCTCAGCTGTATCAATATTTCTTTCATTTTCTCTGAGGGAATATTAATAATAAAAACATTTCATGGAGAAAAAAAATAGATACCACGAAAAAGTTCGTTAAATAGAAATTGCTCTTCGCTATTTGGAGGTTATTTTACGAAGAAATTACCAAAATGTTCTTGGTTCCAAAGAAAAGTTTGCAAAATAGAGGTTCGTTAAATAGTGGTCAGACTGTATTTAATATTTTCAAAATAATTTTTCCTCCCCCATCACATCAATGATAATAATAATAATTACGAAAGGTATTATAATAAATAATAATAAAATACTATAATATTTATTACTCCCTCCGTCCAAAAATAAGAGTCCCATTTCATACAAAAATTTGTCCGAAAATAAGAGTCCTGTTTTAATTTAACACTGTTATTCGAGACTGTGGATCAATGTTAGGGATTGAAGGACATTAAAAACAAAACAAAACAAACAAAATGAAAGTTTTACTCAGCATTGTAAAAAACCAAAAATGTTTATTACATAATCATGTGCCAGCCATGTGCAGGCCTCAATGAATGTTTTCAAAGCATAACAATTCAAACTGTGCATTTGAATTATTAATAAACAACAATGGGTGCATTGTTATTGCATAAATTTATGTTTATCAAAGAAGACTTGATCCGTTTTTTTCTATTTTTTTACTCCTAATAAATAAAAAAAAAACAATTTTTTAAATGGGACTCTTATTTTCGGACGGAGGGAGTATTATATTTTAATAAAACTATTTTTAATCATGTATAAATAAAGTGTATTTACAAAGTCTCTCTGCAGTGAGTTTTTAGGTTCTATTGAAATAAAACAAATGTATCACTAACTAGTAACTTTACATGAGGTGTTGAAAGTGCCGTCTTTCATTTTCACTACACTTTTACACTTGTTTTTGATACACATCTTTGAGAGTCTTCTGTGTTATGGCCATGATATGTTATGATTGCCTGTTTCAGCTTGTTGATTGTTTCAGTCTATTCTTGTACACAGATCCTTCAGCTCCTCCCCAGAAAAAAAAATCTGGTGGTATCAAATCAGATGATCTCAGTGACCAAAGACCCTTTGAAATGATCTGTTCACCAAAGATGTCTTGGAGTAGCACCATGGAGCTCCAAGAAGTGTGCTCTGTAGCTCCATCTTGTTGAAAGTATACATTATTAATTTCACCCTCATTGTGTTGGCCAATGAACAGATAGACAATATCTGAGCAATAGCTATCCTAGTTGATGGTGTCTTTAAAGAATATCGGACCCACAATACATTTTCAGGAAATTGCTATCCAAACTCTCCAACCTTTTTGGAATGCATAGGCTGCTTGTGAATCGCATGTGGATTCTCAGTTCTCCATAACCTTGTGTTTTGAGAATTTATGTGCCCTGATAGATGAAACCAAGCCTCATTGGTATAAAACATTCATCCAGCACTTCTATTCCTTTCTCTTCTACAAAGTTTTGAACAGTTTTGAACCCTTTTAGCATGGTCGGTAGGTTTCAATTTGTAGAAGACCTGTACTAAGTACGGAAAGAAAATTAAGATCATTTTTCCAACATGTGAGCACTTCCTAGGCTAACTTCTGTTTCCTGTGCCAATTTTGGTAATGACTTTGATGGGCTTGCCAACAATTTTTCAGAAATATTGATAAATATAAGATAAGTTATTTCAGAAATATTGATAAGATAAGGCCTACTGCTTCTTTGTACGTCTGCCACTGAAACAGTAGTCCGATTTTCTTAGCAAATCCTGCACAATGCCACAATGTGGAACAAGAGTATTTGGAAACTTTTCAGTGAACCATTGTTTCACAGTATATGTGTATTTGTCTCCAGCTTGAAAAACATTCTCAACCAAAACCGTACGTTCTTCAATGGTTAGGGTATTGTCACAGTCAACGGCAGACAATGCATTAAGCTGACTATTTTAGGTTGTGGAACAGTAGAGAGGACTGACATGCAGCGTGTGTCAACACCTACAGTCAAAAGACAAAGAGCTCCTTACATTACAGCAGAGAAACTTTTTGAACGCATTGTATATCTTAATGTAAATTTATATATAATTTTTAAAAGAAAATTATTTATTATCCTGTGTTGTTTCATACCTAATTAATCATTATAGCATTAAACGTAATAGAAAATAAAATTTAGATTTTTGTATATACAAAAAGCAATGAAAAACAAAATCAGTTTTTTCCCTGAAACGAAAAACGTAATTAATCAATTTTGTTTTTGTTTGCAAGCTCTGAGAGTTTGTAGAGTTTGAACCACGAAAGATACTACATTATTTGGTTGTATAGGATGTCTAAAGAAATGGAAAATTTAATGGTTGAAAGATTGAAATGGCTTGCACTCATTGTGACAAATGTCTAAAGTCTGATAAAGAAACAGTTTGGAAGAGGTTTGGAAATGTACATTAATGTTTTTAATATTATGGAAGTGAAAATGTACTAAAGTTCGCTAATGAATAATATGTAACACTATTTTAATTAGGTTGCTCAGCAGTGTAAAGAAAACATCTTTGCCATTCAAACGCTAAAAGACTTTCAGTACATTGAAGATAATAAGGACCAGGGCATGAATGTACGGGAAAAAGCGAAGCAGTTGGTTTCATTGTTGAAAGACGATGAAAGACTGAAGAATGAAAGGGCACGTGCTCTGAAAGCTAAGGAACGATTTGCTCAAGCTACAGCTGGGATTGGTAGTGATTCTTGCGTAAGTTATATAATTCTATTAAATTATTTCATTGTTGAACTTTGATTTAAAAATGATCTTACAGGTTTTTTAGACGACTTTGTTTTATTGAATGAAAATGTAATATAAAAAATGTATATAAAGCCAGACAGACATATAGAATTTGTTCAAAAACCAATACAAAGACCAGGTCTGTTTCTCCAAGGATGGATAAGGCCAATTTACCCTTCAAGTTAAAAAATAAAAAGAACTCCATGAATAGGATGTTCCTTTCATAGAGAGCAAGGGAAGCGGTGGTATAAGTGGATTCATAAACTTGGCCTTTGGTGACAGTTCTTTGTTTTTAGCTCTACAGCAATTTATTAGAGAAGAATTCCTCGATATTTGTTAACGTAGGGTGTTTAAATCCATTACAGGCTTTCAGAATCAGTAAAAGCTGCTGTTATTAATGCCCAGTTATCTTGGACATTATTGAATATTATGAGTAGAATAGAAAATGTTGGCAGCTGAATTAGTGCAGTAGAATATAATTTTATTTTGATCTGTCAATACACTATAAGGAATTCCACCGAAAATCTATAATACTAATTATTAAACAAAAAAGTAATTCCCATAAGGAAATATATTGCAAGTGTACGGATTGATGGGGTCTAAAGTAAAGAAAATCATAGTATATTTGTTTTAGCACTGGGACTTAAGATATAAAGATATGGATAAAAACTCTAGGCATAAGGATTTCTAACTATGAATTCCTCCAAGTTGATAAAAGTTTAACTTGCAAAATGGTTGTCCTGGGATTCTTCTGACGTTGAAGTACGTTTAAATTTGTTGTGAGAAGTAATTACATTACTTGTTTTCAGAAATAAGTGAACAAGCCTCAATTTTCCCAACTGACCCTTCAGTCTTAACCTACCTTCAACTTGTCAGAATGGTTGGAGCATTTACTTCATTGCCTTCTGCATATGTTCGGATTATTTGTAATTAATGTTAATACAGGACAGATAATTAACAGAATAATCCACTATTATTTTTCAGTAAGCATGTTTGCCAACCATCAAAGCTTAATAAATCACGACGACTTGTTTTTTGCTCAGTCATTTCTGCATCATAAATACATAAGGAAAGAGGCTTTTTGTGATTTACTTAAAAATGGTCCCTTTCCACTGTAAGACCAGTTGGACATTTTGTCATATATAAATCCTGTAAGATTAAAGCAGAAGGCTATTACATTACTAAACTAAACCATAAGATTTCTCTAAAATATCTTAACCAGGATGGGATTCTTGTCAGATTCTTCAAGAGAAAATGAACTAAAATGACATACATTATCCATTGTATTAACATATCAATAGATCTACTGTTGTAAACCATTAAGAACTGTAAAGCCACCTAACAGATGCTTCCAAACAATTAAAATAAATAAAAGTTAAAAAAACAGAAAAACAAAACTGTAAAACATTAAAGGTGTGTTTTCCTCACCTCCCCCCCTTTTTTTTTTTTTTTAAATTTATTATCTCATAATACTATGTTTAATTAGTGAATTTACTAGAATGTTAAATTCCTCTGCAAAACTTTTTTTGTGGCCGTGTTCTTAGCTCTTACAGTGTAGTCCGTGTACATAGAAAACAGCATTGATGTGGTAGAATCAAAGAGTGCATCTACCACAGGTTGTTAGAGAGCTTCAAAAATGGAACATTTGATTTATAAAAAAGAAGATTGCTTTCAATTTTAAATGTTGCTTCTAAAATGTTAGATGCTGCTAATAAATTCTTCTTTTGTTTTTGTTTAGCAATTTAATACTCCATTTTCTGGAAGAGGAGATGCGTACAGTAGTAATGGTGCTGGATCTCCAAGTGGTAAATATATTTTATTGAGATATTCTTTTATATTCTAATTAGATTAATTTTCATTTGATATACAGTTTTAATAACCAAATAAGAAACCTAGAAACTGCAGATTTGGCGTGTGAGCCTAGACAATACTGAGGATATGTATTTAATATTTTTTTTAAGTTTGTCAAATGTTAGAACTTTCAGATATTAAATTTTGCATGGTGTAATAGCCCATCTGTGGGTAATTCCTTCCCCCAATGCTTTTTCATTGGGATAAAGGAAAAAACACTTCCAGGGCCCCAATTTTACATAAACAAGTTCTTTATAGGTGGACATTTGTTTCACTGTTCGCCCTTTTTACTAGATAGTTGCTTTCAGGTACTATTTACCAAATAGTAGCACAGAAGACAACAAACTTCTTATGAATATTTGTTTTGGAAAGTATTTTACTATAAGACCAGCCAGAGAATGACTTTGACCTTCATAGAGGACAATGATCTCTTAATCATTCCAGGAGAAGATTCAAACTGGCGACTCTCGGATAGTGGCTTCAACGGTTTTCAAACAAAAAGGAAATTATTGCTAACGTTACTTCTTATTTCGAAAAGGCCTTATGACATGCTTACTTATGGCACATCAGAGAAATTGTTTTTGATCGCAGTGCCGTTTTTTTAGACGAAACGTGAGTAAACGAATTCCATCTTCGGCTTCGTGTTGCTGATCTCAGGAATGCAATGTCGTCAAAAAACCAAATGGAAAAGGTAGGAGACTGATTTTGAACGATTGAAACGAACGAATGAATAAAAATTAATTTTTGAAATTATATTTGATGAGAAATCAGAATAGTTCAAGAAAATAAATATCGTCTTTTTTCCGTAAACTTCAAACTCCCTAAATGTTCACTTTCCCGCCATAAACACAGACATATACAATCGATTCAAATTCTACTATTGCGACATCTGGTGGCCACGGTCGTTCTTTGAATTGGCGGAGTGTAGGTAGAATGCTTATTTTCATTTCACAGTTCTTTGGTATTTTACCTTGTATTTTCTTAAATTTAACCTTCAAGCCCGACACGATTCTTAATTATAATTCAGGATGGAATGAAAGGGTAGCTTTGATTTATACATGCTATACTTGTCAGTTTATCCTTTTTTCCAGTGTAACTGGCATTTAAACTTCAATCCAACCAATTTTTGGTTTAGCTCAAAGACAAATTGGGAGAGATTGCTGTGACTCTGATGTGCTTAAATTGATCCACCATTGAAAAAACTATTCACAGTTATGTACTGGTTGGATAGATTTTGCCGATTAATTTTCAGCTGTCCTCTTCGATACTTTGTACGCCAGGTAGCATTTATGGTTTATACTTCATTCCCCCCCCCCCTTTTGATATTATTATTATTATTTATTTATATATTTATTTAATTTCTTTTTTTTTTTCTTTCATTTTTTCCCTTTTGTTTTTGTTTTTTCTTTTCTGATAATGTTAGGAATGTTAGATGAAAAAATAATAAAAGAGTAAAAATAAATAAATAAATAAATAATGTCCTCCTTAACTTTTTTTTTTATTAGGAGTATTTTAATTTAATAAATCTAAACTAAGACATATATAAGCATACAACTTAACAAAATTATTTTTTTTAATCTTGTCTTTTTTCTTTGCTATACTAATATGCTCCCCCCTATTGTTTTGTTGATATTATTAATACTTAAACCATTAAAATTTATGGGTAAAAATTCTAAAAGTATTCATTAAAGTATAATTTAATAGTATATACAGCGTGGCCGGGAAGTACCTCTTACTTGGTAGTCATATTTTAAGAAAATATTTACACATTAAGTGTCCAATGCATCTGTGTGTTTGCCATCATGCTGACACACCAGTTCATGCACCACCACGTCCTACTAGACAGTTTTTGGAGCATGTCCCGTGTGATGGTTCGAAATGCGTCCTCAGCTGCATTGCATAATTCTTCATTTGTAGCATAATGTTTAGACACGTAGGCCTTGATGATTTCCCCACAATGAGTTGTAAAGTGTCGTGAGGTTAGGACTTTGTGGTGGCCATTTCAATGAAGCTGGCGATGCTGGAGTACTGTGACCAATCCAGCGTCCTGGAAAATGTTCATAAAGAAAACCATGCACAGTAAGAGCGAAGTGAGCAGAAGCCCATCCTGCTGCAGCCATATGCATTCCATGATACCCACTTCTTCAAGCTGTGGGATTAACCATGTTTGTAACGTGTAAATAAGTTTTGCCATTAACATGGCCATCAAAAAAATATGGTCCGAATGACGTGATGTCATCGCAGCCCACATCATTAGGTGAGGTTGATTCCTCTCCAACTCCAATCTGTAATGAGGGTTCTCTTTCGCCCAAAAGACAACATTTCTGTTGTGTGAACTGCCATAAATCACACATTTATCTAATAACAGCACCTTTGTATGGGATACTGTATTAGGGAATTGTGCTAACAACGCACGGCATTCTCGCTGATCCCGGTCTACATCCGATAACTTGTTGATGAACGTTGGGCGAAATAGTCTGACTTTTAGCTGTTTCTGCATTTTAGTGACAACAATGGAAATAACGTTTCATTTATTACTACATAATAGGGGTAGAGGAACTTTCCAGCCACCCTGTACGTAAATGTTTCTGATAACCAAGTTTTACAAATTCTACCGATTGAAGTAATTTATCCTGCTAATTCTTTAATGGTCACACTTTTTTTAATTTAAATTATTTTAGTTCTAATTTCATTTCGAAAGATTAATTTTTTATGTTCGTGCTTTATACGTAATGCTTAACAAACGAAATCCTTATTTCAGGATTTTTATTGCACAGTTCAACAGTTACATAATTAGTTACATTTAGTAAAAAATTGATGGTTTACAGGGAAATCTCAGAAAAGCACCTTGATACAGGTCTGTGAAGTTTATCCCTATCCCCAAATCACAAATTCAGAAAAAGGACAACATGGTTCATTTGTGATGGGTTTATTCCCCCCCCCCCAAAAAAAAAAAATAGCTCCTGAAAAAGAATTCTGAAAAAATCTAATTACAAAACATTGGGGCTTAGATATTTAAATCAAACTTCTAATAAAAAAAAAAATAAGGAGAATATTATTTATTCATTTACTTATTTCTAATCATATATTACTTTTCCACCTAATATTCCTAATATAACTGGGGAGAAAAAGAAAAACCTGTATTAAAGAAAGAAGGAAAAAGAAAGCAAAGGGATAAAAAAAAAGAATAAATAAATAAATAATAATAATAATGTTGTATCTCCTCATCCTCCCCACCGAATATTTGCAGTAATTGACAAAGCACAATTTTATCGAAATGGTTAGGTTATAAGATGGGTGGTTTGAAAGTAATGCAAGCCAATAATTTTAGATTGCGATTGGTCATTTTGATCATCTCAGTTTTTTTGTCTTTGTAATTAAAGGTTGTGTCTTACCTGAATTAGAAAGTGCAAGACCTCAAACAGCTGGCGAAGAAGAGCTTCAGCTACAGTTGGCCTTGGCAATGAGCAAGGAAGAAGCCGAACAAGAAGAGCAGAGGCGGCGCTCGGATGATGTAAGGCTGCAGATGGCAATTACTCAGAGTCAAGAAGATTTCAAGTAAGTTCAGTTGAAGTAAAGAGATGCTTCTTTGTAGGTTGGATTTATTAATATTTTGCACTAAAAATTTTCTATCTCATATAATTTGTGATTTTGCAACAAGATTATCAGCTAAACAGATAGTCATGCATTGATCTTCTGAATTGCACTTTAGTTGCATAAAAGGATAAAACTATTAGTTATTATTATTATTTTTTAAGTTCTATATAAATCCAAAACTTAGCTTAAAACTCTTCTATATACAATTATCCACATTACTGTTCTGAAAAGTCCATGCAAGCTAACAAAGTTTTGAAAATAAGAAAAGACTAAATGAAATAACTCTTACAATATTGATGGGTAAGTAAAGATGATCTACTTTGGTACTTGCCAGAAAGGGAAGCCACAGACATTTAGAACACAAAATACTTTAAAAAGACGGGACAGGGTGGCCACTCAACCTGGAAACTGGGAGAACCGGGAATTGTCAGGGAATTTGAAAACGGCCAGGGAAAACCGGGAAAAGTCAGGGAAATTTACGAAAATTTCTGGAATTTTCTCCCCTCTCCTGCCTTAAAATGCATGTGAATATAATGCAGAGTGTTTAAAACTGTGTAATTTGAGTTTCTCTTTAATTTAATGATAATTTACATTTATTGTAAAAACTCAAGTAATTTTATTAAAGAAAGCAAAATTTCAATAAAATCTAGAAATTAAAATTTTCAAATTTTAACTATACTAAACGTAGGCCTCGCAACAGGTCCCTTTTTTTAATCTAAAGTCTCTAAAAATCAGTTTTTGTCGAATTTGGTCCGTTTTTTTTCCTATTTTCATTTTTATTTTCAAGTTTTTATTTTGTTATTTATTAATTTATATTATATTTTTTATTGATTTTATTATTCAAAAATATATTTCGTTTTTTGCTCCCTTTTTTAATTGGCGCTCCTGGCGGTGGCTAGTTACGGCGCTGCTTTTTCGTATTCCTCTACAAAATTGCTAATAGTCAAGCATAAGGATCTTCCGATTTCTATCCCCACCCGCTGTTGTTTTCTTTAAGTAATTTTTCTGGAAGGTTATAAGAATGAAAGGAAAAAAAAAAGAAACTTATAAAGCGGCAGAAATCACCGTAATACTACTGCATATTCGCGTCATAATTTGAAACGATTTAGTGTCAGTGTATACTCAATCCTTTTGCATCTTTCCAAATTTTTTATTCTTCCATTAACCAAATGTTTAAAAAGTTACTAGTGTGTTACATGGTAAACTTTTTATTTTTTTTTTTTTATATTTTTTTTGTGTTGGGGGGGGGGGGGGTGTCGTTTCATTTATGTGCGTTACAATGTGCATGCGTTTTGTGTAAAATATTAGTTTATACAAGTGCTTATGCAATCTCTAAAAATAATTAAAAAAATCAAAAAAAGGAATGATAAAAAAAAAAAAAAAACCTTAAAACTTTATTATTTTTAAATATTGACTTAAACACATAACATCTTCATATGGGGTCCATGGCCCATTTTTTTTTTAGAAAAAAATACTAATTAAGTTAAAAATTTGAAATTTTTTTTTGTGATAAATCATGCAATGACTACACAAAAACACCTCATAAAAATTTTCTTAAACTTTAAAAAAAAAAAAAAAAAAAATATTTTTTTTTAAAAAAAAAGTGGGGTAATTTAAAATTGATATAACTCAATATATTATTAACAGAATTTCAAAATTTTTTCACTTAATGAAACAGAAATATATCACTTTTAATTTGTCTTCGGCATTTAAAAAAATATATATAAATTTTTAAACTGAAAATTAACGATTTTCAAGGATAAAAAATAAATATTTTTTTCAAATTTGTCGAAGACAAATTATTTTCAAACATTTTTTTAAAGTAAAATGTTTGAAAATGTCATGTTTGAAATTTCAACTCTCTACTCTTTATTATGCTAACCAATAATTATTCACCATTTTCAAGTTTATATGATACCTCTTTACATGAAAAATAAGAATAAATGATTACTTTTATCAAATGCTGAATTTTAATCAAAGAGTCATATCGAAAAGTTTAATTCATACACTTTACATCAGTTTCCTCCAGAAAAGTAATTCTACTTAATTAGATATTCAGGGAGTTTTATGGTAAGTAATGTCTGTTTTAATCTGATAATTATGGTGTTTCTTCGCTATCTAGTTTCTTCAAATAAATTTTAGAGGCATTTATTTTAACATTTTGGTTATCACTGTATTCTGTATATTTCTTGTGATCTTCATGCACAACATTCATAAAAGGTTCTTTTCCTCTCAAACATTGAAAAATTATATTCTATAATGTTATATTCAAATCTTCTAAAATGTTCACCAGCAATAAAGTAAACAAAATACGCAAAATTACCTTTACTGAAGTATAATTAGTACCTTGAAATTTCATATTTGAAATTGAAAATGTTTAATTTTAGGTCCCTTTTTTAAGATTTTTGTCCCTTTTTGGTCCTTTTTTACCTAGGGACAAAGTGAATATCTGTTGCAAGCCCTATGAACAGTTTGCAAGAGTGTGCAATAAACAAATACGATTGTGTTTCTATTCATAAATTATAAGAAGTAAAATTTATTCTGTTAATGGTTATTTCTGTTAATGATTAATGGTCATTAACTTATTACAGAGGAAATTATTAAAAACAAAATATTTACCAAGAGAGAAAAACTTGCAATTGAGTTATCTAAATCTAAAGCCGATAATCATTGAAAAGGGTTTCTACAATTCATGTCCAGGCCCGCAATTGGATTTTTTTTCAATTCACCTGGAAAACCTGGAAAAGTCAGGGAATTTTAAAATGTCTGGAGAGTGGCCACCCTGCGGGACAGTTGATTTAGAAGTGATGATAGAGGTTTCAATCAGCTGTATTTAGATGCATAGCATCAAATAGGTTCATCATATACATGCCTTAAGATATGAAATATACACATATCACTAAATAGCACTTAAGATAGTTTATTATTATTTTTTTATTTTAGTTTTTATGTAAGCCTATGGAAAACAATGATACAATCACAGTTTGAAGGAGAATAACTTGGTCTTATCATTGACTAGTATGGCTGTATTATCTTTAATTTTGGAAATGCACATTGTATTACAGTCGACCTTTAATAACTACTAAGTTCTTGGGTTGAAAAGTATATTTGTTTAATATACAAATGCTGTAGATATTGTTAGATGTGACAAAATAAAACAAATTTGATTTGTATGCAGTTGGTATTCCACATGTGATTTAATGAATTGCCAATTAGAATTTCTTGCAGAATAAAGTTTCAATCTTTTTTATTTTTTTAGCTGAATTTTATACTTCTTAAACTTGCTTGACAGCTATTTACTTTGTGTAGATTATTTGATCCTGTACTGTAGTTGCTTGCCTTTTTTTTTATTAGTTACCATTAAGATGTTTTGAATACTAGCATCTGGTAATGAAATTTCTAAATAATGATAAATACTAATGAAAAATGAAATATGATATTATTTTCCAAATAAAAGAATAAAATAAATATTGTCAGAAGCTGACAATATGGTACTGAAAATAGAAGATAAAAATTTGGTTTTAGTTTTGACATTTGGAATTTTGAATCTAAATGTACCTCAGAATTAATTTTACAGAAGGTTTCCGGTATTTTGTCATTTGGAGTAATTGACATTATTATTAAACAGCATTCATCATGTAAAGTTCTATTACTTTTATTTATTTATTTAAAGGAAAGTACAAGATGACCCACATCCCAAAAACCCATCGGCATTATTGGATTTACTAGATGTATCGGCCTCTTCCACAGCCTCGAGTAGAATTCCAGCTGGTGGACAGACTTCAGCAGATCCTTGGGGTATGCCATTGCAGAAACAGGTACTGATCAATGTTAATAATTTTATCAGAAATCTTCAGAAATATATTTCTCCATTCTCCTTTTCTCCAATCTTGTTCCAATCATATTTATGTTTGGTATTCTTGTATTATGATTCAGACTTTACTGGCATTTTTTTTTTTTTGCCTTCAATGAATTGTTATAATTATACTCTTAATTATAATGTATAACTTTATTTTCAATTCTACTTTTATCATTTTTACTTTAAATTCTCTAAAGTGCACTGATTTGTATTAAATAAATTCAATCCTACCATGGTATTCTTGATTTTACTTCTTACAAACTATCATTGATGAGTATGACTGTTAATAATTAGTTACTATTCTCCTAGACAGGTAATCTTCAGTTTATTTTCAAGATTTGTTTTTGTATTGTCAAAGGAAGTTATTTGATTAGTTATCCATTAGTTCCCAAGAGATTTCTTCTTTTGCAACATCTGTGACATTCCTGGTGTACTTCTGTTACTGGCAGTCGTTCTTCTGCAGTCTTTGGTTGTTTAGGTGAAAGTACACTTGACCAGACATTCCTTTTATTCCTGCTGCAAACCTAGTGTTGTCCAGTTGGTTTTCAGATACTTAAAATATTATCACTTTAGAATGCATGCATCAGTGATATTCTCTGTTATCCATATCTTCTGTAATTACTGCAGTTAGTCCTACAATTGGACTCTTAGTTTTCTCATATTATCGGTCTCCTCTGTTGCAATCACAACATTCAAGAGGCAAAAATATTTATTTTTTTTCTTTGCATGCATTTCCTTAATGAAACTTAAGAATCCATTCCTTTAATCTTCCAGCCTCAAGATTGATTTAATTTTCTTTCCAATTGCACAGAATTAACTGTTGTAAAGTCTTGTCTATTTATTTTGGGGACGAGGATAGCCCTCACTCTTTCACTTGGGCCCTAAATAGTAAAGCTTCATTACTTGTAGCTTTAGGACATTCACATTCATGGGTTCTCAACCTGGTACTTGTAAGCATTACTTTCATCTTCACTTGAAAATACATTTCTACAAATGCAAAAACACTGCCTGTTTCCCTATATTGCTATTCGTATTCTTAAATAAGTGAACTGTCATGTATTAAATATGAGAGCTGTATGGAGCTCTTTTAATCTATACCCATCAGTGTACTATCAAACTATTATGGATTTTGTTTTGAAATTAATTATAATGTAGATAACAAGACAATTGTTTATCCAAATTGTACTATTCTCTTAGAACATGTCAATCAGAGCTTCACTTGAGATGATTGTCTCAGTTTACTGTAAACTAGAAGAAATCATGTTTTGAACCAATGTGTCATGTTGGTTAGTTCTTGGTCATTGTCTCTTGAGTCAAAAAGAGTGTTTGTGTCATTCCAAGAATTCCAAAGAATAAGTAAATGCATGAAATGTGGACAAATTATATTTCATCAGTCTTTAAAGTGGTTTTATCAATCTATATTACTAAAATCTTTTATTTCTCTGTCTGTGTGTCTGTCCGGCGCAATTTTCTGTGAGAATGGAAAATAGAAATAATTTTTACAGTGAAACATCCGCGACAGGAATCGAACCTGCAACCTTCTGATCCGAAGTCAGACGTCTTATCCATTAGGCCAGTGGTTCCCAACCTTTTTCAGCTGGTGACCCACCTTTCCTTATCGGAATACCTCCACATATATAGGAATAGAAGAATATAGAATAAAACCATATTTGTATCGTATCCTTTCCTTATATATGATCGATTTTCGATTTTTCTGATCTTTTCTGATGGTTTATTCGATGGTTTCTGATAGTTTTAGGATCAAGTCGCAACCCACCTGTAATCCTTCCGCGACCCACTAGTGGGTCTTGACCCACCGGTTGGGAAACACTGCATTAGGCCATGGGGACTACAACTCTCTTCATATTGTTTTTTTGAGTTATCTGTCCTTCCCCTTCCCCTTCCCCCATCAATAAGGAATGTATTGAACGTTTTTTTTTAATCTCAAAGATTGTTTATTTATTTCCCATCCGTCACTTTATTTGTAATTCGAAAATGACAATTAGAACTATAATTGCCGAAACATTGCAATATTTTAAATATAATATTCTGACTTAACCAAATTCTGTGTGATATTGAAAAATAAGCGCGTGTACATGGAAGATGTTGGAATATAAAAAAGAGAGTCAAGAAAGAAAGAAGCTCTATTTCTATTAGGTAGAATACTGAAAAATCGTTTTGTAATTCAAAAACCACTGAAAATTATCAACCAATATTACTAAAAATCTTTTATTTCTCTATCTGTCTGGTGCAATTGTTGTAATTTGTGAAAATAGAAATAATTTCTACAAGCTCCCTACGGGAATTGAACATGCAACTTTCTGCTCCAAAGTTAGACGTCTTAGCCATTAGACCACGAAGACTACATTCTAATGTATAAAACTAAAAATATATCATAGATATATGATTCACACGCTGGTTCTAAAAGCAGTCGTGGATTAAGAGAATATATACATCAAAAATTAAATTAAAAAAAAAAAAAAAAACTTTTAAAAAATTTTAGTTTTAGTTTACTTGATGTAATTTGTGTGTGTGTGTTTTTTTTAATAAATAAAAAGTTTTTTTCCGTAAAGTTTTCTTCCGGAGCGAAGCGACGGGTAGCCGACTAGTTAATAGATAAAATAAATTAAGGGGCTTAGAATAACAATGGCTTAGTCCCAGTGACTAAGTGACATTTTAAAAATTTGTCTGCTACCTTTCCCATTGCTGATGACTTTTTTATGTAACTAAATGAGGTCTTCAGCAAATCTCAACCACCCTAATACTATGGCATTAGATGCACAGATGGCAGGAGTATTCAGTGCCACAATAAAATGAAAATTGCTCATTGGTTGGGAT
>JAFIDM010004315.1:65664184-65676446 GCA_023159025.1 Thereuonema tuberculata | reverse complement strand
ATTAATGGACGACCCCTTAGTAGTACTCATGTAACAACATGCATTTACACAGAACGTGCGACAATGCCGTGCAACAATACACACACACACACACACATATATAAATATATAGTCTTTAAGCACATACCCTGTAGCAATACATATTCACATTTCTTAAAGCACTATTTATTGAATATATTGATACTTTTTTCTTTGCTCATATCAGCATTAGCTTTGGTGTGACCACAGCTAAACTTCTTTGCAATATCAAAATCGGGAAACATTTTTGAAAATAATGGACCTGCTTGATCCGCAGCCGAAATTGGTGGTGGATTATGTTCAATCAAAAAACGGACAAAACAAGTTTCTGCTTTAATAACGTTATTTTCTTCAGATTTAGTGAAAACGATTGAACAGAAACTTGTCTTGACTGATGTTTTTCAAGCTCCACGTGCTTAGTATACGACACAAGACGTCTTCAGTCATCTCGACCGCCATGAGCGACGGAAATTTCCGTGCAACACACCGTGCAACGAGCATATCCATCCTTTCCTGGTAGACGACAAGGGAAAAGCTTTCCATACTCCTCTCGAAATTTTTGATTGTTTTTTTTTTCTTTCTAAGTGGATCTACATCTATATCCTTATTACTGCGTTTTAAAAACCGATCCATGATATAAGCATACGCAGCTTTCAACAAATTTACGAAAGAGAAATAAACAATACACTAGGGCGTACTTTGTTTCTCCGCACGTGCAATCAGTTCGCGCAAGCACAAACCATGCATCTATGAAACCATGTGACCACCACTCTCAGGTGGACAGGCGAGTCCACAACAAACCACGTGACTCTCTTCCCCCTAAACGGACAGTCAATTCAATAGGTGTGTTGGTCAATAGCGCTGTTAACGTATATCAACTGAAAAAAGATTCCGAAGTCACACAAGAGGGAGAATTGGCCGCAAGCACTCAATCCATCACAGAACTACAAAATAACAAACAGCATTCTGTCCTCTACTCTTTAGATAGGAAATCGTTAATTCTGTGAAGACTCTTGCATGATGCAATTTTTTTTTCCTCTTTTTTTTTTTTTTTTTTTGAGAAAAAAAAAAATTAAGGATGAAAATCTCTGAATCCGTAGCTTTTCCCTGCTTTCCCGTAATTTCGTAGTACTTACTTATTTTCCGTACAAACTACGGATACTCCGTAGAAGTTGGAGGGTATGTATTTAACGAACTTTTTCGAGGATACAGCTGAAGGAAAAAGATGAAATTAACGAAGAAGTGCTGATTGATGATTATCTTTCACTTGATTTTGAAGTAGAGACCTCGGAAACACTAACTGAATCGGATATTTTGGACAGTGTGAAAAATAAAAACAATACAGCAATGAATTACGATGAAGGTGAAGATGATGAAAATGGAAATGATCGTGATGCAGAAATAAAAAAAAACCTTCGTGTGATGAAATGCTAAAATCATTTAAAACAATCCGACGCGGATTACAATTTGAAGAAAATACGCCTGAAGGGGTTTTGGGGGCATTGCAAAGATGCGAGACGTACTACAAGCGAAAACACTTTTAAAAAAAAAAAAAAAACTCAGACAAAATTAACAGACTTTATTACAGTAGAACCCCTCTCGTCCGCCCTCGTCCACTCAGGTTGATCCGACCGTGCTCGAGCCGGCCAAACTTGTCCCCGATTCGAGCATGACTCATCACCCGTCGTGCCATTGTGTTGTTTACTTGCATATACAGTGACGGTAGATGGTGAAAACGCTCTTAAGAATTGCAAAACATTGAAAAAGCCTAAACTTGAACTGCTTGACAACGCAGTAAAGCCGTATATTTTACTGTAACTCCGACCTTTTTTGCGTTCCGATCATACCCCCAGTCCCAAAGGTGACGGATTAGAGGAGTTCTACTGTAGTAAAATTTAAGTGAGCATATGGTAATGTATGCTTTATGTCATTAAAATTATTCCTTTTTTAGTAATATTTATTGTTTATGTATTTTAAATCTGTTTTATTTAGTTTAAAGTAATTTTAAAAGCTGAATCTCTATTTAACGAATTTTCCATATAACGAACTTTTTTTCGGGATTTAGCGACTTCGTTAAATAGAGGTCCGACTGTAATTGTTTTTATTTGTACTTAAAATTTTGATTTCCTGCCAATTATGTGCTGAATTTTCTAATAAGTGATTTTTTTAATGGCTGAAGAATTGTGTTTGATTCTGTTCAATATATTTTACAAGAATTTGTTGTTACATCCCTATATAAACTTTCTATTCCATTTCCCTTTTTATGAATTGAAGGTATATTTTGTAACTCTTTGAAAATGGATTGCACCAGATCCGAAACATGTAGATTTATTTTGATTTAAAATGTTCGTCACCCATTTCTGATGTTTAGTATGAAATCTAACCTCACAATATTGTATATATCTTTTTGTAGTGGCAGTGCTGTATTATAAGAAATTTACTTGGCATTTTGAATTTGGCTTAAAAAAATGTGTTTTGAAATAGTATTGGTACTGTAGGTTGTGATATTGTAGTACTACCTTGTGATTAACTTTCTTACCAGATGACTTCAGTACAACTGGAGAGACATTTATCCTGGACATTTTATCAGATTCATTTGTAAACAGATTGTGAGATATGGTTTTGTATTATTTTTTTCTCAAATTAATAGTTTATTCTTTAAGCATTACTAAGTTACATCTACCTTTGAAAACCATTCTTTGTGGCATTTGTCAGTTTAATGGTTGCATATTAGCAAGGACATCTGAGAATGCAACGAAACCATTGTTCATTTGTTGTAGTTGTGAAATTACCACGTATGCTTTAAAAATAAATAGCAATGCACTTACTGCAAGACTGTCCATATTCATATTCCTTCAAATAAATCTGAGCAGATGTTAACATGTAAATTAAGGAACCCATTTTTAGTCCTTTTTACCAGAATATAACAAAACCTTGATAGTGAAACTAAAAGTAAATATTAAATTTAATAATAGAGTATTGTTTTGAGTTAACAAACCATGGTTGAGATCCTGTAGAGTGGCCATAAAATTTGACGTATCAAAAAGCGAAATCACATCAGTTCTAGACATAAAGACTAAACTCCTAAGTATGAAATGTTGATGTAAACCACTTATACATTACCTAGTACTTTTTTTTTTTAGATTAATTGATGCTGATACTAATATTTACTTATTCTTGTGTTTTTTAGAATCTGATCAATAAACAGTGGATTGGTCTACCTGGTGATGCTAAAATGGAAATTAGGAGTACACTAAACAAATTTCTGCTCAATAATCATAAAAGTGTAGCCAATTTTATCAGGAATAAGTTAGTGAAATTAGTTGTAGATATTGGACGATTGGATTGGCCCCATTTTTATCCAGATTTCTTTTCGAATACACTTCATGTAAGTATTTTTTTCATTTCAGTTTTTAATGTTTTTTTTTATTTAGCCGATACAAAGTTATTCCTTACCAATAGTAAATTAACGCTAGTCTATTTATTTAGGAATACTTTAAAGATTTCTTAGCTTATTCAATTTTTACTGTGTAACAACTCAAATACTTCCTCAAATCACAAATCATCCATCTTACATGCTTCATGCAATTGTTGATGTACAATTTCAAAGGAGTACATTTTTGAAACCTATTTTTCTTTAAACTAATAAATAATAAACAAACAAACAACCCCAATGCAGGCAATGACTTTATAACTTCGTTGTTACATTGATAATCTTTAAAATATACTCCTTTACAGCCACACATATTTACTTCTTCACATTACTCAACTCTTCACTAATTTACCTAAGCTTTTTCAGTTTACATTTTTAATATCGTAACTTAATATTATTGGGACTTTTTTCCAGCTACATCTTAATTCCTTATCAGGATTTTGTGATGATGCTAATGCAGTAGTTGTTGACTCGTTCTCAAAGCATTTCTTTGCTGCAACTACATATTAATTTCATCATAAATGAAATTTGTCAGTCAATATGGTTTTGTTATTTAATTCAAAATTCAGTTATTTGTTTTTGAATAACACTTGAAAATAATACACCAAATTTTTCTTAAATTTTACCATAATGTAATATTTTACCTTTATTCATGTTCACATTTCCTCCTGCATTATAATTTGTTTTGTCCTTTTTAATAATTTTTAAAAATTTTTTTTCCTCAGCTGATATCATTGGTGTTACTTTTTGCTAGTTACCTTTTTCATTTGTCTGACATGGTTCCTCTGCCTTTTCTTTTAGCATTTTTAACTACTGCCTTCTGATATGTTGTTCAATTATCTGATCAAGGTTGGATCTTTTCTAGTCAGTTACCCCTTTCCTTCTTAATTTGATTTTTAACTTTTCCCTCAATTTTTTTTACATACTGTTACAGAAGTTAATTTATAATTATTTCTTTAGAATCTTAGGAATATTCTAATTGTTCTTAATTTCATCCGTTTTTCCATCTATCCACCCTCTTGCCATCAAGAAGGTGAATTGTTACTATGATTATTTTGGTGACAATATCTGACGATTGAAAAGCATAACATTTACTGCAGTTTCATTTATGGCTGTAAAGGGTGGTTTACAAGCTCGCATTTTTAAGTTAATGAGCATTAAAGGCAATTTCTGTGAACAGTTACATTAACTTGAATAAATTCAGAAACTCAAATTTTATAAACTTTAAAATGAAAATTAAGAAACACAAACTTTATAATCTCTAAAATGAAGAGTTGGACAATTGATAATGTTTCTGCATCATTAAAAACTTTTGGCAATCTCTTTTGTTCTGTAATAGCTTCTACATTCTTAGTTTTGTCACCCGTTAGTCACAACATCGCAAAACACTTATCCAAGATGTTGGCCGCACGGTTGGCTATGTCGCTAAGACACTGGCCTCTCACCTCTTGAGTCCCGGGTTCGGTTTTCATGTGGGTTTCGTTGATGGTGGCGATCTGCGCTGGGCAGGTTTTCCCGGGGTTCTCTTGTTTCCCCTGCATTTCTCACACCATCCTTTCTCAGTCTTTCTCTCTGTCTGTCCTTCTTTCCGTGAGATAGTACAAAAGATCTTTCAGGTCGACGTGCTTGGCAGTCATGCCACCCACTTTCAATTAATCTAATGTAATCTATCCAAGATGTTTCCTTCCTTTTGATTGTGTTAAAGTGTCATTATTGGAGGAATTTATTCTGCTTTTCTCTGAGGGATATCTAGCAGTACCATATCCACTTTCTCATGACTGTTTGGAGACAGGCTTATCTGTACAAGCTTTTCTGTAATATTTTGAAATGATTTACAGTATCAATATTGAGTTTCTTTTTCACTGTCTGATTTCTTTCTCATTTTTGAAATGTTGATTGATCAGAGCTTGATGTATTGCTGTGTCTCCTTCTTACCAAATAAAGTATCTCAGTGTGACGCTTGGGATCATGGGAGGTAAGGCTCCTGGCATTGGGTGATCAGCTTGGCACCAGCTCATCTTTAATACTAGGAATGAAACCCGGTGCCCATTCTACAGAGGGCTGGGTGGATCCTAGGACTTGTATGGATGAGAATTCAACATGGAAAAAGATACGACCTCCATCAGTGATTAAACCCAGCTTCATCAGGTTGCTGTCAAGTACTTTACCCCTTGATTACCTGGACCATTTCTTACTGAGTAACTTTCTTCATTCTTATTTCCAAAGAGATTTTTTTTTTTTTACTTTTCATTCATTTCTTGCATATTCAGCAGCAATGATAAGTTTACTGCAAAGAATTTTCTGTTCTAGAAATGTGTGATGTCTTATTCACATGCACATACACTTTAGCTTTGTAGTAACTCCTTCCTTCAAAAAACCACGTTCACCTTCGTTAGAATGAAAATCCCTTGCTTGTTTTTGTATATGTTTAAAACTCGAAATTTGTTAAACAAATTAAAACATTTAGAATTGTGTATTATTAATTTCCGTAATTTTTGTTAGTTAATACAACAACCTGATACTGCTGCATTAGGCCTCATTTTATTGCAAACTACATCTGAAGAATTGGCAAGCCCCAGAGAAGATCTCAGTATTTCAAGAAAACAAGAATTACAACGATTACTTCTAGATCAAGTTCCCACAGTTTTAGGAATTTTGACAGGTAATTTCTTATTCATCTTTGGATTATTGGATATAATGAAGAGTTTAATAAAAAAAAAAAAAAATAAAGACAATGATAAAAGTTAGTTTACAGTTTCTTTTCACTAAGTCAATTTGTTTTTATCTTTAAAATGAATCTTATGTTTTAAGAATGAATGAAATTAAAATATTAGAAAAGAAATGCACAATTAAAATAGTCTCATTTATTAGTAAATTTACTTTTGAATTAGAAGAAAGTCACAATGCTGTGTAATTTCAAGGATGAATAAAAAAAAATGACAATCTTGCTATAAACCTAAGAAAAATATTACTACCAATGTCTTTGCTTTTGAATCATATTTTTGACTTATTTACATATCAAGATCAGGAAAAATAAATTACAGCCTGGAATTTCGATGAACGCATCCTTTATTTGTCATTTACATTTTACCTTTCCTTATTTCTCCATTTTTACTTCCTGTAAGTTAACTTTTTATCATAAATTTCTGCAGATAATGCTTATAAAATAATAATTTGAAATTCTCATTACATTCAAGCGTGGCTGCAGAAACTTTGTTATTGTCTTTCTCCTCAATTATAGTAGATTTTTCTCAAGTTATTTGCTCAACACAGTATCAACATCAACTAAGAATATCTCTCTACTGCAAAACATGTCTTTATAGTATCTTTGATAGAAAACTTACTGCAGTAAACAATGTTAAGCTTAAACCTAAAGTTTTGAAATATTATTCAGAAAAACTTTGTAGATCTCATTTTAGAATTTGCCATTATTTTTGCTAGAAAATCATGTATTTCTTTTTTAAAAATTAAAAGTAACAAGATATTTGATGAAACTATAGAAATTCTTTTTTTTTCCAAGTTTTACCATTAAACAGAAAGGTTAAAAATAAAACAATAAATAATGTAGTAAAAAAATGATTTTAACTAATGCCGCTGAAAAGAATTTGGGAGACGAGTTTCTGCTTTTGTCTTACATCTTATGTATATATATTTAAATTTCTTAATTTTCTGTAGCGAGTTACCTTACTAGATAATTGCTAGTTATTAAAATTAAAAGGATTACTTATATGGAAGTTGTCTCCATTAATTATCTGAAATTTATTGAAAACATACTTTTCGACTTCTTTGCATCCAAGTTCGATAAATGATTTTTCATGACTATTCACTTTCCCAAAAATGAAGAATAATAGACTGGAGCTGATTAGGCAGTGGGATTGTTTTCATTGCTGCACAGCTTTTTGACGTTGCCAAGATTATATTTAACTGAAAATAAACTTATTTAGATAATGTTGGATGTAAATATACAAAACTTTTCTTACCTTACCATGTTTTCAAGTTATAATATTAAAAATACGACTTTGCATATAAATTTACTTTCTCTCTCTCATGTTAATTTTGAGTTGTATTCCTAAGGAGTTGTTACTACTTTTATATGAAGTACATTAATAATAAGATTTTTTTTCCTACTTAAACAGCAGAACAAATACTCAGAACCTTCTGATTGCAGTATGTAATTCATTATTTGATCATTACTGAAGGACCAGAGAAATTGTGACAGTCATTTCCATTTGCAATACATGCCACCACAACACCACATTAAATGGTGGGATACAATTAAATATGTACAATTGAAGTACATATAAAGTAGATATATCTGCAATCCATTGTCATATAATTCAGTGTATCACAATTTAAGTGACTTTGAACAAGACATGATAGTAGAGGCCAGAAAGATGGGTCACTTATCTCCGAAATTCATAGGAAATTTGGAGTTTAACGTGCAACAATTTCAAGAACGTATTGTGACTACGCAAGATTACTGGAGACATGTAGCCTAGTGGTTCCCACTTTTTTGGGCAGATGGACGATTATGCATGTGGAGAGAACCCCACAAGACGATGGATCCCACATACTAACAAAGGACAGTCCAAGCAAGTGGTAGCTTTGTTGTAGTGTAGGTGTTTTCAGTTGCATGCATTAGGACCCCTGATTCATCTGCAGACATCATTGAACCGTAGATGTTATTATGTGTAACCATCCTTGCAGATCGTTTGCACTTGTTCACGTCATGAACATATTCAATCATATTAATATAAGTTATTTAGTAAATTAATTGGGAAAACTATGAAATAAAAAATTGTAAAAATATCAGCTGTATTAAACAAATAATCAGTGATTTTATTGATGAGAAAATAATAATAAATTTCTAATTTTATTTATCTTTAATTAACCTTATGTAACAATCAATCAGCACCTATAATACATTTATTAGAAATAATAGATTTTTATAGGTATACCTAATAGGACTGGTGAACATAACTAAAATAAAATTAATGCAGGCTCTTTCAGCAGGAAAGTACACCACTGCACAGGTCTGCAGTAACCAAGTTATGGTAGGAGGAGGAGCATTCCTCCAAGTTGCCATTATGATTTGGCCCACTCTTTTGCTGGTTTTTGAACCGAATAGAACACACATGAGATGTAGTTCAACTTGCTGCCAGTGCCAGGGTTCCAGCACTATTGAGGAGGCATGGTGTGTACAGTACTTTAAAGAGCTTGTGGAGTCTAAGCCGCATCAATGTGTGGGCTACAGTAGGTTCGCACTTGTTGGCAAAGCTTTCAGTGTGGCAGAGATCGTAATTCTGTTAGAAAACAATGCAGAAATTAATTTTATAAGTATTAACATAATTCTAATTACTAATTCAATGTTTTTGTTTTTTTTAGGGATTTTGGAATCGATGCTTGAGAAGCATCGTCATCTAGTTACAGCTACTCCACCTCCATCTCCTACCCATGATTTGTCAGATTCCTCACAGTCCCTTTTCAGCACTTCTCCACTCCATACAGGTAAATGAGAAAAGTGAACTTAATTTAAAAATCCATTAAATAACATTGATCTTGTATACATTGTACTCAGATACACATACTCCAATATCTTGAGGGCAAAGAATCTGTGAACCTGCATATCTGTTTCTTCATATTATTTAAACTCAGCTACATTTCTAGATGTTGTCCATTCAAGTAGATCTTGTAATAAATATCTTTTGCAGCTTTGCTTCTATTATATCATCATTGCATTTATTTGGAAGTAGAATCTCTAATTTGAGGCCAATGTTTTTAACAACCATTCCATAAGATTTAATTCAACAGAAGTGTTTCACTAATCAAAAATTTCCTGTAAATTACTAAATTTAAAGTTTACATTGCTATAAATTGGATTTTTATATTTAATAGGGAATAGGATTTTTAAATTTACTTTAAATTTTCATCAAAACATTAATTATGAGAATTTTTTTGGAATTCATTGTTTGAAGATAAACTTGATATTGTAACTTTTCTCATGCTGAATTTTTAGAGATTTTGAACTTCTGTGATCTTAAACTCATTCATAATATATTGAATAAAAAATGAAACTTTTAGTTCAGCGTATGTATTAAATTAGCCTTTAATAGAAGAAGTGTAGAAAATATATTGTTTTTACAAAGGTTGGTTTTATTGAATAGAGGATAATAATTTTGATTTATACTAAGCAAATTAAATGCCATCCTTCTAAAAAAATAAAAGTTAAGGTTTGTCATTTTTTTTTTACAGGAAGTTTGCTGAATAGTGTGTTTAAGTCCTTATCCAATAAGACACCTTTCCATTCATTACCTTCGGTTGATCCAGAATCACATTATGTTTGTTGTTTGACATTTAATTGCCTCAATCATCTCTTCAGTTGGATTCCATTATCGACCTACATGACCACGTCACTTCTTTCCACAATATTTCATTTTGCTAGTCTTGGCTGTGATAGTGTGAAGTCTGGTGAGAACTCCACTTCCAGTTCTCAACTTGGAGTCTTAGCAATGGGATGTGTTAATGAAATCCTCTCCAAGAACTGTGTACCTGTTGATTTTGAAGATTTCCTGCTTCAGATGTTCCAGAACACATTCCATCTTTTACAAAAATTAGTGAAGGACAATACTTCAAATAATACATCTGTCTCATCGTGCCATTTAGCAGATTTGGATGAAAGGTTAGATAGCATTTCTTTTTCTGTTGCATTTGCAGTCTTAATAATTCAAAGAGAATGTTTTATTATTTGTAGTAATGGCTGCTTTTTTTTTTCATTTATTGTCATTGCTAATTTATTCCAATACCATATGTAAGTTAAAAAAAAAATAAAAAAATAATCATTTAATTTTTGATTTTATTTCAAAAGATTTTCATGTTATAATATTCAGTTAAATGGAATGAAGTTAATGTTTTATTATCTTTATTATCTTTTTCCTAATTGAAATTGAAGATGCTGTGTAATATGTATTTCTGAATTCTGTGTTGGACCCACAGTATTTGCTAGTATATAAAGCTTACATATAAATTTCAAGATTGTTAAATTTCTAATTTGGATGATGCTCTTGGGAGAAAAATTAAGAAAAAAAAATTATCTGTGAATTATCAGCTAGAACTGGCAGATGAGTTAACTGAATTCAACTGATTCTTTCCCTAGTTACTTGGAGAAGTTTACGGACTTTTTGCGATTATTTGTTAATGTTCACCTAAGAAGATTTGAATCCAATAGTCACTTTCCTGTTCTGGAGTTCCTAGCCTTGCTTTTCAAGTACACATTCCAACAGGTAGATTAAAATAACTTACCAATTCTTTTTTAAAGTTTTATTACATGTTTGTTGTAATCTTACATATACACACATTTTTCTTTTAAAACTGGCATAAAAAAAAGAAAGAACTATGTTGTTATAGAAATAGATGAGTAGCATTGAGTTCTTAGTGTGTTTTTCTAGTTTCCATGGAGAAGATTAATGTTATTTTATGTAATTTTTTCCTTTGAAAATATATAATTTCTGTTTATTTTAGCCTACTAATGAAAGTTTTTATTCCTGTTTGGATATTTGGGGAATATTTTTGGACTACCTTACGTTAAAACTGAAAACTCGACAAGCGAATAGAATATCAATTATTGAAAGGTAAGTAACACGAATAAGTCATTTTTGTCATTATTTCATTTAACCTTCTCGTAACGATTGTTGTGAGGCTACAATTGTACTTATCACTGAAATTTAAAAAATAAAATTGCCTTAAACTTTTGATTCCAGGTATAAAGATGCCCTTATTTCCTTGGTTACCCAAATTCAAAGAAAATCTTTATTTCGGTTTAATCAAGCTCAGTTAGAGGAGCTGGACGATGATGATTTAGATGACGATGTAAGTAGGAAGCTCCTTTGAATTTTTTTTCTTTTAAACTTATTTTTAATATTATCAAGTAAATTATGAAATATATTGAAAGTTATTTAAAACTACTAGCAAGATATAGTTAGATATTAGATATTTTAACCTGTTTTATTTACAGTGCTTTAATGAACATTTGGGAGTTTTTCAAGCATTGAAATTTAATATGGAGAACCTTAGTTATCGTACTTTGCAACTCCACTGGGTTTATTCACAAGATATTTCTTTCAGTATTGTATTAATAATCATAGCATCTTTCTTTGCCTCTGCATAAGAGATGTATCAGGCAAATGGCAAGTCTATTGATATTGGTTTGTGGACTGAATATTAACCCAAGACATGTTTCTGTTACTCAGTTACAATTAATTAATTTCATTTCAGTCGTAACGACAACCGCAATTCATTCTTACATCTTCTGTAATGTATGCTTACTTCTGACAAATTCCTCATATTATCTATGGCTTTATAATCTTTGTCTCGCTTTTGATGAAATATAAAACTGTTTAGACACTATCATATGCATGCATTTTTCCCCTCACCTTACCTTCACTTGTCTGCAAAAAAAATTATCGTTTTATAGGTTTTCATATATTTGCTCATGCAGGGCTTTTAACAAATACTTCCCCCTCCCCTCCCAAAATGTCCATGATTTCTTTATCATTCATCTACTTTGTGATAAACATTCCTAAGCTAGTCTTTGTCCCATCTATCAATACCATCTGTATGTGCCACGTGACTGTATTTCTTTCAAAATCAGCATCAGATGGCTTCTGTTCCATCTAGCTTTTTCTTTCCCCCTGAATATCTCTGTTTTGCATTATTTTCCTCTGCCATCCTTGCTTCATGTCTGTGCCAGGCAAATTACATTGCTTCAATTCTCTTTGAATTGAATTCATACTCTGCTCAGTTAACCCATTCTCA
>JAFIDM010004315.1:65633607-65646126 GCA_023159025.1 Thereuonema tuberculata | reverse complement strand
TCCAGTATAAGTTTTTATGATATAGCCTTAAGGGTTCGGCCTACAGAATTGTTTGTAATTTAATCCCATTTTCTAATATCCCATATCCTAATTTATGAATTTTTAATATTTATGTGAAGAGAGTGGTTTAGTGTGCAAACAGAGAATCTCAGTATCAGTATAATAGTAATGCTTTTTAGATTTAGATTAAATAATTTAGTTTATGTATATGGGCTTTAACCATACATACATTGAAACATTATGTAATCATAGAATTTATTACTCCATTAGAGTTGCCACTGTATATGCATTTCATTTTATTAAAATTAAAATGTTAAGAATTTTAACTTAACAGAAGTTGAAATACCGTACACTGTAGTTAAAAACAAATGTTTCCAGACAATAAATGGAGTTTCCTGCGTTTCCAAAAAATGGACAGTGCTGCCCTAAATGTAAAATATCTGCTGCCCCTACCATTTTGTAATGACAAAACAGAAAACAGATTTATGAAAACAAAGCTTCAGTTGCCTTTTTAAATGTAGTTGGAAATATGAGTGCACATGCAGTTTACATTTTGAGTGTTTTTTTTTTTTTATGAAAATCTGTCTTAACCTCTCTCTTTTGCTTACTTTGTTCCGAGTCATGCAGTCAAAGGATTGAAAAAGTGGAGAGCTATAAAGCTAGTATAATTGTCTTGTTCTAATATTGTGACTTTTTTTATCCTTTAAAATATAGAAAGCCTCAATATTTGCATATTTATTTTCTCTCTTACATTAACTATGTAAATAGTATGTAGCAAAATTATTTTGCAAATTTGTACTACAGTCTATAAACAGCAGTTATTTTACAGTTTGAAATTTCAGTGGCACACTGCCCTGTAAAAAAAAAAAAAGGCTTTAAATTGTTACTATTAACTTTATCTATAATATGTCTATAAGAATTTTTGTTTAAATCCTAATTTTTTACTTTCTTTCCCAGAAAAGAAAAAAAAAAATGCATATGATTGATAAAAGCCAATTTTACCCTGCGGATATTGATTAGAAATGATTTTAAGCTATGAAAACAATTAATATTTTTTTGTAGAATATTTTTTTAAAGTTTTCTTTGAAATTGTTAGTGTTATTAATTTTTAGCAAATTACAAATACGAAATAAAATATTAAGAAACATAAATGCACTTACATTGTTGAAGCTGTACAATGGCTCCTACAGTTTTGACCATCCACGGATTGTAGTTAATTATTCTTTCATTGCTAAGACCTTTCCAAATAATGAACTGTTAGATTACATAACAAATGATGCCTTTATAACTAAAATGCTCGGTGGCAACTAAAAATTCTGGATTGAAGTGATATTTTTGTAAACAGAGAAAAATCATGGGAGTTTAAAAAAAAAGATTAAGTCAGATTTAACTGAAAATAGCTTGTTTTCTGAGAATTGTTTAGGTTTTATACATTAAAATAATTGGTTGTTACTTCCTGTTCTTTGAAAAAATTTTTATAAACAAATTGATTTCTCAAATTCATTGCTGAAATCATGATTTTTTATTAGTAACATGGACGTTGTAATATTAGAAGCAGGAAAGTTCACCTTTCCCATTCTTTTGTTTAATTTAATAGTTGATGCGTAGAAATAATTTCATTTCTACTTCAGTCCTGTATGAATTTTGAAATAATTTTTTAATGATGTTTTAGTGATTCCAATATTTTGGTAGGAGATAAATAACTACTTTGATTTTACTTCCTGTTTAAGAAAAAGTGGGAAGTTTGTATACTATTTATACATCATGCTTAAGTAAAAATTAAATTTCCTTTTTAAAGATGTTTCAAGATAAATCTGTAGATGTGCTCAGGCATCCTGTTTTCAAACTAAACAATAAAAATTTGAGCTCTCTTTAATCTAAGCTTTTCTAGTGCTGAATAGAAGTGATGAAAGAAATTAAATAAATATTTCTGTTGTTGAAAAACCTTGTAACTTTCTGAAATGCAGATACATTATTATAAAGCCATTTTTTTCATTCCTCTAAAAAAAAAAAAAAAATCTTCATTACTTGTTGTGACTGTTTGATCAAGTAATCAGATGCTGCTATTACCACTTAAACTTCTTTGTATGCATGTGCTTCATTGACAGTATTTAAGGGTTTTCCAGATAATTAAGTTTTTTTTTTTCCTTTTTATTCTTTGCTGGCTATATCAGTTATTGCATATTCCCTGAAATGAATTATCCAGTGGATTAGCTTATGACATAAAATAATAAAGTAATTTCTAGATATTGTACATGTGGAAATTTTTCACCTGCAATATTTTAACTATACTGATTTCTCTTCATAAAATATTTAGCTTAGCCTAATGCCATCATCTGTTTTGCTGACCTACAAATTCTCTGCCGCAAAAATAGGAATGAGAATTTTAAATAGGATATTTCTCTTTTAAGTTTGTAGGGCAAGAAAAAAAAATGTGTAATTTTGTTTTGATTTATTAAAAAAAAAAGAAAAATCTGTTAAGATTCTATCAACTTAAATTGAAAATAGAATATCTGAAATTGTGTAGAAGCCAAAATCTAACATTTGTTTTAATTCCACAGAGATTCTTTATCCTTGTTTCACTACATGAACATGCCGAAGAACTACTAATTCATCTAAACTTAAATTTTTAATTTGCATAATCACATTTTTCCAGTTGCTTCTTCAGAGAATTGAGCAGATAATCAAAGGTTTATTATTATTATAATTAATTGTTTAGTCCTTACAATGGGAACAGAATTGGTAAAGTTGATATTGAAAGTAAATTTAATTAATTCTTAAGAGTCCCATCTCTTCAAGGGTATTTTCCAAGATTCCAGTCTTAACATTTAAAAATGCAGTAAATCAGATGTGCCATTACTTGTTTTCACTTGACCTTGCACCTCTCATTATCATACGGAAACACGACCGTTTCTAATTCTATAAAACTATCATCTGTAATGACATCTGTGTACAGATTTGCCTGTCATTTGAAACAGATGACTGTTGGAATTAAAATCTTGGGATATACAGCTTCCTTTTACTGAAAGGTTTACGTAAATTCACACAGCTCAAGTGTTAATTGACATATTAACTTCTAATTGATAGTAACTATTTTACCAACCAATATTTTGTTAAATTTTCTAACAAGGAATAATGCAATTGACTGCCTTTCTGGTTACATTAGGTTCTTCTGCTGCTCTAGTTTGTGAAGGTCCAGATTTTAGTGATTCACTGCTATCTTATTACTTGAAATTATCTCCAGTTATGCTCTTCAGAAAGGATTCCATAACCATTGTTTCCATGCATCCACAAGAGGACTATTTTTGGATTTTAGATACCTTTCCCCTAATGAAGCAGAGAAGTGATTACAGGCCTCCTGTTTCACTGTTGATTATAATAGTTATTATAGACAAACATACAATCTTCAAATTTGATTGAGCATCTCAGCAATAAAGATTCCATGTCAGAATTTTAACTAGCATTTAATATTTTTACGAGCAGGGAGCTCAGGGATACCTGTATTCATTGCCAGCAGTAGAAATATATAGTTATATTGAATATTTATGTATCTCGACAGAAGTGCAACATATATCATCATTCCTACCGTTCATATTCAATAGAAGTTAACCCTTTATTTTTCATACCAGTGCTTTCAGATGAAAAGGTTTAGTCTAGCAGGAATATCATTGTTTCAGAAAGAACACTTTTTAAATAGAATAGAAAGATGCAGGACTTCCTACATTTACCTTTGCTGTGCATTTTGTGATTATATATGAGCATTAAACGATGTGGATCCTATAATTCCCATTTGGATCCTTATAAAAGATAGTTTATATTTTTCCTTTAAAGTTATGAGATAAACTGTATATGTAGATAATTGTCTTTTCCTCTACCAGTAACAAGAAATTCTATTGCAGGCGATTGTACAGTATTACCCATGACCACCAAACCTGCTAAGAATTTATTTTGAAAAAAAAAAAAAACTTTTGAAGGTTTGTTTGCAATTCATTTTGTATGGAAAATCAGCAGCAGTCTTGCCTAGTACATCTGAACTGAAGATTTTTATAATACTTAGGATTAAGGACAGTTTTACCCCTGTCCTAATGTTTTTTGCTGTTTTATTAATGCTGATTAAAAAAAAAAAAAATCTCACTGGAGCCCTTCACTATTTGTTAGTTCATAACCGAATAGTTGTTTCCTTTGTATGTTTTTAATTTGATTCATCCATTGTTAGCATAGAGTTTTTCTTCACAGCTTACTATCTTAGTATAGATCGTGTTTCGATCAACTGAACAGACTGGTTTGATATTTATATTATGCTATCTGAAAAACCAATCTGCTAAAGGGAAATATTCTTTGCCCCCCCCCCCCCCCCTCTCCATGAAATTGTGATTTTCTGGTGCCTCTTTATTTCCCCACACAGAACAAGATTATACAGTAATAAGAAATCATTTAAGCAGAT
The DNA here is from genome assembly GCA_023159025.1 of Thereuonema tuberculata. Classification (NCBI taxonomy): domain Eukaryota; kingdom Metazoa; phylum Arthropoda; class Chilopoda; order Scutigeromorpha; family Scutigeridae; genus Thereuonema; species Thereuonema tuberculata. The sequence continues at coordinate 65,641,682 of JAFIDM010004315.1, read as the reverse complement.
TTCTTCTATAATAAATCTTTAACATCTTTAAGTCTAGCCAGTCCTGTCTCTTTCAAAGAACTTTGATTTATTTGTAGAAAGGCGGGTTTCAAATGAAAATGGGAGTTAGACCAACTGATCGTAAAGGGATCTGGACACCAAGACATAACTTGGTTTCTCTTGGTTTTTTGTTGAGGGATGATTAAAAAATTTGGAGATGACATTGTAACTGCATTACAGAAAATATACAAAGTTTTTTATTTTATTTTATTTTTTTGTGAAAAATATTTGTTTTATACTAAAGATTTAATATATAAATAAATAAATTAGAAAATAAGGGCTCAGTTGAACTGAACTCTCTTCAGTTTGCTTTTACTTTTTCCCAATTAAATATGTATCACTGAATTATGTAGTCAGCTGTTGATTATACAGGCTAATAATAGGACAATATTGTGTACAAAGCTAAATATCAAACAACGAAAATAACATAAAATTTAGCCTTGTAGGTACCCAGTATCCATCTTGAAAATGAACATAAGCCCAGTTAGCATAATACCATTTTTTCACATCAGGGATAAACTGTAAAATTTGACATTCCCATATTCTTGTGACAAACATTTTTTAGTAAAAGTTATATTTGAGGCACTTTTAACCCCCCCCCCCCCAAATAATCAACAGTTGACTGTATTTTTGAAATACTTTTGTATTAGTATCTCAGAATTAAGCCATTATGTGTTTCATGTAAAAATCTTAAAAAAGTACCAGAAATAAAAAGAACAACTTATTTTTTAAATAGTATTATATATTAAAGGACGAAGCTTTGCATACTGAAATCCAAGCTATTTAAAAGCAATTTTATTTACTCAGAAAAGTACTAAGTAGCTTCCTGATGTGTATTATGTTGGCTTTCTTTTATATGAAGCAGTTGTTCCAATGAATTTAATATGTAAGAGGGGATTTTTACAGCTACAAATATAAATATAATTAAAGAGAAGAATTTTATGTTTGATTCACTACAATTTAATTATTTCATTTTGCTGTAAATAATTGGAATTATCTTACTTTTTTTTTGTTCCAGTTACTCATGAAAATTGTCTTAAAAGAGTTCAAAATGTAATTCCAAGCTAAGTTTAAAGAGAGAAATTTTTTAGATACTTTTTTTGAAAATTTTGAATTGATATTATATTTTATCTTTTCCTCTTCATTAGTATCTGTTATTGGAATTTCTTGTAATCTTTATTGCACAGGATTATTTCTTTTAAGTTGTTTTTTATATATATTATATATATATCATTTTTATATTTAAAGTATTAAATTGTCTGTTTGGAAATGTTTATTCTTTATTTATGAGATTAATTTTCAAAATTGGCAAAAGTTTTGGCTTAAATGTTGTTCTGAATTGTAAATAAACTTATAAATCACACTATTGATTGAATCATGGTTTTGCCTATTAAATATTTTTATATGTTACCTACTAGTGATGAAGCACTTGTCTCTTGTATGTAGATCTTAAGAACTTTCTGCAGTGTTCCACAATTCAGTTTAGTTTTTTACTCTTGTCTTCCATCTATTGCCTAGATCATTCAATTAAACTTGATTAGGACTATCTTTACAAGAGAAATCACAAAACTCCTTAAAACCAAAAGTAATATAATTTTTCAGTCATTGCCTCCATCTTTTTTAAGTATTGTCAAAAATTGAATATTATTTTGATTTCAATAACACTGGTTATGTGAGATAGTTTTAATACAGACATTTCTTCAGTATAAGAACTGTAAATAGGATTTTCCTCCTCATGTTAATTCTAAAGTAATGTTTTGGAAGCAAAAAAAAGTGGTCAGTTTTCAGCAGTACGAAACCTCATGTCTTCAGAGAGCTGAAACTTAGCTGAAATGTGTTTTTCTTTTTTAAAGCCACTCAAAAAAAAATAACGAAAAATAAAAACTCAAGGAAATGAGTTAAATATCAATCATTTTAAGATTTTTTTTATTAATTCCAAAAAGTTACTGTTGAGAGATATACACATCCATTATAAACAGTTCATTAAAAAAAAAAAAAAAAGATTTATTTGAAGTTGAAATGGTAGATTTTTTTATCCATTGAACGACAGTTAATTACAAAGGAAAATAAGCAATCATATCTATGTAAAGCTCGTTCTCATAATAGACATACAAAAATTGTTATTGCTATTTGAGGGAAAATTTCCTGGAAGCAGCCTTCAGGATATATGGAGAAATAAACACCCTCCTGTAATATTTTCCTTGGTGAAAGCCAATGAACTTTGCATTAATATTCCTATCACTTTACATCAATTGGGATATTTGTATTTCCCACGCAAGACTATCCACGAGCAGGAGAAGGAATTTCAAAAAGTTAGCAGAGATATAAAAGCTCAGATTGTCTTCATTTCATCTTCTAAGATTCGTGGGTTTTAGTTATTTCTGATAACACTTGCTGCTTTGTTAGACTTTACGGCTGGTTTGTCTAGATAATATAATCAATTTAAAATTAAAAATATTGCATTTAATTAGAGTTATCCAGTGGTTGTTGTTGTACCATTTGCACCGAAGTGTGATCTTCTTGTCCGAAGGTCTGTGTTCTTCGGATCTCTTGGTGTTTCCAACTTGTCGAACTCCTAGAAGAATCCATATAATTTCAAGGAAAAGATACTGAGAGGGTTTCTCGTTGCCTTCCTCAGGAAATCATTAAGGAATGATTTCAGACCAGAAGAGAAAGATAAAGAAGCAGACAAACACAGGAAAGGAAATTTTTCAAACAACCATGCCGACGCAGGGATTCGAACCCAGATTCCAACACATCTGTCTCATGGGAGGCTGCTGTCTAATCAACTAGGCGATGCTTATGACTATTTGGAGAAACTGACTGTAAGATTGATTATAAATAAGAAACTAAGTGAATAAAATTTTCAGGTTTTGCAATTTTTTTTATTAATTTTCCCAAGAATCATTTAAATAAAGATTCTTTAATTACTTAAATTTTTTATTCAAATTGGTTTTCATGGAGAAATTTGAATTTCGTATGATTAATTTCTTTATATTTAGAGTTTAGGTATTTTTTTTTTTTTCATTCATATAACAGTAATTTTTTTTAATTTTGTAAAGAATAATTTATTAATACAAATCTTATCCTTCGTTGTTAACTAAAACTAACTATTCATTAAGTTTAAAATTCAATCAGTTAATTTGCTGTTTAATTGTTTTTATTAGGATATATTGCTACCGAACTTTTGGTCTAGTTCGGTGGCGCTGGGGAACAAAATGCGACAGGAGCGATTTTAATTTAAAAATCACAGAGAATTTATTCAGTAAAATAAATTATGAAATTTACAGGTGTCAAATTTCGATTTGATGACTCGCTCAGAACTGTCCTGATGACTTCTCGTTTTCGGGCCAGTCCTGATGGCTTCTCGGTTCGGGCCGGTCCTGGTGGCTTTGCCCGTGTTTGTGTCGTTCTTCTCGGCTTGGAGATTACCTTTCTCGCTGCCGTCTTCTATGAGTGCGGTCTTCCCTAACTTCCTCCGGCAACTGGATCGTCTGCTTCGGCTTAGAAGTGACTTGCTTCGTTACCTTACGTCTAGCTGCGGTCTCCTCGAAACTCTCCTGCAAACGGTTCGTCCTCTTTGGCTTAGAGCAGGGGATCTGACCGTTGCCTATCAACCACTCAATCAATCCAACTTCTCTCTCCAAGTGGGGAACTCTCTCTGGGTCGCTGCCTATCAACAGGCCCGTTTTCACTCTTCTCTATCCCCGTACTTGGTGGAGAACCTCTTCATGTGGCTTGGACGCCGCTCTTCTTCCCTGGCTCCAGACGAAGACGGAGATCCTCTCCTGCGGCTGGCTTGCCGCCAAAACTATCTGCCTTTTCCCATTCTGCGCTGCATTATATGCCCGCGACAGAGTCCACTATCCAGAGGGAGACAAGGTCGGACCGCACTATTCTTCTCTGAGGTGGATTAGCGTGAGGCGAATCCACCGTTTCGGGGGGGTGGACCATTCCACAGGTAACAATATTCCAAATAGTTACTTAGCATAACTTGTCAGACACAGCCTTAGATTATTTGTTGTAACACTGATGGTTTTGAAATTTATGTTTTATAGGGATTGAAGTGAAGGAAATTAAGAAAATACTCATGATGTATTTATCTGATTGTAGCCATGTTGAGAAGAATTGACTTTACAGAAAATATACCTACTATACAATGAAGTTACATTTTCACCTATCTTCTGATGAAGAGAAATTTAATGAGGGGGACAGTGAAGAGATTTTCTATATACTACTGTGAATGTTTGTAACTAATATCAACAATTAACAATGATTGTGGACATTCACTATTGAAAATTTCCAACCCTTAACTGGGAAATTTAGTTCTTTTCTCCTTATGTCTGTAGTCAAAAAGGAGAATGGTTGTGTATGTTGGAAACTAAACTTAAAATGCAGTGTTGCTTGTATAGCATACAAAGCTTGGAAGACCACCTGAGTCAAAGTGGCCAACAAAGTTAATTCGTTGAGATGCAACTGCATTAGTTAATAGTGTAATTAGTGAACTAATGATTTTGAACTTTAAATTGTGCGCTTTTTGCTGAGATCTTAAGCAATTTGTCCAACCTTATTATCACTTTTTAATAAACTTTGATTTCGAAAACAACTATGCTTAGCTCTTACCAGAGGCATATTTACACGAGGGCTATAGCCCTCGGCAGCAACTTTAGGGAGCGGCAAAAAAAATAGGAAAAAAAAAACAAAAATCCTTTATTATTCAATAATATTAATATTCAAAAAATATTAAGTGTCATATTACAAGCAGAAAATGAGGAAACATAAAAAGAAAGACATTTCCTGGCTTTCTGATGTCTGTGCAGTATATGCGAACAGAGCGTATTTTTGGCTTTTCAGTGTATATCCTAGGAAATTGGGTGAGTGATGACTGTGGCCGTAGGTTTGAAGTGGAAGGCGGTAGACGTTGCATTGGAGTGCTCAGGCGTGGGAGGACTGTCTGACACTGACGTTATACCTGTAATTACTTTCTAATACATATCTTTTGAAACTGTTATGTACGAAAAATATTCCAATTATTTAAATTAACTTTGATGTTAAATTTCTGTTAAACAACTTTTTACGACATATTTTTAGAATGTGTACTTAAGGAAAGGAATGCATCATTATGGGCCTGTATATTTATATATATATATATATATTTTCATACTTAAATTCTAACGAATAGACTAGTTGTAAATTATCAGTAACTTAGCTCAAAACTAAACATAAACATCAGTATAGTTTACTAGTGATATATTCAGACAGGAAGGGTGGGAAGTCTGGCATAGCCCGTGGGTGGCAAAAGTGTAAATCCACCTCTGGGTCTTACTCTTGAGGATAATTTAAAATGACATACATCAACTATAAAATTTTCCTGTATTTGACAAGGGTATTCTGGCATATTCAATTCTAACTATCACATTTGCTTTTATCATAAAATTCTATTTTAATTAAATTATTATTGGTTTGCAATGTTAAGGCGGCTTCCCATTGACTTAGACTCGGCAAATGTCCTCTGTGACAGGCTAATCTACGATCCAGGTTGATGTCTGGCAAATGGCATTCGTTTTGCTACCACGTTTTGGGTGAGTAAAAGATGTGTTAATATCTTGAGGGCGACTTGACACGAAATTATGTTAGATGGATTACTCCTACTTCTTAAATCCTTTGAAACAAAGGAAGATAACAGCGTTTCAGTTTTTTTTTTTTTTTTTTTTTTTTGTATTCTGTTCAAGGTTGGATTGTCTGAATAAATAATTTATGGTTAAAAATTATCTAAAAAGTTAAATTGTTTGCAAAAAAAAGAAAATTGTACACACAATTGATAATGTAGTGACTTTTCCAAATTGTGAAGACATAGAAATACGCAACTTAAAAGTAATAAACAATTTGGCAATAAAATATCTGTAGTTTCTTAAAAAATGCAAAAAAGGAAATACACGTTAAAAACACTTCTTGAAAGATATTTTCATGATTTTTACATTAAAAAGTATTCATCTATATGAACATTTCGAAATCTACTTGCTGGAAGTCGCTTTGAATCGTATTAAAAGGTTTATATTGAATTTCCTTTAATTGAAGTTTGAATTGATTAGATAAATTGATGTTCGTAAAGATATATTTTTAAAAATTCTTTGGACGATAAATAACTTCTCCACTTTCAATTCATTAAGTTGTAACCGAAGTCTATTGGTGTTACTGTAATGCATTAAGGAATTCATACTACACAGAATGTATATAATTTCATTTACATGATTACACCAAAATCTGATGTGTTTGGATAGTGCATTTTCAAAAATGGTAGAAATAATCCCTTTTTATACAATAGCTAATAAAGTTTTTCGTTATATATTAAAACAAAAATATATTTCTTCCATTTCATCAATCTGTTCAAAATTCTACAGCCATTGCATATACATTGTTGACATTATTATCTAACTATATAAAAAGACAAGACCTGACTGACTGACTCACTCATCAACGCCCAGCCCAAACCTTTGGACCTACAAAGCTCAAATTTTGTACAGAGGTTCCCTTTATGTTGTAGACAAGGAATAAGGCCGGATTTTGTGAAATTCCCACGGGTTCGGGAATAACAAGGGTTTATTGTCTATTTAAAGGTTTCTTATTTCCGTAACTATAATTAGTAGAGACTTCAAATTTGGCATGTAAGTAGGTAATTACAATTACTAAAACCCATTTTTCATGATTTTTTGAAATTCCCGCAGGATAGGATAAAAACCCTTGTTGTTAAGTTATAAAGCTGAAAGTTTGCTTCCATTACTATTGTTAGGTTTTAGGAGTTAGCGTGACAATGAGAATTACACAAATATTGTTCTGCAACACTTGGAGCTCACCACTTTTGAACCACTGAACGGATCTTGAAACTTATGAAGCATAATTTTTTATTTTGTACAAGAAAAATTTTATTCAATTGAAAATGGTAATACCCAACATTTTTTTGATGTAAATTTATCTATACATTCAGATGAAAACTGCATCATCTTGATAACCATTCAACTTTTATCTGAAAATTCTTTTCAAAAAGAACAAAACATCTGTTGGCTTCCCAAAGCTTTAAGAGAATTCAAATGTGTCAGGAAAAAAAAAAAAAAAAGCTTCCGGAGTTAACGAATTAAACTAGCTGAATGAAAGCCACTGCAGTTTTCACTGTCTTATTAATAGGCTTAGTTATAAAATCGTCTATATGACAATGAGCTGTTTTTCATCAACAATTTTAACATTTACTTTTGCAATTATTCAAAATATTTCTCAAGAGTTCTTTCAGGACATTATATTTTTTATTCATTAATAGTATTTATGTGTTATAAAACTTGTTTTCTGTGAAGGTCAATGTTTATGTTTAAATAGATACTAAGAATATGACCATGGCAGTGAATACATTAGTAAACTAATTGTTCAGTAAATTTCTTAGCAAAAATATAGTTGAGTGCAAATATATTAATAGAAATATGAAATTCATTTAGGTTATTCAAAACACTGCTTCTCAGAATTATATCATACTCAAGCTCAAAGCCTGTGATCTGATAACCAATAGGGAGAAAGCTACTGTTAGTCCTACCCTTTGCTGTAACCATGTATTTTATATATATGATAACTTTTAACGTGTGTGAATGTCGTTTTTTATAGTCCTAAAATAGCCTACACACAAGTATAAAAAAAATTAAGTTAAAATTAAAACATTAAAAAAACCAAACTAGTTTCCGCGAGACTCCTGTCAAACCCAGCTTCTTATGGGGAAACTGCGTTGATAACCACCAATGAATTGCTTGGTTCGATTGAACCAATTGTCGAGAAGATTCAGATTAAAGTGATTTGAATAAGGGAGAACACAGCGCTCATAGTGGCGATCGCAAGAACCTTTCTTGATGAGAAGAGAAAACACACATGGCTATGTTTATCAACACAACCACGTTGGATGCAAGTTATATTTGTTTACAAACACGGGATGTTGTGAGGTGAAGTTAACATTAAAATTGGGAATCTCTGTTTTTTTTTCTAAAAACCATACTGATAAA
>JAFIDM010004315.1:65558920-65596384 GCA_023159025.1 Thereuonema tuberculata | reverse complement strand
TTTCAATTGCTTTTTCTTAACTGTAACTTAATAAGAGTTAAGCAAGTTTTGTCCCTCTGTGGAATCCCAAAAAATATCTTACAAAGGAATTGCATGACCTTGAACGCTGAGAACCGCATGAAAATGTGCTTAGAATATAAATCGCTCATGCCAAGAACAGTGGTATGAGTCATTCTCATGCAAAACTGCACGTCTTACCACGAGAGACATTTGAATGATCACCTATTGAAGGTACAAGAGAGGAACTTGGGTAATGTGAAGAAACAAAATATCGATATAATAGGACCAAAAACACTTATTTCACTGTCATGACTATATTGCTGTATTTCCCTCTGCTTAAAATAATTACGCTATCTGAACAAGATATATTTTAACAAGATATATATTTTCGCGTTACGACAGTTCCTCTCTTGGACCTTCAATAGGTGATCATTCAAATGTCTCTCGTGGTAAGACTTGCAGTTTTGCATTAGAATGACTCATACACTGATTTTGGCATGAGCGATTTATATTCTAAGCACATTTTTGTGCGGTTCTCAGCATTCGAGATCACGCACTTCCCTTGTTAGGGTGTTTCTTTTGTTGCTGATCTTCTTGTAACTGTACAAAACATTAGCACATATTCATAAAGTTCATCAGACTGTTTAAAGAAAAAAAAATATTTCTTTTCCCAAACACTTACAGCAGATATTTTCAGTCTTGTTGTTTTTTTTCTTATTTGACATATCTGTTTTTCAACATTGTCGAGTTGAACCTCATTTTAAGTTTTTTATAAAATGTTTGATCAATTAAAGCTAATTAACTTTTGTTACTTTTAAATTAAGTTGATCTTTTATGTTTATAATTTTTTTTTTACCTATTTACATTTTTAGTTGTTTTAATAATGAAGTCGGCTTGATTATATCTTAATTAGCCTAAGATCTAATTATCTTTTAATACATTCCCTTCATTTTATTATCTGTCATCTAGTTAAAGAAAATGTTTCAGAGTATTGGTACAGTGATGACTACAATTCATGCTATACAACAGAGGTGGCCAAACTTGCTTAACCTGAGAGCCGGATATAATAAGTCTCAGGTGTTTGAGAGCAGTAAAACAAGAACAAATTTTACACACACACACAGTTTTACTGTTACATGTATATTTTGTTACAAAAATTTACATAAAAAAAAATACATGCATGTAATAATATTTATTCACATGTAATTTTTAAACTGTTGTATTAGTTTCAAAAATCACAAAGTATTCATACACACAAACCAAATGCTTTCAAAATCTGACTGATTATTTTTGTAACAAATATTGTGGTTTGTTTTTTTTTAAGCTTGCATGTTGGACTTTTTTATTGATTTTTATGAAACTTTTAAACACACGTTTAAAGTTTTTCATATAAACATCTTAATAAAAGTTATTTTCATTTATTTAATTTAGTAGTTCTTTTTCTGCTTAAGAAACTTTAAATTTTACATTTTAATTCTTTCAAAAATCCTTATTTACTTATTTTGAAATAAGTAGGTATATAATTTTTTTTTTTTAATTGTAATGTTAATTGTTTAGGATTTTTTTTTATTTGATGATTTTTATTTATTCATTAATTTTTTTCTTTTATACTTAAAAATTTCGTTGTGTATTTGTTTGATATTCAGCTTAATCTGAATGAATTTTATCTTATGATTCTTCCTTCTTTGTTCTCCTTATAGTATCCACAGTTTCAAGAAAATTTGGATGTTTATCTTGGACTCGAACAGTATGTTGTCAATGATAATTTGAATAGAAAGCTAAACGTTACTGCAGAGAATGAATGCAGAAGGCTTCATTGTATGTTGCGAGATTTATCTTCCCTTTTACAGGGAATTGGTCGACTTGCGGATCAGTTCATTGGAGAGTCTTTTATGGATCGATTTAACACTGCCTTGGGTACAGTAGAAAGGTGGGAATAATGGTTTTATTTTAGAATATTATTGAAAGGGAAAAGGAAATATCCTAAATTGATTTATGTTTTCATGACATTGAAATGTTATTTGAATGTAAAGTTAGTTTAAAATTTTTGTTGAAAGTATCATAAGATTGAGAAGGGAGTATAGATATCTGTGAGACTTTATCTGAATCTTATCAACTTGTGAATATTAAAGCGTTGGTTTTAAGGTGTTAATGACGAGCCTAAGTTGGAGTAACATTTATCTTATGAATCTTAGGTTTCAAAAAAGCAATGAGAACATTACTAAGTAAAAGACTATTAAAAATTGTGAAGACAGATATATAAAACATTCTTTTGTAGGAGAGCTAAAAAGGATAGGTTATTTTTTGTAATTATTTTGGATTGAATAACTATGTTCATAATAAAACAACAGAATGTAAAACAAAATGAGTAAACTATGCAAGTTAGTGGAATTTTTTTTTTGTATGAGATTTTTAGAAGTCAAAATTTTGACTTTAATGGAAAGTTTTAAAGATTTTAAAATATAATAATGAACCTTTGACAAGAGAATAGGAAAGATTATCTGCAGATGTTTATGAATCCTAGAGAAAAAAAAATATTAATCACAGGAACAGATGGAAAGTGAATTGAAATATTAAGCAAATCATAAATCTTGCTAAATTGTGGAACATGTAGATTAGGAGATTGTAAAAATGGTGAATATTTCATTCCTAAATTAAGGTTTAGATTGGGTCTAGAGAAAGATTTATTGAAGCAGATGATATCCCACCAGGACTTGTTTTATTTAATCTCGGTTTATTTAACCTGACAGTGAGTAGGTTTTGTTAAATTTGCTTATGTAAGTGGAATAATAAACTAATTATAAAAATTAATATTCTTGAAAATAAAAAAAATGGATGAGAATGTAGTCACTGGCTTAAAATTTATTTATATATTTTTTTCCTTTTTTTTATGAATGAAAATGAAATTATCTGTGTCTTCTCAATTTAGAATCAAAGATTGTATCACTGTTAATTATTGTTAAGATCTAAGGGTTAACTTTGTGAATTATTGGAAGCTGGATGTTTTGAATGCTCAAATTATCCTTCATTTCTTAGCTTCAATAAGAAATTCTGTAAAACCATCTCTGAATATGTAAAAATTATTATCCACAATAATATTTTGAAGATTAACATTTACATGGCTTCCACATATGTAATCGAGACATGCAGTACAAAAATTTGCCTTTAGAAGCTACAGACCCATAAAAAAAACACAGAATTGGAGCAATACAAATTTACTGATCAAATTTCTTCCTTTTTTTTTTTTTATCTTTGTCTAAACTTCAGAGGAAAAAAGAATACAGAATAGAATTGAAGTAGTGTTTTTGTTTATAGAAATGAAAGCATGCTTGACATAATTTAATGATAATAAAAAGTAATAATAATAATAATAAATAATAATAATAATTTCAGAATTTGAATTATTATTATGTTTGAAAAATATAAAAATTTATAAATAATATAAAATTTATGTTTGAAATTTTTGCCCAGCTTAATAGTATAGTAATCATATTATTTGAAGCAAAATCATACTAATGGTTTCATAGATTGAATTAAATGAAATTAATCTCTTTTTATTATTATTTTTTTACTTTCTTGTTAATTTGTTAATTTTGTGGCTGTTTAATTTTAGGTTATGTCATACTGCTGCGTATGGAACAAAAATGAGGTTATTTGAAGTCACCACTGTGGCTCCTACAGTATTAAAATCTGATTTTATTGAAGTGTAAGTTCAATTTCACACTTAATAAGTTTCACTTATTTACTTTCTTTATTTTTTTTTTAAAGATAAATGTTTAAATATAAACGTCATGTCGAATATTAATTTTACTGAATAAAACATTCGAAGATTCAATAAATCCATCAGGAATTTTCAAAATCACTAACTATAAATTTGCCAAAATCAATTATTATTGTATAATTAAAGAGATATAATCGAATTAAAATATTTCATTTGCTTTAAATCCCATTTAGTGGTTTCTTAGTTAAGAAAACCATTTTTTTATGGGTACTTACAGCACTGTAAAGGAAAAAGTATTTTTTTCCTCCTTTTTTTTTGCAAGTTTGCAGATATTTTTATTTTTATAAATTCTGTCTGTAATTGTAATATTTTTATTCATAATTTCCCATTGCATGTTAAATTCTTTTTGTTTTTCTTTAATATGTATTCTAAATAAAAATTTCTTAGAAGATTGTGCTTTTTCATTTTTATTAGCTGGTAGTTGATTTTGGTTAAGTCCTATTCTAAATGTAGGTAATATCTTATTGTTTCCCTCTAGTCATGCTCAATCTTTAGCAGCATTAAAAGCGTTTACACATTGGATGTCCCAGTTCTCTGGAGAAATCGCTAATAGAGATGATTTGAAAGACAGATTCCACAATATGATTAATCTCATTCTCAGTGCTACAATTCCAGTGATTCACAAAGATGTAAGTAGAATAAGGTTTTTTGAAAACAAAATTTTAAAATATTGATTCTTTTTATTTTAATTTGAATTTTTATCCTAGCTATAGAAGGCACGTTAACAATTTATGTAGTGTATACATAAAATATTAATAATGGAATAATTATGCAGCTCAAACCATTGTGATTGGCTGTGTGATGTTAATTCTTTTCCCCTCTTTCTTTCTCATATATATCATATATGAATTAATAACATTAATATTTCTGATCAGATTTAGTACATTGTAACATTGTATGTAGACTCTTAATTACATATAATTTTCGCTGTTGAGAAAAATGAAATCTTGCCAATTCATCAATCAAATTTTTACTTTCTATTGATCTTGTAGTGATTCCGTTTAGAAATGGAGTCAACTGAATGCTCTACGGAATTAAAATAAATTTATCTTAGCCTCTTAAGACACTCTGAATTGAGGACTTGCTCCATTTCTAACTTGAGACATTGCATCTCACTGAAATTTTTGTACTAGTTTCATTTTTGCTCAATCCTTTTATACTTGATTCTGTACTCTGCAAAGATGATTTTAGACCATTCTGTCCTGTCATGAAACCTTGCACTTTTGAAAAAGACTTATATAACTAGATTACTTTATAAGTGACTTGTGACAGTGTGCTCGGCCTCTTTTTCATTGACATAAATCTGATAGGAAATTCAAGCTAATTGAGAAATTCAGTCTGTCAAAAATATTATAATATGGTTTCATTATTTTTTATTTTTTTTACAAGGAGACCTTTAAAAATAATTTTAGTAATTAAAGTGTATGTAGAAGACTCCCATCTTACAATCTTACAACCTATTACCTAAGACAATTTTTATGTATATTATCTCCCTTTCCTACTATTCATCATATCCTACATCATAATCACAGAAGCGAAAATTACACCAGTCATGCTATATTAAAGAAAAGACATTAAATACTCAACTAATGGACAGACATTAAATGAAGATAAAATTTATACCTTATTTTAAACATAAATTTAGTTCAGGCATAAGCACAATTCTTAATTAGATGATAGTGACAATGAGGCAGTGGTAAAATATCAGACTCTTGAGAGCTGATTTAGCTATGTTAAGAGAAAGTTGTCACCATAACATCATGAGAAGTGGATGCTTCTTGACTGGTGCTTGGTTGCTCTACTTTCCTCACAAATCTTATCAAGAGATATCTGATCAATAGCTACTTCTTTTCTTTATACATCTACCAATAGCAAGCGACATCTGCATCCATTCTTCAGAAATTGAGATTTGTTGGGATCCATTTTCTCAAACGAAGCCAAATGTGAACTCAACTCCCAAGATGCTACAGCCATCTTTCTTGCTTTGAGTCTTTTTGGTTAACATAGATTCCCGAGGCTTTGTTTTTTTTTTCCATCTTTGCACTTCCAAATGAATGAGCTCAGCAGTAGATAATTCTTATACATGAGGTGCAATCAGTTCCTCACATCATGTTCATCCACTTCTAATTCCAATTACTTAACAAGCATTACTATTTATTTCGCTTGCTGCTTCAAACTTTTTGAACTGGGAGGCTGCAGTGTCTGCCTTTATGTGCTACAATGTCTTGCACATCATGTATTTGGAATGCTTGCATTACTACTTTTTATTTACATGTGTCAATTGCTGCTTAAAATGTATAAAATTTTTTTTAAAACATTCTGATCTTACAGTTATCATTTTCCATTTGCAGGAAATAATCCAAAACTTGTATAATTTTCAACTCCCTCTCTCCAAAGAATGAACTAGAATCTTTCTTCCTCTATTATTCATTTAAACACTTCCACCACAAAACCTTCCCCAAATTCTAAATTTCTCTTTATTTTAGAATTTATGATCAAAATACTTTTCAATGTTGCCAAATATATCAAATCCATTCAATCACATCTTTCATTCTTTTAATAGGGGCCAAGGCATTCTTATTCTTCTCAATTAAATCTGTCTTTTAGTTTTATAATAAAAACAGTAATTCAAACCCACCTCCATCACATTCCTAACCTTTCAAGTCAATGCTGCTTCCTTCTCAACATGACCTTATATTACAGATCTACATCCTTAAATGCAGTATCTACATTTGAATTTTCGTTCAGCTACTTTTACAGTTGAAGGATAAAGGGTCAAGGTTAAGAACCTTGTTTTTTATAATCCGTAAAATTTTCATTTCCACAACCACATTTGAACTCTACTTCCACTATTTCAGAAGCATCATGAAAATCACAAAAATGGCATCTGAACTATATCAATGCTAAAACAGATGAAATATACTTTGCCATTGCAATAGATAATGTTCCTAGATGAATTTTCTACCACAGCAGAAAAAAATAAAACATCAAAAACATGTTTTATGCACATTAAAAAAAATATTGATCACACAGTAACATATAATGACAATGTATGACTGATCACAAATACATCATCTGCCGCCGAGTCTAAACAGAATAGCCGAAACTTAGCCTTAAATAAGAGAGACAGTGTTAAGAAGATTTTGAAGGAGAAAATAACTTTGAGTCTCAGAAAATACATTGTTCATTGAGGAAGAAATGAATGCCTTCCTTTAAGAAGAAAAAAATAGCTACTGTAAACATTTACAAAAGCATTCTTTAGAAAATTTTACAGTATGCTGTTTTACATCTGCATGTTACCATGTTATAAAGTATTTTTTAATTAAAAATTTAAAGTATGTTTGTTTTGTTTCTCCTCAGATACCTGAAAAAATTATCCATTCTGGAGCCCATCTTCTGTTGTCTATTACCAACACTGTTCGTCCTGCCAGTATGCTTCAGTCATCATCCTATTGGGAGCTCTACAACAGTGTTGGAGAGAGACGCATTGAACAGCTTAGTATAGAAGTTAGTAACTGTTTAAAAATTTATAAGTACAAGAATAATGTTATTTTTGATTAAAAATTTTTTTGCTTTGATTTCTCATTGTCATAAGTAATTGCCTACAGTAGTTTAATATTGAAACGTTTGCTTTACTAATTTGAAAAAGTTCAGGATTGCACACAAATAATATTACAGTTTTTGTCTTTACGTCAAACTTATGGTTTTAAAGTGTATTCCCACCCTCCCAACTCCTCCCCCTTGTTTTATGGGTACTTAAGAAATAGATCATTTAAATTATTTTATTTCTGTTTTCAGCATAGCAAATTTCTTGAAACTCTTATTGAAATTTTGATAATGAAATATTTTTTTTAAGATAAGATTTAATTGTAGAATACTCTATAAGTTATACAGTACTCTATTCTACTCAATAAAATATATATAGGGTGTTATTCAGGATGTAACTTCTACATTTCATTCTGCAGAGTATTACAAGTTGGGAAACCACATCACTATGTCCAAATTGTTGCAGGAAGGGAGCTATAGCAGTTTAAAGAAATTAACATGTTGAATAAAAGCTTTTAATTAATACATAAGAAATCCAATAGAAAGCAGGAAATACTAACATAAATTTTCAGAAAAATGTCACATCTAGATTTGATACTAATCCTAAGCCTCCAAGACATTGGTTTGGAAACAGTCCGTTATTTATTTGGAAGGCATATCATTAATTTGTTGGACAACTAACTGGCTTTTTCAGTTGCAGTGTTACCAATATACCAAAGACCTTTTTGTGTATTGCCTCACATGTTTTAAATCTTACCCTTTTTACTTTTCATCGATTTCTTATGTATTTGCTATGAATGTACGTGCTTGTTTCCTTGAAATTTTTAGCTCAGCATTGCGGTACAGATCTGGAAAACCTCAGGGAATTCAATACCACCTGAAAAGTCAGGGATTTCTAGAAAATGTTCTGGAATTTTTAACTTTCTGATCAATTGATCACTCTTGGAACAATGGGCAACAAAAACTATACTATACTCACATTAAAGTAACATCAGTACCTAATTAAAAGTATCTACCATAAATATTTTTTTAGTTTTAGAGTGAAATTTAGAGTAAAGCAATAGGCAAAATGAATCAATCAATCAGAGTGAAGCGTCATCTTTCACACAACACAACAGTAACAATAGTGCTGTGTCGAATACATTGTTACATGGTGAAGGATAAAATCACAAAAGCTGATATCATAATGTGGCGTTTCAGGCAGTGTCATATCACATTTCAGTATCTGCTGCTCCAAAATGTGCTAATCTTTTTAAGTTAAAGTTTGGAGACAGCTGAATAGCTAAAGGTTTATCTCTTAAACACAACAGAAAGGGGTACAGGATACTACAAGGCCTAGCATCCTGCTTTTGAAAAGAATTCTTGGAAAACATTCGACAAAATAAATGATTCGTGGTAGCTTTTGATGAAAGTCTTAATAAGGTAAGCAAAGCTGAAGAATTTTATAGTGAGCTATATTGGAGCAAGACAAAATGAGTAGTAGTCAATAAATATTTGGGATCTTCTTTTCTTGGCCACAGCACATCATCTAACTTATTAGAAGCATTCAAACAGGAGTTATCACTTTATTTGAAGAACTAACTTTCAAGTGTCCATAGATGGGCCAAATATTAATTTGTAACTCTTACGAGAGCTCAAACAAGAATACAAGATGATCCGATATCACTTGAAATTGGAGACCCAATATCACTTGAAATTGGAAGTAGATGCATAACACTTTTAAAGCTGCACTCAAAACTACTAAATGGGATGCAGTAAAATTTTTGTGTTCTGTCTACACAAAATGTGTATTTTACAATGTATTTTTAAATGTTCCTGCTCGTAGAACCAACTGCTCGCTTCATTGGATCTCATAAATTGCCTTCAAAATTTTGTGCAGTAAGATGTCTACAAAATGTTGCTATGGCTGAAGGAACTATACAAATTCTACTATTTTAAACAAAGTATATTATTCAGGCACAAAGTGAAACTGTAGAATCAAAATCACTTAAAGAGTTTGTAAAAAAAAAACTATGAAAGACAAATTACTTGGACCTAAATTAGCATTCTTTCATACTATTGCTACTGAAATAGAACCATTTCTCACTGCTTACCTAGACATACAGTCTATGATACTTTACCTGTATCCTGATCTCACTAAAGTGATAATGTACCATATGATGAATAGATTTGTTAAAGATGAGGTCTTGATAAAGCAACATTACTGTGTGATGTAGACTTAATTAAAGCCAACAATTGCCAACAATTAAAAAGCTGCAACTGCTGTTAATTTGGGTGATGAGGTTAGGTTAAATTTTCGTTCTGTGGATGGACTCATTGATTGAGAAATTTTGTTGTTCTGACAAGATATTGTTAAATTTTGTGGAAATATGTTCGATAAGTCACCTATATCGTTGTAAACTGACCAAAGGTCTATCTTTTTGAGTGAGAAAATTGCTTATAAACGCTTCACAGTTTTGTTGGAGGTGTTTTGTATCTCATAATTGGCTTACAGCAGTCACAGCAGAATGTGTTGAATGAGAATTCAGAATATGTGAAAACCTTATAATGCAGCAGAGGTGGCAGCTTTCAGAAGAAATAACACTTGATTAGATCATTTTTGGAAATAAAATTCTAACCAATGAAAAGATTTCATCTGAATTTGTGTCCTTTTTTAAAAAAAAGTACTTATGTCACATGACAATGTTGAACCAGGATTTTCAGTAACAAAGAATGTTTGATTGAAAATCATTCTTGTCTGGGAAATCACTAAAGCAACGTATGAAACACTATGCCAGAAATTCATGAGCAAGATATCAAGATAGCTAGATCATTAAAAACTCAATACGAATGAAGAAGACAGAAGATTGAACTCAAAAGAGCCAATGAAAAAGGAGCTTAAAGTGAAAAAGAGGAGAGTAATAGACAAAGCCATCAAAGAAGTTCATTTATTGGACGATGAAATATTAAATATAACAGAAATATCAGAATATTAAATAATTTAGTTGTGTTGTTTATGTAATATAAAACAGTAAGCAACTATGAATGATTTTTTTTTTTTAATTTATCCACTATTGATATTACCTAACATTTTTAAAATTTCAACTTTGGTTTGGTAATATCCACAGGTAGTATATAATGGGTATTTGGTAATGTCTATTATTATAGTCAAATAGGCTATGGAAAATGGCAGGTTAGGCTTGGAAACCTGGAAAAGTCGGAGAAGGTTGAACTTGACAGTCAGTACCAACCATGTAGCTCCTTTCTTCTAAAGATTTGGACATTAATTGATATGGGTTCCTAAATTGTTAATGATTTCCAGAATATTATGTTGAAATTAATGTAATATTTCTTGCATCTTGAATCACCCTGACTATATCAAATGTTTGGAATAGACTGTTTTAGAATGCTCTATTTAACCAGACCAGAGTGTCTACAGAACCGGGAAATCAGGGAAAACCTGGAATTGTCAGGGAATTTTGCAATTATTACTTAAAATCAGGGAAATTTTTTGATTGAACAGATCGGTTTGGAGGTTTTTTTTTTTTTTTTGGTTGAATAAATCGGTTTGGAGGGTTTTTTTCCTCTTATCATCAGCGAATTTTAAAAGAAATTGTTCATGAAATCAGGGAAAAATTAGGGAATTTTTTTATTCAGATTTTGTAGACACTCTGCAGACCTTTGATGTATTTTTTTTTTATTTAAGCATAATAACTATGTTAGGGTAATATAAACTTTTATCTATTAATTTTCATCATAGCAGATTTATTATATCATTTGCAGAATAATCTTTGATAATGGAAACTACTTCTTCAGTCTTTTAATCTGATGTTGACTGGTATTTGTAGCTACTTCATACAAATATTATGTCATTGTTTGCCAAAATCTTTGATTACTCAGATCATTATTAAATTTCCCTTGTTTCACCAGAATAGCTTAAAGTGGTTGGAATTGATTATTATATCAGTTGCTTAGTCAATGCTAATTTATGAGTATACTGATCAAATGAATGTCAATCATTTATGTAATTAAAGATTTTATTCAAGTTTTTTATTATTTCTTTTTTTAGACTCGGTTGTTAATCTACCGAGCCCTGAGCAATGTCCTTATACTCCCAGTGCCACAATTGCCTGAAGCTGAGCAGCAATGGCAAGTGCGATCAGGGCATCATGTTAGATTAGTGAAATCATTAACAACTACTTATCACAGTAAAGCTAAGACTGCCCTAAATTTCAGTGATAATAAAGTTCTGCAAGAAGAAGGTAATCTAAAGTTTTTAATTTTCTTATGATATAAGATCTTATTTTTTACCTGCTTCAAGTTTAGTATGGAGTAGCATAAGCTTTTACTACTTTGAAATTCAAATGGGTGAGATGGATAAAATTTGCCAACATTTTTAATAGGGCTTTCAAGAAAAACAAATAAACAAGTTACTAAAAAGAAATAGCAAATAAACATATATGGTTAAAAATTTTGATAGAACTGAAGTGGATAATTTTGAGGTGGGCAATTCATGAGGCTGCTTCCAATATTACATACTTTTATAATGGCAATTGAATCAATTGACAAATTCAAATATAAACAATAAAACGCTAAACTAAACAATCACACAATAAAAACACTAAGTTGGCATTTTTTTCCCCTGATACCAAACGTACATAATTGTAAGTTTGTTTTAATTTGTTTTGGAAATTGCATTTAGTTTATCAGTCTAATGAGTGTTTTTTTCTTTTATTTGAGTTTAGCTAAAACAACAATAAAAGAAACTCTTACAATTCTGAGGGACATGATTGAAAATATATTGGGGGAAGTTACAAAAACCAAGCAGTTATGCTATGTAAGCCTTCAAGATTCCATCCATGTCACACTGACACTTTTTCCAGTTTTCATTCATCATTCAGGTAAACATATTTAGTCTTTACAATTTGAATATTAAGCTTTTTTTTTTTTAACCTTATATATATCTTTTTTATGTAAATGTTGTTTTTGATGAAGATTGAAGTTCCATGTGTGTGTGTGTGTGTGTGTGTGTGTAGCTAGCAAAAGTGAATAATTTGAAGAAAAAGAAACACCATCAATCAGCCTTTTAAAACGACGTTCATCTGGAAATTCACAAAGCCACCAGAAATCATACTGCTGCTTTATTTTAGAACCACTGAAAAATGCAGCCATCTCAACAAAAGTTCTAAAAAGTAGCTGAGAAATATGCAAGTGAAATGGCAGATATGAGAGATTAAATAATATGATTGTGACTATGTACAAATTTTGGAGGAATATGGATACGATAAAGGCAGATTTTATGCATGAGTGTTTTGTGTCGAGATGAAATTTGGTAATTACACATCAGAAAATGGAAGTAATGGCTTTCATTTAGCACTTGCTGATAAAATTTTCTTTTAATTTCAGATATCAGCGAAGAAATCTTGAGTTTTTTTCTTAAACTTTTTGAAGTGCTTAGAGTTCAGATGAGCATTCCATTTACTGAACAAGTAATTCAGACATTCATGAATTCTTTTACTAGGTAAGTTAAATTTTTATTTAATCATCCAATTTTCATTTAATTGTTTTTAAATTGCAGTTGAACTTCCCTAAATTGAATCTCCATTGTTCACTGAAAAAATTTGAGATATAGAAAATTCAAGTTATATAAATACCTACACAAAATGAGTAAAGTAACACTTCCACATGCGTTTATTGACAGTAAATACTGTATAACTACACTGCAAGAAATCAACGAACTTTATATGTATGTATAGACATATATAACATATGTAATACACATAATACAAACAAACAAACAAAAAAAAACAAAACAAAAAAATTATGAATAGGAAACATTATTTCTTAAAAAAATTCTGTAATTTTTGATTGTTTTAAATTTAAAAAATTCATTACCGATAAAGTTTGCTAAAAGTTGTTAATGCTCGGTACACTTTGTCCTGTAACACTCTCTTTAGAACACAAATATTCGCTACACTTGCTGAAATAATGTCACATTTCTTTGTTTGAAGGCGGAATTGGCACTGGGAGTCATTTCGTTATCAGACATCTTCATCTTTGCGTTTCTTAATTTTGTTTAAAATTTCGGCATCTGTTGGATAGTCTGCTACAAGTACATCGTCATCTACAGACAAATATTCACCAAGAGACACTGGATTACCCTCAATTTGTTGATTATAAATGCTAGGAACACACTTAAGGGGCTGGTATAAAGGGATTAAAGGTTTTAGTTGGCTGAGGGTAGACCTCTCTTCCCTTCATATCTTCACCCCATAGTTAACGTCACAGCTTAACTAAAAATGTCTTATCTCTAGGATTAGCCAAAACTCACAAAAATACCATAAATGTGCACCTAACTATTAAAGAGGAATGCTCAAATTAGAATGGGACTCCGATAAACGCAAGATACGAGGAAATATGTACAGTATACCCAAAAAACGAAAATATGCAATACAAAAATTCGAGTTAAGGAAGTTCACCGACTTTTAAACTCCCAAATTTTTCTTAGAGTTATAGAAAAAATCGACTTACAGAAATTCAAGATATAGAAACAATTTCTTAGGTAAAATGCAATCTCGATGTAGAAATTTCTTTTAAAATTCAAAATAATAATAAATTCGACTACAGAAGTTCGACTGTATTAGAAAACCTAATCAAACTTCAAATATTAAAAAAAAAAATATAATAAAATTGCCAGCATTTCTGCTGACCAAAAATATGAGTGCCTGAATTAATAGAAAAACTTGAAAATGTATCAGTAAAAGTAAATGAGATACAAGTGACATCATCGAAAAACAGTGTCACTATTGCTGTTTTATACTAATTAGTGCTCATCAGCTGGGATTAATCCCTTGTCAACATGCAGGCTTGTTTGAATTTGTAGAGGTTCCATGATTCTGGTTCATAACAAATATTCAAGTTACAAATATAAATCATCAGTTCCTTAGTCACTTTCAGGAAATCATGCAGGTCACCTGCATAAGCTGTGAGAAGCTTGCACTATGTGTTTGACTGTTTGTTACTTAGCACCACGATCGGAAGAGAATATTTTACCCCATTTAAATAAATCTGCACATTTCCCACAGTTAGTCCTAATTCTGTTAATGGTAGACCAAACTTTGCAAGGAAAATACAGTCCTTGAGATTTCCCACGAAACTGTAAAGGTGTATTACATTCCCATTCCTCTTTCCAACATTTGGTAACATTAAACCCAGACTCAAATAAATTCTGCGCTGTTCTACGTGGATGATATCTACCTCTTTAAGATGTCTGGAATATCGTCTTGAATTTAAAGCAGGGAGTTGTCAGTGATTTTCTTAAAATTTCTGATGCGAGCATTCTCACAACCCAGACAACAGAGCAATATGGCTAAGAGTAAGTAAACCAAAAGATCGGAATCGCCTTAATAATACCTGAAATAAAATGCATTGTTTGATTCAATTGTGTGTCAACAAGGATAATATGAGCATTATTAAGCCATAGTGGAGAATAGTACTCCATCACTAGGTAAACAAGATCTAATGCTTAAGATCTCAAAGTAGAGCTAATTCGCCTCCATGTAGTGTACCCTGGATTATGCTAAATGAACTACAGTTCTTGGCGCCAGACAATCTACAAAATCTCTTCGCTTATGTCACGATTCTTACCTATGATTCAAATGATATTGCTACCGTGTTTTTGTGTCGAGCACAAACGCACGGTGGCGGGGTAACGGAATGCGACTGAACACGAGGTTCTAAAATAACAGAGACTTTTATTAACTCGGTTAGGATAAATTACAGGTAATTGCGAAATGAGAATAACGATTCTTCGGTCCCTCAGAGTTGTCTTCCTCCAAACGGGATGTCGTCTGCGTGGTCTTCCTCCAGTTTGCGGGACGTCCAGATAAGTCCATGGTGACTGTGTTTCCTTTGGGCGGTCATGGAAATCTATCCCCGTAGTCTTAGGCCTTACACCGAACCTCTGGCACTCTGCGGTGTTGGGATGACTTCTTACGGCAAGGGTTGACTCTTCCTGTTGCCTTCGGGTGATGACCGGGTCTCTTCGGAACTCTGCGGCGAAGGAGTTACTTTACACGGCAAGGGATGACTTTTCCCGTTGCCGTCCAACGATACCGGAACCTCTTCGGTATTAACTGGCTTCACGGCTGAAGTCTTCTCTGTCCCGGTTGGGAATCCTGGCGGGTCCTTTTCCAAATATACTATTGGATACTGTCGCCCGGTCAGGCGCCAAACGATGCTCCCGTCTCCCGGTTGGGATCCTTCAGAGAATTGCACGAAGCTTCTATCTTCGGCTGGGACGTTTCTTCTCCTGGGCACCTGCCCACGTCTGGATTTCGTACTTTCCCTCCCGAAGGAATGCCTTGCTTCTGGACTCCTGTCCAAAGCCGAATAGGATCGCACCTCTTCGTATGAAGCCCCTGTTGCTGGGCCACTGCCTGAAGTCCACGTCATTCCTCTCTTGTTCTCCTTCCAATGGAGATCCTCTGAATGGGCGGTTGCCCCACGACGTTCTCGTATACTCCGCTCCTAACGGAGTCCCTCTGTATGGGCGGTTGTCCTTTGACGTTCCGCTCTGTTCTTCTCTCAACTGAGATCCTTTATCTGGGCGGTGGCCCGAAGTCGCACTGCTAAACGCTTCCCTAAGTAGAGTCCTTCCTTCTGGGCAGATGCCCACAGACGTTCTCGTACTCTCTGCTCCAACTGGAGACCTGGATGGGCTGCTGCCCCACGATGAGATGCTGTTCAGGCGCTCTGCGCCTGGTTTTATAAGCGTTGATTGCCTCAAACGAGGCTCAGGACAGGTCGACTCGGTAGAGGTAAGTTGGGTTGGTCGAGTCGACTCCGGTGAACGGGGAGCGGACAAAACGCCTGGTAACAATATGATATAGAATTACTTTGTTTTTACTGGTATTACATTCATGAATGAAATAGTCCTATAATAATCTGCATTCAAAAGTACAGTATAGCCTAAAATAATCAGAAACTAAAATTAATAGAAGATTTAGCATACTGTGGACAAACAAAACTGGACCATGATCAACATATAAAGCTAGTCTTATTTCATACAGGCTTCATGTAACAGCATTCTATACTCCACACAAGGCTTAGTCTTCGAACTAAACATTATCTGAGAACAATTTGTCATTATCTGGTTCTAAGGAAGTGGGAGAAGATCACTGTAATTTTGAGAACATATTCAGAGCTAAGAGCACCTGATCTAAATGAATCTTGTATGAAAATTCATGTGTTTCATGTAATATTCTTCTAAACTGCTTGTAGCATTTAAAGGCAATTTGAACCTCATTTTCACAAGTGTACTAAGCTGTTCCTTCATTTGCATCTTTTTCTTCTGTGGCCTTCTTTGCAGTATTAATGTATTTTCAATGCAACAGGATCAGAAGATCATCTTACTGAAGGAATGTTATCTTCACTTGGTCTCCTACTGTTCTTTTATAAAATGCAGTATAATCCTTTCATAAACTTAAGTAATTTCCTCATAGGAATACTTTTTCTGCTATTGTTTCAGGAAATTAATTCTGCATTGTAAAGTCATGGTTCTTTTTATTTTATAATTTTAAAACTTATTTTACTTATTATTTTATTTCATAAGCTAGTAGATGGCTGCCCGTTGCTTCACTCCGAAAGCCTCGTATATGTAAAGCAAAAAGATATTTATTAACCAAAAAAAAAATAAATAAAAAATAATTACATCATGTAAACTAAAGCCTAAAACTAAAAATAAATTAAAGTTTAAATTCTAAAAAATACATGCAATAGATATTAAAATTCATTTGTAACAGAATTTATTGCACGGCAACATGCACATGAAATTACATTGTTGCAGACAGGGTTGACCAAGTAATAGTATTCCAGTTGTCAGACAATGCCAGTGGGAATTGTTGCGAAATTCAATTGTTGAAGTACACACAAGTTTTTAATAATGCACATCTGTATGGAATTTCTTAGCTGTTCTAATGGAGCAAATGTAATTATTTCATGTCTCCGATATTGTGGAAAGTTTGTATGTTGAATGTAATTTTTACTTATAAATTTGCTTAAATTTTCTATTGGAATTTAAATTGTTTTTTTTTTTTTTCTTTCAAAATTTTGATTTTTAGAGAACAGTTGACAGAAATTTTGTTTAAAGAAAACTGTACTGGCTGCAAAGTCATTGAGAAGTATGTATTTTTTTTTTTTTTTAAACACATATTTACAATTTTGCAATTTTTAAATTTAAATTTTGTTTCTCCCACCACTAAAATTCATAGTATTTATTTGGTCTTCAGGCTGAACTGAAATAATCATATATAAAAAAAAAAAAAATAAACATAATAAATATTGAAAATCTAATGACTCCTAATAACCTTTCATCTGTGTAAAGACATATCTTTCCTGACATTTTTATGAATCATTTCAACTGTAGACAGTATTATCTTGTTTACAGACTTTTTTTTTATTTTATTATTAAAGATCAGTTATAGGAAGATGGTAAATTGTATGTAAACTTAGATTGCATCATTTTCTTAATTAGCATTGTAAATTAAGAAAACTAAACAAATGTAGAAAAATATACAAATGAAATTGTATACTTTGTAAAATTTGAAAAAGAAGAAGTAGAGGCTTCAAAAAACATTACAATTTCTTCATATTGTGCAAAAATTTGTAAATTACTTGTCATGTTCAAAAAGTGTTTTTGATTGGAATATGTTTTATATTTGTGATATAAGTAGCTGCTAATTTGGTAAGGAAAATAAATTTATAATTGTTATTCTTATCAAGCTGTTGAATCACAAATATGTTGGATGCTTGTTTTTTTTTTCTTTTTTATTGTATATTTATAACTTTTCTTTTATTCTACACTTAGGTTTCTGAAGATTCTGCAGCTAATTATTCAAGAACCAAGTTACAAATCCTTTCTGCCTAGTACAATTACTTTATGTATGGGTCAGATTTATCCTATGATTGCAGAGGTACATTGCTATTATTAAAAATTTTATTAAAGCTTTTTATTTCCATTTAGTTTTTTTTTAACAAAATAAAATATGAAATATTTCAGAAAATTTTCAGAGAAAACTTCATTCGTCTCTCCTGAACCTAATTTATACACTAATGCACAATATTTCGACTGTATTGCATACCGCTCCTCTTCAGGTGTTTTGGGACAATAAGGCCTTCTACATTGCTTAATACATAAAGAATCTGACATGTATCACTTCTACCTTATTAATACAAGGTTATTGTTATAACGTTTCTTGCATAAACAATCAATACTGAAACAATACTTTGGTTTGGCAACAATCTTTTGTATTTTCTGAATTACGTAACGGTCAAAATATTGTGTATTAGTGTATAATAATGTTAAGGAGAGATGAATGAAGTTTTCTTTGAAAATTTTCTGAAGTAGAAGTTTAATTTGTGTATATTTATACATATGAAATATTTTGTTTTCTAGATATAGAATTTGATTTGATTAGAAATTATTATTATTTTTTTTTTATTTGAATTACTATAAATGAATGAAGTTGGTGGTAATATCTAATAGAAATTGTTAACTATTACTTCTTTTGATTTTTTTTTCTTCTATGCTTTGATTTTAAATATTTTCTTTCACCTTTTGTTTGACAAAGTTGTTCCAAATGACTCCAAATTATTGCAAGTATGTAGTATAAAATTATGATAGAAGAGCGTGTGGTGTTATACAGTCGGACCTCTATTTAACGAAGTCGCTAAATCCCGAAAAAAAGTTCGTTATATGGAAAATTCGTTAAATAGAGATTCACCTTTTAAAATTTGACTACTTAAAATTACATAAAACAGATTTAAAATACATAAGCAATAAATATTATTAAAAAAGGTATAATTTTAATGACATAAAGCATACATTACCACATGCATACTTAAATTTTACTAATAATGTCTGTTAATTTTGCTGAGTTTTTTTGTTTTTGTTTTTGAAAAAGTGTTTTCGCTCATAGTACGTCTCGCATCTTTGCAATGCACCAAAAATCCCTTCAGTATTTTCTTCAAATTGTAATCCGCGTGGGATTGTTTCAAATGATTTTAGCATTTCATCATGCGAAGGTTTTTTTTTTATTTCTGCATCATGATCATTTCCATTTTGATCATCTTCATCGCAATTCATAGCTGTATTGTTTTATTTTTCACACTGTCCAAAATATCCTATTCAGATAGTGTTTCTGAGGTCTCAACTTCAAAATCAAGTGAAAGATAATCATCAATCAGCACATCATCGTTAATTTCTTCTTTTTCCTTCAGCTGTATCCCATTTCTTTCATTTCCTCTAAGGGAATGTTGATAATAAAAACATTTCAAGGAGAAAAGAACAAATAGATACCACGAAAAAGTTCGTTAAATAGAAAATGCACTTCGCTATTTGGAGGTTATTTTACTAAGAAATTAGCAAAATGTTCTTGGTTCCAAAGAAAAGTTCGCAAAATAGAGAAATTCGCAAATAGAGGTTCGTTAAATAGAGGTCCAACTGTATTTATTAATTTATTTGAATATTTTTGCAAAGACAGAGATTAATAGAATATGGCATATTTAAAATTAAAGGATTCATTAAGGTTGATGCCAATAAATTTTGTAATGCATTTTGATCATATATCCCAAAAAATTTGGAGTTGGAAAAGTTTTCCTTTTTGTTAACAACAGATAGTGATTGATGTATATTGTAAGACTTCAGTGGACATTTAGATTTAGATATTGATTCTGTCAAAAATCCACTTCAAATATCTTGGACATGCTTTTCTTCTCTATGGAAGTATTTTTGTGACTCTTTTTAAGTTTAGATAATATGTAATGTAATTTTAAAATTAATTTATTGTAATTTTAATTCTCTGATATATTATTATTTTTGTAAAAGCTTACTTTCATAATAGAGCTTTCATATTGGCTAATAATGAACCTGGTCATTCAGAACTTTGTTGTTCTAGCCTTTCCTTAAATGTTGCGGCTTGCTTAATTTAGTTTAGTGTTAAGTAATTTAACATATATTTAAGATATATTTAACTTATCTAAATTGAATTCTTGTAACAAGCTTAATAGATTCTTGGTACCAATATGATGCACAATGAAGACAAACTACTAGATTGAAAATTGAAATAAATGTATTCATTAGTTCTACATGATCTGCTTTCACTGCATGCTGATTAATAAATACACTTTTCTTTCTTAATTCATTAGTACTTATTAAACCATTTATTAATATTTAGGTAAAGTAATTGTAGAATGTAATAGTTGGTCTTAGTTGAAATTTAGTAAATATTTATTCACTAATTAATAAATAAATGTGCTTTTTTTATATCCTTGAAGAGTTTAATTTTTATTTTTTTAGAGGCCATCTCCTGACATAAAGTCATCACTGTTTGAACTGCTTTACAATGTTCTGTTGCATAACTGGCGATATTTCTTCAAAAGCAATCTCTTAACAGCCTTGGGTCATATTAATAATGCAGAACAGGTAGAAAACGAACATCAGTTTGCCAGTATTATGCAGGTTAGATCTTTCTTAGTATTTAAAGAAATTTAAAATGCCTATATTTTCAATATATATATATAAAACAAAAATAACAGTTAAGAGTAGGCCTAACTGCTTCCTATTCATCTTGACTTCACCAGTAATGTTATCAAGGTTCTTTATTATCCACAAATTCCTGCAACATTTCTCTTTCCCAAAAGTTATCTTAGTATCTAATATGGGAAATTTTCTGAAATCAAGGAATCCTGAATACAAGCAAAAGTAGAGAATTGGGAATTGATAAAATTTTTAAAAGATGTAATAATTTACGTTTTTTTTTTTTTTTTTTTTTTTTCACTTTTTTCACCTGCTTTCATTTTCACTTTCCCACTTCCCAGGTAATCTTCACATTTCTTGAATATGCACCCTGATGCTATGGAGGGTTGAGGTAGATCAAATTGAATGAATTCGAACCGACCTATACCCTGTGTGATACAATGTATTGCATGCACCAATGCAGTATATATGCAACCATTGTTATTCTATAACAGTGATATGTCATGTGTTATTAGGGTGATGGTCGTTTGAGAGAACCCACCCACCCAATGTTGAAAGGCCAACAGGTTAGAAACCTCTGAATGGAATGTGGGACTTGTCATCTGAAACAACCTTAGCATGCACAGGATCTACAAATCATGTGGTTACAAACTCGCCGAACAGCACATCCAGGAATGCTTCAGCAATTCAAGAAAACTATAAGAACAGTATCTCGCATGTTACTCTTTTATTACCTGCACATCAGAGAAAAAGGACGAGCAGATTTCATGCAGGAATGCAAAGAGAAGAGTTCTTCAAAGGCTTCTTGATTGTTGCAGGATACTGTGCTCGTTTCCTACTGATCAGTGGCCGCTAATGCCAACGTAAATGAGACTGTGATTTAACCAATCTGTGACACCCATGTCGCTCAGCTTTTTTGGCAACAATGCTCCATTTAGTGAACATTCATAAGGGGCATCCAGCCACACTCGATCCTCGATCCGGTATTATGAGCGAAAGGCACTTGAGACTGGGTTTCGTGTGATTCCCTTTATGTGCATACGTGTTAAGTTACCTAATGACTCCTCAATAGACTTCTGTGGTTCAGACTTTTCAAAATATGGGATTGACGATGTGTACCTTGTATGCTGGCTGGCCTATGGAAAGTCTGTTTAGATGTGTTGAACACAATCCTTCAGGAGTACCTATCCAGAAGTCTCCTGCAATGGAAACTATGATTCTGGGCAATTGTCCATAATGGGGGTCATCACATCAAGCAGCATGGTTGGTGGAGGGCTAATCTCTGTAACATGAGGTCCCAAACTTGTTCAATTTTTATCTGCCTCAACCCTCCATATTCTAAGTAACTATTTCATTTCTGTTAATTCTTCTGTGATTCTGCTACATATAAATACTGTCAAATAAAATGGTGCCCAAATTTTCATATTCATTTGAGTTCTAGCAATCTTGAAACATTGTAAGCATATGTACTTCTCATCTGACCTTCAAATTTTGTCCTTTTAAAATGAGCACATGGATACTGGGCTAGAGTTGTACAAGAAAGATATAGTTGGAATGTGGTTCTGAGATGTATTAAATGGAGCTAAGTTGAAATTGAAAAGACATTTCGATAACAAAAGAAAAAAAACCAAACTAATCATATTTATCAAGGCTATTTTCAAAACTTTTTTTTTTTTTTCCATAACCTCTTTTTATCAAACATTTTTTGGAATATTTTTGCTAACAAGTCAGACATCCTGTAACTGGAATATCATAAAATATTTAATAATTAAAGTAACATACACAATGGAACAGAGAAAACATTCTGGGTGTATGTCACAGAACGCATTGTCACAGGAATAAAATATGTTGCCCATAGGTATCCAAGGATGATGTACGTGATCGTGGTGACGCATGAATGACGTTATGGAAGGATGCGATATAGAGGGCTGTACATGTTGCACAAGTGGAGATAAAATGCTTATGCACAGGCAGCGAGACCACAATTTATACTGCTATTGAGTACATGTGATCACAGAGGATGCCAGAGCGTTGACAGCAAACACAGTATAAGCATTTCGACCTACTTGAATGGGGCCTGGTTTGCTCATATGGACTGTGGACTTGGCACCGTAACATAATGTATTGCTGCATGGACACATGGAGTCCGTACGTCACATAAGCAAAGTTCTGGTGCCCGTCGTTACACCACAGACCATGAAGACTGGAACATCAGACGATTTGTGGCATTGGACCCATATGCAACATCCACACAGATTATGCTAACTATGAGGCCACTACTAACATTGGCAGTGTCCCAGAGGACCATCTGGAGGTGATTGAATAAAGGTGGACTACAGTCACGGCATCCTCTGTGCAGATTATCATTGACGTTAAGTGCGTCTTCTGTGGTCTTCACAGAATGTGAGCATTGGAGGCAGGAATGACATCCAGTTGCCTTCTCTGATGAGTCATGCTTCACTCTAGGTTGCAACGATGGACGCATGAGAACGTGGCATCGCAGAGGTTGGCATAACCATCCGGCTCATATTGTGGAATGACATAGGGGCCCTACACCTGCAGTTATGGTATGGGCAGTCATTAGTTATGACTCCATAACCTGTCTGGTGTTTGTGTATGGTTTACTGACAGTCCACTGTTACGTCCATGAGATCCTCCAACCCCATTTTCTGCCATTTCTCCATCGTATGCCGAATGGCATTCTGCAGTACAACAAGAATCAACCGCATTCTGCAGCCATGGTTCACAGGATCTACAAGGTAATGACATCTTATTTTGTTCTGCGAGGTCACCAGACCTTTCGCCAATAGAGCTGGTGTGGGACCAGCTGGAATGGTGACCTGTGACGACCCTTGCAGAACTCCGTGCACATTTGGAGGCGGAATAGAGGAGTGTGCCTCAGGACAACATATCATACCTGTATGACACAATGCATCATCGAGTTACCACCTTCCTGAACACGAGGGGGCCACACCACCTACTGAACCCTGTGGGAACAGCCATGCTCCTGTTTTGTAGACCCCCTTATACCGTTGGTGCCTGATTTGCAGATCACTACCTATGTACAATGTGGTTTTCCTGTGGAAGTGCATTTCATAAAGTTTCCATGCCTCCTAGCGGGTGTGTCACTTTCTCTGTCCACTAGTGTATTTGCACAAAAAAAATGAATAATTCTGAATACTTTTGACATTCTTTATTAAAAAAAATAATAACTCTTCAGTGGTTTACAATGTAAATCTATTAATTATTGGTTCCATTCAAAAAATCAAACACAAATAAAAAATATCGCACACATTTAAAAAAAATATTAAAAAAACATATTGCCATAAGCCAGAACGTTTCGATCTGCGGAAAATGCAAGATCATCTTCAGCTGAAAAATTGCCAAACAAAGAGAGCAAAGAGAGGATTATAAAGGAAACAACAGTTAGTGGAAAGTTTCGCTTATATTAATATGTTTTTTGTTATTTTTTTAAATGTGTGCAAAATTTTTTATTTGTTGTTCGATTTTTGATAAATATTCATTCCACACATTAAAGTTGATATTTTTATTAGTTCTGTTGTGATACTTTCTGAATTACAGTTTTAAGTAATTTTGTATTATTTATATATTTAAATTTGTTATACAGGCTTTTGGTCAGTCCTTTCTTCAACCAGACATCACCATTTTCAGGCAAAACTTAGAAGCACTAGAAAGCTTAAATAGGAAATGCAAGCTGTATTATAAAGTGAGTCCGTTTATTTGCTTTTAAATTTTAAGACGGAATTGTCATAATTCAGGATTTATCAGTAAATTAAAACAAAATTTCAGTTTATTGAATGTGAATTTTTATTTATTTATTTATTTATTATTATATTTTTTTTTTGAAAGTTCTGATTGAAATGCACATGTTTGTGTTTGGGTTAAAAACTTCAGCTTTTAACAATCAAGTATCTTTAAAATAAAGTTTATTGTTGCTAGTTTAAGTTAACATGTTTTCTTAGTATTTATTTATTTATTTTTTGCTTACATAAGTACCCATTGTAGTTTAAACATCATTATTATTTAAGTTTATGTAGGATTTTCATTGTTATTTATTTTGAGACATCATATATATATATATATATATATATATATATATATAGATATATATATATATATATATATGGTGTCTCAAAATAATGTACTAACACTTCGATAGTTAGTACATCAAAGTGTAAGTATATTTTTTTGAGACACCCTATATAAGCTGTATCTTGAAAGTGGCAACAAGCCAAACAGTAGAACAATTCAAAAGTTATTAAATAGAACTCCAAAAAAGAACATATTCTCACTAACTATTACTACATTTTGAGCATGTTTCTGCAGATCTGTGTTCATATTGAAAACGAATCACAAATACTATAATAGTTACTATCATCCTTAAAAATAATATGCTAAAAAAAAAAAAAAATCCTCCACACCCTAAGATGTGCAAGATTTTTAGATAAAACAATAAATTCAGTTTTTTGATTTGGATGTTTGTTTAAATGTGATAAAAATTAATCACTGCATCTGATTAATAAATCCATGTTCATCAATAAACACGTATTACCATGACTGTTAACAAAGACTACATTGTTAATCAGGGAATCTATAGGTTCTAACTTGGAATTGTTGTCTATCAGGAAAATCTCCAAAAATTCTTCATAATTGTATGTTATGATATTATTAAATTTAGTGTATTGATGAATATTATAAAATATCTTTTTTTTTTTTCCTTACCAGATGGCTACATAAATTAATCCTTTTTGTTTTTCATTTCAGAATATTTTCAAACAGACAATGCTGTTTCAGTTTTTAAATGTTTTAGTTCAGTCACTTATTCACAAATCCCATGACCTGTTACAAGAAGAAATTTGCATCATC
This sequence comes from Thereuonema tuberculata, assembly GCA_023159025.1. Lineage (NCBI taxonomy): Eukaryota > Metazoa > Arthropoda > Chilopoda > Scutigeromorpha > Scutigeridae > Thereuonema > Thereuonema tuberculata. The sequence continues at coordinate 65,570,654 of JAFIDM010004315.1, read as the reverse complement.
ATTTATAATATGGCATCAGTTGATTTTGACAGTTTCTTTTCCACATTCCTACCCCAGTTTTTGCAGAATTGTGAGGGGCTAGATTCTAATCAGAAAACGATGCTATCACAGAATTTTAAGCAGGAAACTGTAAGTAAAATATTGTTTAAAATTATTATTAATTTTATTACATCTTATAACCTGTATGTGATACTAACCAAAAACTTGATATACAACTTAAAGCATGGGATTAAATTAATATATAATAGAATATAATAAACTTATGTGGATGATATAAAACTTCTTTCAGACTTGGAGGAAATTTAGATTAATTCATAAATTTAAAGTAATTGCAGCCTAAAAACAATATGAAAAACTTTAGTAAATGACACGAAATCTTTAGTAATCAAAGGAAGATGCAAAATGAAGATTTATGGTAAATTAATTATGAAACCCGAACATTTAGGATTGAAATAAATAATAACAAATTTTAATTGATGACACTATTAAACAAATAAAAATGAGCAAGATATCTTATATACCATATTTAGAATAAGAATTTATTAAAAAGAATCTGAAGAGAAGTAAGATTGAGAATTTAACAAATCAGTAAAAGACCCGTATACTAACCTATGGCTGCAAAAGTAGAATTGAAATCAAACAAGCCTTTGTTGTAATAGAAATAAAAACAGCCAGGAAAATTGGATAAATATATTAGAAATGCCATGATTAACAAACACTGACTGGAAGTTATCAATGTTTCTATAAAAAGAAAAAATATAACCAGTTTTGAATTTTTGATTTTTTTAATTTGAATATTTTATTCAGGCAGATCTGATTATTGAAGCTAAAAATAATTATAAACCTACTGAGCTAAGAATATTTAAAAAAGAACTTGAGTATAAACATATTAATGAATATAATCTACAATAGAGAAAAAAAATATGAAAAAGTTGAATTTTTGAGATATATTTACATCAACTGTTTACTGGCTAATTTAGTTTTATAAAATGTGTTATGAAATACTGTGCTTTATTCAACTCTGTTTAGTAAGTTGACCTGATCTGTTAATTATTGAGTAACTCCGGTTGATATTATGCATGAAATATGCTGAATTAAATAATGTTATTAATTTATTAATGTATATGCTCTAAATTAATTGATATTCTATTAAAACATCCTCACACACAGATAAACGAGGGTAGAGACTTCGATGATGTTTGCTGCAAAATGAAAGAGAATGAATAATCAAATGCTTTTCTGTCTTTATCCCTGGAGAGCACTCTGTTCCCATGTAGTAGATGGACTCGTGTCTATCTGATAGAGAGATAAGCAAAAATAAATCCCTGACTGTAGTGAAGGATTAAGCCCATAAGATAAAATTAATTAGCCTTAACTAATTAAACTAGAGATATCTTAATGTCTTCACACATTCTTAGGAATAAATCAATTTTGTTGCAAGAAACATCAAAAGACAACATCAAACACAAAGAATAGTACTCTGGCAAGAAGAATAAATTCTACAAATATGCAATAAATATCCCATGTCAGTTGGAAGACAGTCGCCGAGAAAAAAATAAAAATAGTGATTTAAGATCTTCAGATGTCCAGATGTATTACATGGGATCGGACAGAGTTTTTGAGACTTGTATTTCCAACAAATGCAATAATCTAATCAAGAGTTGAGGTTTTGTGTGGAATGCCACAAGCTGGCACCTTCAAAGTTGAAGTTAAATGAAAGATCCCCGAGATATGAATTGTGCTTGTTTTATTTTACATATAATTAATTACTAGATAAGTTGTGACACTGACTAACAAAGTTTAAAATACCAAACAGAGTAACTAAGGCATTTTTTTTTCTATAATTGAATAAATATGTGTATATTTCAAATGTTGATCCTTATTCCATTTATATGTAAATGTTAGTTTTAATGTGTTGTAATCATTTATTATTGAGTTATCCGTATTCATTACTTATAATCTTCTTTCCCATTTTGATTTACAGGATTTGCCATCTTTTACACAAAATGTACATCGGTTCATTAATGATTTACGGTATTACCATATCTGCAACAGCAGCTTACCTCCTGGAACCATAAAATTTTAATGGAAAGTTTTTGTTTTGTTTGTTTTCCTCCCAAACATTGTGGAATTGCCATAAGTAACAAGAAAAAGAATGGCAGGCAAGCATTCCAGTTGTATATATATAGATTTAAAGGACAGTTTTAAAGGATGAGTGTGAATGTTCAGTGTGTTTGCATATGAGTATTGCAACATTATAATTTATTTCTTTCTATAAAACTCAAGAAAATATGTATATATAATTGAGTAAGAGTTTCTTGAAGAAACTCGGAATTTATTTTGAGTGTATATAAAAAAATACAAAAGGGAATGTATGAAATAGTTTGTAATATTACTTTTAATAATATTAAACTAATCTTTTTAATAACAAATTGTTTATTATTTTAAAGAAAATTGTATTGTATTAAATCCTTTATATAAAAAAAGAAAAAGTTTTAGATTTGGAATTTTTTTTTTTATATCTTTCTGGAACTTTCTTCTAGTAAATTTTATGAATTTATAGAAACATCTTCACTTTATGGTTTTCGTTATATTAGTTTTACATTTGTGTTACAAATAAATTTGGAGATTTATGTATTTTTTTTTTTTTTTTTTAAATACGTAATTTTTCCAACTTTTGTTGGATGTTGAGAAGCTTCCTGACTTCCTAACCATCTGAAAATTGACATCAGTAGATTAGGAAGAGCCTCATTTGTTTGTTTTGTTTTAAAAATTTGATTCCTTATCCCAAAATAAGTATTTACTGATTTTAAAATTACTACACACATAAAGAAACTGCCTGTTTTCTAATGTCGGTCAGGAAACAGTTTTGAATTCTTGTTGTAACAAGATGGGAAGAATTCTCATCAGTGACTAATGAAGCAACAATTTGGTTGATGAATTAGGGTTACTTTAAAATTTGCATAAATTTTTATAAAATTAATTAAATGTTTTTGTTTGCTGGGGAATGTTTGTGGGGTTTTCTGTCTATTTTTGTCTTTATTTCTTCTACAAGTTTTTGTACAGCTGCAGTCACTGAATGTTCCATTGCACCTACTTGAAACAACAACAAATTGAATAGATTTCGACACAACATTGTATTGAAGCTTTGATTTCAAACATTTTTATTGTTTCTGAAGAATGAACTTAGTTCCTTAATAGAAGCGGTTTACTTCAAAACAAGAAGACCTATCTAAAAGATTTGAAATCGTTCTCAGAAAGGATTGCCTTCGTATGATCTTTAGTTGGTTCTCTCCCTACTAGATCCTAAACGAATGGTTTGCACCATGTCTACCTGTTTTAGAACAGAAATACCAAGTCTAAATTTGTGTGTGTGCGTTTTTGTTTTTTTTTTTTTTAATTTTTACAGTCGATTATTAAACAAATAAAAAGAGTAAAGATAGCTCGCCCAAAATTGGTATTCCTTTGACTTGTAAAGCAGCCTCCCCACCATATGCTTTTTGACTAAGGCATTTTACTGCCCATTATTTAGTTCTGTTTTATTATTGAACTCGGGAAATTTTATAAAATTACATAGAAATGAGAAATAATGTCTTGAGGGAGAAAAAAAAAAGCTTTCTCTGATGAATTACAATTTTTTTTAACCGAATTTATTAGTTTTAAAAAAAATAATAATCAATAGTCTCTTCTTTGAGCTATTGTGTGGTTTGCTAACTTTGCTTTGTCTAATAGTAGGTTTTCACTGCATGTTGTGGCTTCCAGGAGTAAAACCAAAACATCTCATGGGGGCCCATGGGCTTGTGGCCTAGGGTTGCCACCTCAGAACTAAGTCTCGCCCGGAGATGATGACTAACCCCCCCCCCCCCCCCCAAAAAAAAAACCCCACATGCATGCATAGGCAATTTCTATTTATATAAATTAACAGATTCAAAACTCACATTCCTACAAATTAAATACAATTCTAATGATTTGAGAGTAGGTCTTTAGTGTTTTTAATAATACAGCTTTCTTGGATTTTCCTTAATTTTAAATCTTTTTCTTTAAACACAATTTTAACATTTGCATCCATGACGGGCCCTAATTTCAAACAATGTTCTGCAGCGTTGGAAATATCTGAATTTTTACTTTTCAACGCTCTTCTTTGTTCTAACTATAATAAATTTGAATATTGTTTTATAAATTTACTTATATTTTTATTATTTATATGTACATATTCAATTTTACTTACACAAACCGGAAAAATAATAATTAAACCCGGAGCCCGGAGATAACTCACTGAAACCCGGAGTCTCCGGGTCAAACCCGGAGAGGTGGCAACCCTATGGTGGCCACTGTATTAAATGCACAGAATGGACTTTCTAAAATTATTGCACTTTTTTTGTAAACTGATGATTTTTTTTTAAATACAAACAAAGCCAGTAGTCATATTTTCTCTTCATAATACAAAATTATACATTCGGTGGTTAAGAAAAAAAGGGTCTTCAATTTTATTTTTGTCCTTCAGTGAATGCTTATGTTCATAAAATTAGATATTTTTTATCCGAGTTAAGAACTAAATTTTTTTTTTTTTTTGCAACAGTGCGAAAATAAATATTAATTGCTATTATTATCCGTTCGATAGTCTATAATAACTTGACTCTGTTATTGCATATTTTTCAGTCCAAAGTATTCTATCTCAAGATTTTATAATACTTAAGGATTTTCGTTTCCTTTCTAGTATTATGAAACCCAAGAAAATGATACGTGAAGGTCTGAAAAGCAAAGGGTTGAAAGTGAGAAAATGAATTTATTTATTTACATTGTTAAAGTTCATTAAGTCCTCTCAATCAATTGGTAATTCGTTCAGTCGAATTGTAATGTACTTTCGTCACATCCAGAGATTCGTCAGTGTTCTTTATTTAGTCGTAACAAATTTTCCTTTTATCAAATAGATAACGCGATTCCAAGTCAGTTTCTGTTTTATTTAAATGCTTATTTATACAAAATAATAAATATCGTTAATTAACTGAAAAAACGAAAAACTTAAAAAATTTTTAAGTAAATTATTAAAAAATATGGAACGGAAGTACGCGAGATCCGCCCTATTCCAGAGAGAATTCGCCCACTCCATTGAATGACAAGTCTTCGGAAATGGCGAGTCAACAGGAGGGACAAAAATAGGCAGTCGTTTTTATTGAAATTATTTCATCAATAAATAATTTCCTACTGAAACTCACTTTTTTGAAAATTAGCTACATTTATTTCTTTAAAACGTCACTTTCACTCCTTTTTTGCTTCTCATGTAGAAGTGAATATTTTTGCTAAAAACATTTGAACTACAGTGAAGTCAAGAGATCTTTCTTTAGACCATTGTCAGGCTTCTAACAATGGAATTGATTGTTATATCATGGTAACATTGAATTTTAACGCTCATTCTTTATTGTGTGACGCTCTAACAGAAGGAAACCATGCATTAATATCATTGTTAGCCAAGTAACAATAGCCCACACAAATCTGAAATGGACTAAGCCTATATATACTATGATTATATTAAATAACCATAATACGTGAATTGTAAGCAGTTAACTATATTTTAACTGTAAAAGTCGTTACTCAATTAAATTGGTTCTTCAAAGCCAACACATAAAAGGTTAAAAATAAAGTTATTTACAATAAAAAAAAAAATCACTACCGGTTTCTCGAGCTCATAAATTTGCCTGCATCGTCAGGTGATTTTTTTTTTTTTTTTATTTTAAGCAGCAATGGAATTAAATCGTAAACCAATCATATTAGGTTTTTGATTATCGTCATCAGTGTTGAAACCATAATGAAGTGAGGGTAAATAAAACAGTTGTATGGATAAGAAAAAAAAAAAAAATTAAATAAATAAATAAAACTAAATTAAAAAAAAAAATTGACAAGGAAAAAAATATTAATGAAAACTTTGAATTTTGTGATAACAGGATATTTTCCCAATAGATTCTTTTATACTATATTTAATAACTTAGCGGATTTTAAGAACTTTAGAAAGAAAAAAAAAGGGGGGGGGGTTAGTAATCTATTAATAAATTATATTATGCTATATTTTGGACCGATAAGGTGTCATTATAAGCATTGTTGTTTAAAGTGATGTGAATGGATTCTTTATATCTTCTAACAAATGTTGTTGCTGGTTTACCTAATATCTGTGGATTTTGTAAATCTATGCGGGCAAATTCATGAGCTCGAGAACCCGGTAGTGACTTTTTTTTTTTTTTGTAAATAACTTTATTTTTAACCTTTTATGTGTGTGTTGTCTTTAAAGAACCAATGTAATAAAAAAAAAAAAAGAACTCCACACACGTTAAAGTATTGTACAAGTCGTTTCAATTTTAATAATGCAGTGTGTTTTGAAACGTATTTTCAGGAAACTTACGAACTTTTTTTTTTCTTTCCCGTACTGAAACCATTTAAAATGTAATGGCAGTGCCACAGTTAAATTTGCTAATAATTTTAGAACTTCAGCAACCAAAATCTTGTTACCTTAGAAATTAGCCTAATCTATGTCTCGGCTCGTCCCATTTATACAAATTACATCGACAAAAAAAAAAAAAAAAATCACGTCTCAAAATAACGACACGTGAATTCCTCAAAGGATGTTTATGATTCATGAAAGTTTCCGTCTCCAGTCGAAGTCTGGAAGTTACTATTTTCGGAAATGTGTCTTTTTTTTCCCTAGGGTTGGCTGGCATTTCACTGAAATATCTCATTTACTATTGGAAATTGCCCTCGCTCACGAAAAGTATTGGCGGGAAACCAGCTGCAATTAAATCGCAGCTAATATTCGAGTTTCTGAACTGATGAAATTTCTGTTCTGCAGATATGAAAATTTGGTGGATTCTTCTTAAATATTCTGAATATGCTTTAATCCCGGGATGGAGGAGGGAAGGGGTTATCCCCCATTGCATCCAAGAAAGGAACAAAATGTAAAATTTTTTCGATTGATTTTTTTTTGGGACGGATCCAAATAATATGTCCTTATTCAAAATTCCTAAATACTCTATTGCTTTTAAACAGTGACAATTTTTTTTCTCTTATTTATGTCTTGAGTGTTTTTTATTATGATCATTCGCATCGTTTCCCAACTCTGATCTTATCAAGATGCAGGATTAAAATTAGATACCCTTGGGCTTTCTTACAATCTGCTAAAAAGGTGCTTTTGAGATAACGAACTTCGATCTGTAATTAAAAACAAAGAAATAATATTATAGTGCACATATAAATCGACAACACACTTAAAATAATTATAAAAACTTTTAAAAAACTTTAAAAAACCGTAACATCTTACGGTTTTTTAAAAGTTTTTAATAATTATTTTAAGTGTGTTGTCGATTTATATGTGCACTGTTTGATTTCACACAAGAAGTAATATTATTTTAATGCGGCTTAATTATTCATTTTTCATGTATACACTCACTCAATGGCAAGATGCTACATTTCAGGTAAAAAGAACATTTACTTTTGTTGCAAAGGCTGTTATTTTTAAAGATCAGATTTTTTTTTTTTGTATCTTAGTCTTATTACGTATCATTTTTTTTTCTCCATATTGTTAAAAAGTTATATCTAGAAAAATAATAGCTCTTAAATTAAAAAATAAAAAAACAATGCCATAGAATGCAGTAAGATCAAGTTTCATAAAAATCAGAAGATGTCGGATTCTGAACTGCATTAATTTATACTGAAATCCCTGTATAAATAGATGCGATTTAAGATTTAATAATAGATTACGTTTGTGTAAAAAAAAAAAATTATAAATGAAAAAAACAAAAACAAAACCGACTTGATTGAAGGGGAAACAAATAATCCAGGTTTCACTGAACGTTGTTGTATAATATCGCAAGGTAGAATAATGGCATAGCTCAGGTTTTCTTTTAAGCACCCTTAAGCGAGCGATTAAAAGCTGTCCTGTAGTCTTTACTTTCCAACAAAAAAAAAAAAAAGTGCCGTCATCTCTCCATGTTTCCCCTTTGCTCAGAGCCACGCTACAGAGCTAGAAACTATCCAAGGTATGATAAGTGCTTGTTCTTCATGACCTTTCAGATACAGGGTGTCTATAATTATTCACCTATTCTATGCACTCTACAGCAAAAACTACTTAACGGAATGGCACCAAATTTGCAGTACGTCGTAATGACGCCATGGGAAGGACATTCATTGAAAAAAAAAATTTTAAATCACCACCGGGGTGCGTTTGTAGGCGTGTATGGTATCAGAAATGCAAATGTCCGTTAGCACGTCATCCCTCGATCACTATTTAAGCAACAACCCCTCGCGTTTTCATTCGCATTTTGTATTCAACTCAAAATTACGTTAAGTTTACGAGAACGTGTGGTATTTGTGAAATTCTTAAGTTCTTAAGATCTGGTTTATCGTGGCAACCTTGGCAGATCTTAAAGCAAGCATACACGTCACTTGCTCAACATTTCCAGGTACACCTTGCATTCAACAATGCGATTCTGCGCTTTCAGATGGTAGCAGATAATAGTGGTCAACATATTGAACATGCTGTGACGTGACTCGACCCATATCAGCGCTGTTCTGCACTGTCATGGTCAGTATATACGCCTACAAACGCAACCTGGTGGTAATTTTTGGAACTAATTTTTTTTTTTTTTGTATTAGTACATTCTGTACTTGTTTGTTATAATCATAAGCATGTAAATCCCATTGTAAATAGTTTTAAACATTAGGCTTGAAAAAGGAATGGCTTAAATAAACTTTCCGAAAATTTGTCTATCTTTGTTTGAAGTCGTACATTTTTCTTATTAAGATGGAGAGGTAAGAAAATGCAATTTTTTTTTTGTTTATTCAATGAATGCCCTTCCCATGGCGTCATTACGACATACTGCAAATTTGGTGTCATTCTGATAAGTAGTTTTTGCTATAGAGTGCGAGGAATAGGTGAACTTTAATTTTAGACATCCTGTACATTAGGATCATATTAATCACCAAAAGTGGTCATTTTCTCTTTTTATCAGCAGAATAAAAACCTACGGATCTCTGAAGAGCAATATCTAAAGCGGTCACCTTTTTATGTGCTTTTATGTTTTCTAATAATATAGTTTTTAGCTACAAAAACATTGTTACAAAGAAACAATTTTTACAAGAGTTGTAAACCTATTTTAGCAGACAATCTATTAAACTTGATAGCAATTACGGTTTATAAAAGAATTATGTGATATTTTCTATATTTTTTGAATGAAAGTAGTGATTTCTGATATCTTTCCGAATAATTTTTGATACGAAAAGGATGCGTCTCAAACGCAACATTCTCCCTTTTTTCAATTCGGGATGGGGGGAAATTAACCATATTTGCGTTGGAGAAATAATTTTTTATTTCCATTAATACTGACATCACTATTTGTAGTATATTAAGGCTTCAAAATAAACCTAATCTAATATTAAGGCTGATGACTAAGTTTTCAAGTAAAGCTAACCAAGATCCTCGCATTTGAGACAGTATTCCTCTGGAACTGTGCAAATATCCCGCATTTCCGCTTCCGTCGCTGCACTTCCATCGTCTGCAAAATTACTCAAAAAAACCTTAAAATAAAAGAAAAAAATGATAAAAGTATTCATGACACTTAATAAATTACTTCAATTACCGAACGATGTTTCATCTTTAACAGCTTTCGTGCAGAATGGTGCGTAGATTATTTTAAAAAGTAATATTTCGACTAAGCAGTGAAGCAGCATGAAGGAACGTGCTGCTAAAGATTGAAACCAAACGGACGATTGCAGGTAAAATTTACAGTTGAGTTAAAAAATGTCAAAAAATGACCTGACAACTTATACGTTTCACTGAGATGTTATATTTTTCATTTTATTCTATACTTATAGGACTTGTTCTTCATAATTTGCTATGGAATTAAAAAAAAGTAAACTAATTATTTCCATTTTTGGCATATGATTTTTTAAACTGACAATCATTTAAATGCCCAGTATTTAACACAGCATTTACTGTAAGTTAGATAATTCTTAATTGTAGTAGTTAAATAACGAGAAACGCAACAAATTTATTTATTTATTAAACATCTTCCACGACACCAGAAATAAATGTTAAAACACTACATTTATTTCAAATAAACAGGCGAATTTAAAATCGGCTTGACAAAGAGGACGCGTTTTATTTTCTCCTCGAAAATTTGCTGTTTTTTTTTTTAATTAATTGTAGTGTTTTAACATTTATTTCTGGTGTCGTGGAAGATGTTTAATAATATACTTTACAATAGAAAAGGTTTGAAGACGAAATATGGGACGAAAATTTATTTATTTATTTGTAAATATTGGAAAAGTTTTCCCGATTTTCTTTTGAATAATTGGGCAAATAAAGTTTTAGTTGTTTTAAGTCGTTTTAATTTTCTGGTTGATGAATAAAGTTTAGACATTCATCCATCTTTTAATGGATAATAAAGAAAGAGAATTCTAATAAAATGCTGATTCTATGATTAATTATAAATTTGTGCCGGTAGATGAGGAACTAAAGGAATTGATTTGGACTGCGATCCTGCAAGATTTTCCAGACGGCTCTTGGACAGACAAGGTTAGTAAGTTTCCGGAATTTTATTAGGCTTAAGTCACGGGATGTCTAGAAAACTTTTAAGTCGGCTGTTTTTTAATTTTGAGATAATCAACTATAAGTTTTTTTGCAGATAAATTACTAAGTTTACTTTAATGCTTATAAATTAATACAGCAATTTTAATTTGATGCGTAAAATCTTCAATTTAAAAATAAAATAATAATATTTTTTTTTAAAAAAAAAATTGAATATGAAGATTCTAGACATCCTTTAGAATTTTATAGGGCGATTTTATTTTTTATTGTCGATATGAAAACGAAGTGAAAGCATTAGTCTTTGCGATATTTTATTTGCGTTATGCTCTTAGTGTTAAAAAGGAAATAATTTAAGAGAAGGCTCTATAATTGCAATGAAAAACTTTACACTAAGTTGCCAGTTTATTAGGCATCCATTCCCCTTCATGAAAATGAGATTTACATTCATTGCCAAAAAAATTAGCGCACCCAGAACGAATGATCCGGGAACGACGAAACTCGGTATACGGCACCGTCACAGGTAGTTGTGCCACTGATTGCGGTTGGCTGCGATTGCTAGGGGCGTTAGTATATCTGTGCTTTTTAATCAGCGTGGTTGTGGAGTGCAGATCCTTGAGTCTAAAGCATGCCTCGATGACGCAATTTTGAACAAGAGTTTGAGAGGGATCGTATCATTGGATTGCGGGAGGCAGGTTGGTTGTTCCACTGAATTGGCTCGCACCTCGAACGTTCCGACTATACTATGCGACAGTATTGGGAGCAGTGGAGACGAGGGAACAACCATGCACAGAAAGGCACTGTTAGACCATGGCAGACGACCAGAAGAGAGGATCGTGTCAACGTCCGACAGGCGCGAACTGATCCAAGGGTTTCCCTTTCCACCATCCAGAGGCATGTAACGGCATCACTGGAAGCCACTGTATCCATCCGAATGATTGCGAGGCGACTTGCAGAAGTAGACTTGAATTCTCGGCGGTCCTTACGCTGTCTGCCATTAATACTCCACCATCGGCGGCTTCGTTTGCAGTGGTATAGTGAGCGGGTGGCATGGACGGCTATGAACTGGCAATGAATCCAGGTTTTGTATGGACACGGATAATCTAGTAGGAGAGGCTCTGGACAGTGCACAATCCCAAACTTCATTGTTGGGCGACACACCGC
>JAFIDM010004315.1:65488048-65558820 GCA_023159025.1 Thereuonema tuberculata | reverse complement strand
GGACACGGATAATCTAGTAGGGAGAGGCTCTGGGCAGTGCACAATTCCGGATTTTATTGTTGAGCGACACACTGCTAGGACTTGTGACGTCATAGTGTGGGACAGCCCTCTCCTAGGATTATCGGTCTCTGCTGGTAGGAACATTAACGGAGCAGCTGTTTCAGGTTTCTGTGACCTCTATGCTCCTTCCCTTCATGGAGCAGCTACAGCGGTCCATTTCCCAACAAGATAATGCCCGCTCACATATAGCACAGGTATGCCTGGATTGCCTCCGTGCTGTCGACATCCTTTCGGGGCCCTCCAGGTCTCCAGACTTGTCGCCCATTGAACATGTATGGGACCAGTTGGGACGGCAGCTTTGGCCATCAACAGGTATGAGCGTTCTCAATTTGAACGGCTGTGGGAGGATCTTCCGCAAGATACCATTAGATGTCGCTATGACTCCATTGTAAGCCATATCGTCGCTTGTATCGACGCTAGGGACATTACGACGCAGCACTAAAGGGACTGTTGACCTGTTGTGTTTTTTTTTTTTTTTTTGCTCTAATATTGTAATCAGTTATTTGTATCATCGTTCTCATTGCCTATGCCTAGTGTCCACTTCGACTGCCCTTCCGGCATGGCCGAGTGTTGTCGGAATCTGGGTTGGAATCCCGGCGCGGGGCTTGAACGTTTCTTTCTACTTCAGTATTTGTTTCTCTTCATAGGAGGCAGAAGTCTGACTGTCACCTTCGGGTACCTCCTGGTACCCAAATCATATCCAAACTACAGTAAAACAACAAAAAAAAACCCCATCACAGAGTGTACCTAGAGTGGACCAGTGATCCGGGGACCTAACAACAACAATCCACTTTGACTGCTGTCCCTGGATGCGCTACGTTTTCTGACAATGAGGTCTATAATAAACTGCGACTTAGTGTAGGGTGTGAATTTTAAGAGTTTGAAATCAGTTTTACACATTGTAGTCTATTAATATAATAATTATTAGAATTGTATATGTTAAAATTGGAACTAATTGAACTTTATTTCGTAAATGCTCATTTTTAGTTGTTATTTATGAAATTCGGGATATTTAGTATGTCGAACATTTGATAACATCTAATTATCTAATATTTATGGAGAACATGCCGTTGATGTAAAGTTTTTAACACTTTATGTATATTAAATTTCATTTGTGGTTTTCAGTAATTAAGATTTTAGATGAATTCAGTTTAAAATATAAAAGCTTTTCGATTGGATTAATATTTCTGTTCACCTTCAATTCATTGACATTGTTATCCACAATAATGGATTATTATCCATTACCCCAAACTTAGGAAATGTTTTTTAGTGAAAATAGCTTCAAGTGGACAATACAAGTTTTTTGGAAAACACAGTTTAATACATAAATTTAGTTTATATCCACCAAACGACTTTAATTAGTTGATCCATGTTTTGCTTTCTTAAATTATGAACCTAAAATATTCATTGATTACAATTACGTGGTCTACATACAAATAGATGATTCGCCAGTTGAGAATGTCATGAAATAAGTAAAAGTTGATTGATTATATTTTATTAATTTGTTGCTTATAAACACCAGTGTATATTAAAGTGGTAAAGACAATGCTTTCACAATACTGTTCGGTTTCGTATGCGAGAGCTACTATTGGTGTACGATTCTACTCCTCAAAGGGTGATACGGTGAGATGGGCACTTTCCTAAGAAATTTTTTTGGACATTTTCGCTTTTAAGAAAAAAATAACAAGGTGCATTTTTGCAATAGTATTTATTCTTTCCATAATTCTTTCCCGAAAAGCGCAAATAGAACCCAGCTACTAGTAAACTAACACTATAAAAAGTAAACATCCCCTCTTTTATCTCCTCGCCCCTATTTGGAAGAAATCGAAGAAGACCTGACGCATGCGCAAAAGCGCTGAAGGCTCTCGTAAACAAAAACGAACAGTACATATCTTTCTGAACTGTTATTGTCAACGAGATGTATTAGAAATATCAAAATAAGCAAATTTTGATGCTGCACTACTTGATGAATGAAGTTGATTAGGAAAAAAAAAATTCATTGTTATTGCTGCAGAACGAATTAACTGATCGATTTAATTTTGAATAATTTATAAGCGCATGGACAGCATAACTAGGAAAAGGTATTACTAAGCTTTGTCTATATGCAGTAATGAGAGGAAAAAAAGGCTAAAACAAAAATGTTTTAGTACGGTATATAATTTTTTTGCCGCAATTAACAATTTTAAAAAAAGAAAAGCTTAATTAACTTTTTTTTTTTCTTTCAGAAAATGGAATGTTTCTACTGTTTCAGTAGATATTAGATTATTATTTTTTTTATGGTTTTTATGACATTAAAAAAAATAAAAAAATAAATATAGGTGTATCCTCGAGGAGAAGTGAATTCTCTTCTCTGATTTTCTAGCCTTGTCCTGACTTTGTCAGAGGGGCTAGCGCGTGGTTTGTTGGGGCCCATTCGCGAGTAGTAGTAGTAGTAGTAACATTATAAAGAAAGTAGGTTTCAAGTTCTTTCCGAATTTCTTGTTTTAATTTTCACAGAAATCTTTTATGATGGCATTTTGTTTTAAAAAGATATTACTAAGTGAAAACTTGTAAAATAACGTTTTCGATGCAATATAAAACGTGTACAATGCAGCTAATTGTAAATAGTAATGGACCTTTGCAAAACTTTCTCCATCTTAAAAATTTTTTTAAATTTTCAGAAAATAAAATGTTTTAATTAGCCACTTAAGCTTCGGCTCTAAATAAAACAGTCTTAATAATGTAGATTTAAGCTAAAATCTAACCACCATACTGTAAATGTACTCTAAAATCAGAAATTACTTTCATCAAAGCATTATAAAAAATTTAGTTAGGAAAGGCAAACTTCGGGGGCCCTAACAAAAAGGACCTTCATATAGGTATCTAAGTCACCAAAATATATGATCTAGGCATCAATGTTAAACTCTTAAATATGAAATTTGTTTTAAATCAATGCATTTTTCTTCGAGTTACTTAAGGGCAGTGTTTTGGTCTTTATTGTGAAGTGCCTATAACAGGAGCTACGAGTACCAAAATCAAACGAGATCTAACTTTTAAATATGAAATTTGATGTAAATCGGTTAGTTATTTTTCGCGTTTTGCTTCAGTGTTTGGCCCTTAAATTGAGTTCATGCATTTCAAAATCTAATGAGATCTAGATAATAGAATTAAACTCTTAAATATAAAGTTTGGATTGATTATTTTTCGGATTATCATGCTCAGAGATTTTTAATACAACAACAACAAAAAACTCAAACACAGTGAATTTTGCATTATAAATATGATTAATATCTATTTTATAAATAAGTATTAAGAAATGAAAGTGATTTTATATATTAGGAAAAAAAATACTTTATATTTCCATGTCATTTACATGATTGTATACTTTTTGCTATCGCATGTAGAAAGTAAAAAATTGAGGTAACCAAAGCTGCAATCCACCGCAACTGGCTCAGGTAATTTCAGAAGATGTAGAGCGCTAGGCCTTTTGGTTTCCTCTTACAAGCTATTAATTGCCGCTTTTCTTCCCCCATTACTGTTGATATGAGCAGGGCTTTGGAGCAGACTAAATTTGTAATTGCTCCGCTCCGACATTAAAATACTTGCTCCGTGTTCTGCTCTTTGCTCCACTCCATTGTACAAATACATTTTTTAATTCATATTACCAAAGATCAAATACTAAAAACAAGCATATTTTTTTTTAATAAACTTTCTTAATCATCATAATTAATTCTACAAAAGAGAACGGCGGTCAGTAAGTCATCTTTCATTGCCTGACTTGTATCATTTAATATCTTTAAGGCAGAAAATAGTCGCTCGACAGTGACTTGTGCAGTGGACATACTCGATGTAACTCGACAGGCAGCTTTGATTCGGTATGGGTAACCCTCAATAGCTTCAAACGCTGTTTTTAATTTGAGCCCACCCATACCCTCGATTGCATGAAAATCTTGGTGAAAATTCCTCTCAAAGTCTTCTTCATTTGAATGCTGCTTTCTGAAACTCTGTGACGTTTTTCCAGATTGTCCAGCTCTTTTTCAAAATCATCATCTTCAGAAGAATTGTCTGCTGAAATCGAACTATTCTTATTTCCTTTCTGTGATTGTGACTGTGATTTTCAGCTTTCATAAAAAGAACAAAATTTAAATCGATCATGTTTTTTCCTCTTCAGCATTTAACCTTGACGGTATTGATAATTATATTTAATACATTAATATAACGCAGTAAAAATTTGCTTGTTAGGGCTCAGGCTCATATCCTAGTCAGATGGCATGTTCAAAGGTACTTGAGTGAAAAGGTTTTGGATTAATGGAGAATGGTGGTCCTGCTAGAGTCTTTAAAATTTAAAATTGAAAGCCTTGCGATTTTCAAGAGATTGCACGTAATACTTCTTCAACTGTGTGTTCACGATCTTGGACCAATCACTCTCTTGCTGAGTAGTGACATTGTATGAAGCAGAGAGAAGAGAAGCAGCGGACGGCATTGTTGTCATCTCTTCAACTGTCTAAATCAAGAAATTGTCTTTCGAAAATAAGTCAAAAGGATGGCTTTCCAACAAAAAAATAGGGCCAAGATGCTGGATTTCTTCCATTTTCGAATGCAATGGTGGAATACTGCTAGGTGCACGTTTCTACAAAAATTAAGTTATAGCGAATTCTAGCTGGTTACTATTCAACACTAGGCTGTCAGTTTTACTCCTTAAAATTTTTCAGTTAAGAAAGCTTGAATAATCAAGAAGATCAACAACAGCTGAATAAACCCGCCTTCCTCTAATTTTGAAACGATTACAGAGCACTGCTACCAAGTCATTTTTAGTGAAATGTATTTAACAAATCCTTGGAGATGCATCGAGGGAGTTCGTTCCTCGAAGGCCTTTGAAATTAGCCCCAAGGCTTTAAGTAAGTACTTTTAAACATGGCATCTGACGAGGATATTCCAGATATCAAACAATATTAATAAAAGGAGAAATTAATAATTTGATAGTGATCAAGTAAAGGATTTTTGATTCAGCAATTTATTATTATTACTAAATAAAAATCTTAAATATTTTTTTTTGAGGCTGTGACCGCTGTCCTCAATAAGTTTTGAAGAAATGTTTCTTTATTGTAATCTCGGTTTCGATGTAGGTTAGATATTAATCAAAAGTCCTATTGTAAGTATACAAAAACATTTTTGTGGTAAACAGTTGAAAAATTGTGATTCAGAATTTTTTATCTGATCACTGTCGATTTTATTTTCAATTGAAAAGGTCGATTTCAAAATACGGTAAGTAGCAGTTGAATAGGAAGAAGAAAAGATAGAAGAGAAGACACGAACAGGTAGGCCAAAGGAATGTTTCATTAAAGAAAAAAAACGAGGTCGGCGAGATTAATGTAATTACAGTAAACGAACAGAAAATTCTGTACAGTCTACTAATCTCATTCATTATCGTCTTGTTACAACAAAAGGTAGAAAAATTGAAATTAGATTCAGGAAGGATTAATGTCATCAGAAAACTTCAAAAATTGAATTTTGGGGTTTTGCAAAGGAGTGGTATATAGACAATATACTTCCGTGAAAATATTGTAACTAATGGATGAGAAAAGTATGAGAATTGCATGAACTAAGGATGATACAAGGTTAAAAATACCTCAAAATGTCAAATGCAGTTATCAATTTTATTTTGTTCGCGAAACAAACTTAAGTGCCATTATATCTTCATATTGAGTTTCTTTGATTTTTCGTTTAGCCATTTGTATTCTAAAAACTGAAGATTGTATTTCCATATTTTGATTAGTAACGTGGTTTGATATTTTTTTTCGAAAATCTTGCTTAAGGGGAATTTTATTTATTACAGTTAATTTTAATACAAATAAAGTTTAGTTATTGATTTCACTTTTTTTTTTAAATTTGTCTTTGAAGAACTTTGTATTATTTTCCGAAGCCTTAAGGTTGTTAGGAGATATTATTGCTTCGAAAATTAAGATAAAATAAAACAACTCATATAATTAAAAAAATAATTACTTTATTAATTTGAAATTTACATGAATAATAATAAAAAAAAAACCTTCATCAGCAATCTCTTAGCGATTTACGTTGTATACGTATGAATTTATCCAAAACCATAGGTTTAACACACAAATTTCACTAGATTATGATTAGAAAATGTTTAGACCATTAACGAAATTGTGAGTGTAAAAAAAAAAAAAAGTCAGTGCTTTTGAATATTATGATGAAATTATAAGTACTTTTATGAATAACTTGTGATGTGAAGATAAGACACATTTAAAATATTGGTTTGTGCATTGGCAAGTAATCCCTAATGCTACCAGATTTTGAGTAATAGAAATTTGAATTTTTGAATCATTTCTCAAGCGAAAGTAGTTCTCATGTATCTTTTAATATGGCAATTATACGGAATTATTAATTAATATTAGCTTATTAGGAATAAAAGGTAGATTTCAAATCGTGCAACTTATTAAATCGTTAAATAAAATAAGTTCATTTAGATGAAACAAAATGAAATGAAATACTAACCAGTTTAATGCTTACTACTTTTTATACTTATCACTTTATTAATTATTTTTATAGCAATTACAAAATTAATTTTATAAATGAAGAAAGCAAATTGAAATGAGTTGTAATTCAGTTTCGTGGACTTATTTCGTTTTTTTTTTTTTTAATTTTTGTATTGAAAAAAAGAAAAAAAAAACCTAATTATTGTTTGTTTCCAAATGACCATATGAAGCATTTTTCAAGTTCTTCCTAGAACTAATTCTACACAAGTAACCGTAAATAGATTTGTAAAAACTTGCTATTTTATTAAAAATTACCGTAATGCTTTTTTACTGTTTTCTTAATAGAAATGTGATTAAACAGTGATTAGACTCTTATTTTTCTATAAATCATTAGAAACTATCCGAACTAATTCTAAGATTGACTCAAATTTGTTCATCGATACCTAAGTTAAAACTTTAAATTTCTTGAATATTTTTCAAACTGAATTCTGTAGCATCGGAATTAAAATATGTTAATTTAAAGTTGTGTTTACAGTTTATCTTGTTACTTAGGATAAAAAAAAAATCGATTATTATCATGATGTACTTATTGGCATGTTTGACTGATTTGTTTTTGTTTTTTTTTCAAAATCTTGATTTTTATGGACCAAGAAATTTGTAAGACTACGTAAAAGTAGACTAAGTAAAGCGGAAAGTAGGAGTAGGCCTACAAAATCTTTCATACTCCAAAAAAAGAAAGCATCAAAATTAGCCTTAGAATTTATTTTTCAGAAGTCTTGTTTTTATTTTCACATAATCAGCAAGCCGATCGACACATTTTGGCAGTGCATCAACTTTCCTATCCATTATTAAACTTTGCGATGAAACGCCGCATTCAGTCTTTCACGATATTTCCAAACCGACCTCTCTCCTTCGTAATTGGGAGAATTTCACTTGATTTGTCGGCTATGGTGATGAATCATTGCATCTCCACTTAAGGTAAGATTTGGAGCAATGCTGTGAAGGATTATTTTGCCTTAATGGGACAGAAAAATGTTTGCAAGAATATAGAGAAATTTATATCACGGTGGCAAAAATATGGTGATCGGTGCGACAATTGTTTGGCACCGAAAAAAAAAGTTATGCTAATAAAATTAAATACTATATATTAGCATTTTACTTTCTTACTTTTTAAGAAAGTTCCGATGTTTATTATATATAGTTCAGTAATAATCAGCTTTGTAGTCTTACTATCTTATAACCGACACACAATTAAGGTAAGAAATACATAAAAAAATTAGAAAAACATGCATACATATTCTGAAGCTTTCGAGCTTCCTTTGCGGGGCTCATTGTCAACATAGTTATAAATGAATTTGGCCCTATAAATATACATTCAGAAAGATAATAATTTCACTATTCAGATATGGAAATAATTATGAAAGTTTTATTCTTTTAGGTGTTCTTTGTGCCGCCGATCTGGTTGGCTGCCAGAAATTCCTATTAACTTTACAAGATATTCCTATGTTTTTCTCAAGCAAATAGAAGCTGTCTTGAATATGATATTTCTGTCCCTGGTATTTTCTTAACTACACTATTTGGCCAGATAGTATCCGGACAGCCCTCCGGTGATGTCGCTGTTATCGCTTTCTATGATGTCTTAGATCGAGATAAAAGTGGTCACCGCAGCATCGGACGGTCAAAAACGGACGGTTAGACAAACAATGAGTAATTCAGCAGAGCTTAGTGATTTCGAACGTAGTATGATTATTGGATGCTATCGGTGCAACAAATCGGTTCGTGCAAGATCGGCCTTGCTGCAGATGTGCGATTAACTGTAAGTGATGACATTATAAAATGAAAACGTCTGGGAATGACAGCGGCGTGAAATCGCAGTGGTAGGCCAAAAGAAACTCTCAGATCTCAGCCATCGAACTGACGAGGGTAGTTCCCATTGATAGCTGCAACTAGTGAGTTGCAAACAGTTCAGACATCGTCGCTAGCACCAGGACTGTTCGTCGGGAGCTGACGTACATGGGTTTCCACGGTCGTGCGGCTGCTCACAAGCCCAAGATAAGCAAGGTAAATGCTAAACGGTGGTTGCAGTGACGCAAAGCGCACCGCCATTGGAACACTGGAAACAAGTACTTTGGAGTGATAAATGCCGCTACACAATCTAGACGCGTCTGGGTTTGGCGGATGCCAGGAGAACGCTTCCTACCCTAGTGTATTACGCCAACTGTCAAGTCGGTGGCTGTGGCATTATGGTTTGGGGCTGTTTTTCTTAGATCGGCCTGGGTCCCTTAGTTCATTTGCCCGGAACATGAACGCTGAGATATATGTCGACAACTCTGCACTTCCTACCCTCTGGTAACAATTCGGTGAAGGACCGTTTCTGTATCAACAGGATAACTGTTCTGAGAGCGAAGGCTGTGTTGCCGTGGTTTGAACAGATGGGTATTGGACTACTGAAGATCATGCACCAGCCTAATCGCCCTTCTTCAGTGGCCGGACTCACTTCAGCTCTCGTCGACGAATGGAATAAAATTCCAGCTCAAAATCTGGTAGGAATTCTTCCCAGACGATTGCAGGCTCTGAATGATGCTAAAGGTGGCCCGACATCCTATTCATATGTGCAACTTGACTTTCTGATTGTACAGCAGTTGGTGTTCGGATACTTTTGGCCATATAGTGTATGTATTCTCGTGGAATTGTTATTGCAGTACTTCACAAGTTTACACTAGTTTTCATATTTACATTCAAATTTCTAAGAAAACAATAAACTTATTGATAATTATCTTCGTTTTGGTTTTGTATTTACTTAAATACAGGATTGTCTCATTTATTTTCTCTCGAGGGAATGTTGGTAACACGGAATTTTCCAAATCATGGCAGTAATTTTGCTATTTTGCCAAATGATTCTTTTTTTGCCAAATGATTAAGGCTTAAATTAACAATTTCTTTAGATCTTCCAGAAAAGGTTATAACTAATGTTTTAAATTCGAATTATCTAATTATTCAAACTCTTCGATCACTTTTAGATGTTGAATATACACAGTGCTCTTAATGTAGTGCTTCCAACATCTTGTAGTGTTTCCAACATTCTCTAATTGCCTAGTAATCTGCGACCCCATTTGCATACAAAGACATTTTTAATAGGGTAAAGAGAAAACCTTAAAAATAGTTTTTTCAGAATATTATTCTAACCTTTTATTTAATTAACATCGAGACACCGTTTAAAAATGAATTTTGATATTGAATTTTGATATTTCTAATATATATGATACTATTTCTAATATAGAATTTTATTATAATTACAACACTGCATTTGTTTATTTTTTATTCTGAGGGATTGGATCAAGGTTTGCTCGGCGGAAATTTGAAAGAATATTAAAGGCTCGCCATAACATATAAATAAAATAATATGAAATATATAATACGGAGGAACATGGAGGGCATTTAATATTTTTTAAGTATCCGCCGCGGTAGATCTTAATTCACTTCTTTTCATCTAGTTGGAACCACTAGTAGAATATTGTAGTGCAATCATTTTGAAATAAAAAAAGTATTGAGAAACTTCATGGTATAAATTTCCTATAAAAATAATTGCAATCAAAAGTAATCGCGGCGAACCTCTACAAAATACTTTGTGATCCCTAAGTTGGGAACCCGGTCTTAACGGAAGATCATACCTTCTATTACCCTTTCATTTTCACATATTGCTTCATCCTTAAACAGCCAGTGGGAAGGTCATCTTTATCGATCTCACACGAGTAGATAACTAATTTTAACTGATTCTCTTTCACAGAATCAGTTATATGCTACATAGGACAGATTGGGGACAACGCATCGTCTCTGTGAATAGGATTCTAGTTTCCAATGAAGATGAAGCTTTATAGCAAAGCAGCAGCATTTTTTTTTTGAGCTGTGTAATCGCCATTTATTGTGTTAACGAAATACAGTAAAACCCCGTTATTGCGGTCATCAAGGGACCGTGACCTAAAAGCGTAGTAAGCGGGACAGCACTATATTGAGGTTTTACTTAGGTGAAAAATAAGCCATGTCGGAATCATGCTATTATTTGAGCAAAGGTGAACGAAATGGCTCACTGATTCTTAATATATCGAACTAGGACTGAATATTTTTAAATAGAACACTAATAAAGGAATTTATAAAAACTGGAGATAGGTGTAGGTCTATATATTTTTTATATAAACAAGCATATTTCAGATTCCATATAAAATTAACTGACATACTTTTATTTAAAATAGTTACTGCAACTTATTGAAATCGTTGCCTTAATTGTATTTCTAAGAAGTCCTACGATTTTAAATGTTTTTCAAAATCTAAAGTTATTTTGTGTGTTTTCTATTTATTCATAAATTATTCAAGTAACAGCATATTCGACGAACAGGATGAAATGAGTATACTTCGAATATTGTCTTAGTATCTGATCGAAATGGCTGCAGTAAATTTTTTGCATTTTATTAATTATAAAAAAAACAAAAAAAATAACGATTTTTATCCTTCAGTTTATCAGAAAACATCTTTCAGTGGAAGCTTCGTTAAAAGACAAGTTTAATTTTGGGCAGCTATAACTGAAACGCTTACGTTTCTTAAGAACGAATCGAACATTCATGTTTTTGATCAGGTTTCACCGATTTATTTTTATTCTCTTTCAAATAAGATCCCAATCTTACATTCAAAGATAAATTTAGGTATTGGTGTTTAGCACACAAGCTATGATAACAGTACGAGTTATCAATATAATATATATAGGTTGTTCGTCAAATAATGATGCTCCTCGAATAAAAGAAAAAAATATATCCGTATCTTTAAATTTTCCGAGATTTTATTACGTATGAAATCATTTAATTGAAGATATTTTGGTTATTTGTATGTTTCCTTTTAATTAAGATGTTTGTATACATGAGTTATAGTATAATGAATTGATCAAAAGGAAATTCGTGTTACAGCATTAATTAGTAAATTATTAATGAATGGTGCCGATATTTATTTTTAAATAATGTAAATGAATAAAGAAAAATAAACACAACAAAAAAAAATTCGTTCACTGTGGTATATTTTTTCTTTGTATAGAATACAAGTTTTTTTTGGTTCTACCAAGGTGAAAATATTTAACATTATTTATTACACATCATATTGTCACAAATGGCTTCCCTCAACTATAGCAAAACACAATGAAACTTATTTTCATCGTGAAAATATCACGTGCATAAAGCTGATAGAACCTTTTTTTTTTATCCTTTTTTTTTATATATATATTGGGAGGAAAGGATTGTGTCCACAAATCATTCGCAGGTTCCTCAGGGCTGTGCTTGCCTCTTTTCCTCTTCTTGTTATTGAATGTGTGTCGCATTCGAGTTGAACAGCAATCCCACGAACGATATTATTTGCCGTTTCTAGGGCTCACATTTTCTCCTCCTAAAGTTTGTTTAAATATGATATTTTTTTCATTCCCTTCCACCCCTGAGATTGGTCGCTTGAATCATCATTATTCCCATTGTTACCCCACCACTGGGCTTCTCTGATGTGAAAGGTTGCAAGATTTGAGTGTCCTTTGGCTGTAAATGAGTTCATTAAGAGGTCTAAAGCCTACGAAGAACACTAACTCTACAAATCCATGTTGAGGGGCATTGTGACAGCATTTGATACAAAACAAAAATATGACATTTCGTTTATGGTTTAAAAATTTATACTTGGTTTATTCCCCAGGAATAAAATAAAATTTAATAAAAGTAATTGCTTCTTGGAGTTGATGCTGAGAGAGCGTCGATTTTTTTTTAATTTTTTATTTTATTTTTGCTGAAAGCTAATGAAGCATGGTTGGCAAATGAGGTGCTGAGCTGGTGGAGGATCCAAGGGCTATAAAAAACAAGCATGAAATACGAATCAGAATTTATTACTAAATTGGAAATCAATTTATCGTAAGGAAAGTCACAAGATAGGATTAATAAGTTTTCTGTAAAATAATTTAAAAGACGTTAAATGTAAAAAAAAAAAAAAATATTTTTAATCTGATATTTTGAAAAGCTCTCACGTTAAAATTGAAAAGCTAGGTAAAAGTAAATTTTAACAACTAAATTAAAATATATTTCAAGATTTTAAGTAATTAAAATTTAAAATAATAATACTTTATTTTTATTCATATAAATTTTTAAATGTTACTAGAATTATAATTTTTTGTCATAATTAGCACAAATGTTGAGAAAAAAAAACTGGGAGCATTAGAGGGAATTATAGTTCCTTTATAAGATATCTGACTTACACTGTTTTAGTTTAGGCTCAGAAAAGTTCACAAGCTCAATAAAAAAAATTCTTGAGAATGAAGATCACAAGGTCTTTATGTAATATATACCGTGAATAAAGACTAGGATAATGTATACAAAGCAACAAAGTTAATGCTATAAAATTAATATGAAAATGATTTACTTTAGTTACATTGCCTTATATTGATTAAGATAAATGCAACATTTTTTTTTATAATTCTTCGACTTTGAATTTTTTTTTTCAATATCTTCTAAAGGAACAGGAAAATTGGATTGGCAAAGAATTACTTGAGGAATAAGGTTAGGAGTAGGGTACAACTGTAACTTACAATAAAATATTACTATAAGAGATTTTTTTATTCTTCTTCGTCAGCAGTCATTTTCTTTGATCGGGGTTTGGAAGAAGGCTGCAGAGAAAAGACAGCAAAGAGATGTTCGTTAGACAACGAAACGGAAAAAGAGAACAAATGGGGAGAGGAACATCGGATTGTAACTGCTCCACAAACCGGACGCAAACAGGAGACAGAGGAACAATGAGAAGAGAGTGCGAGAGATTGAGCGGTCGATAACACCTACCTATTATTGGGGGTGGCAGGGTGCTAAAGGGGAACGGGTCACTGGACGTCAGGAAGGGAGTTAGCAAAAGAGTTGAACATCGGGGGGCGTGGGCTCGGCTGAAAAAACATCAACATTGTCAGGGATGCAACTGATTAACAGTTTAGCTAAATAAATACAACTTAAACAGTCATCAAACAATCAAAAGAAATAAGAGAAGTATACATCAATCACATCTTCGCACCCCTGCATCAACGTGTAAAGCAAGAGAAAATAGCAAGCAATACGTTGTCCACAAACAAACAAGGTCAAGTGAGACTTAACTTTATCTAGATACAACAAACAATTTAACGATAAACATTAATTCATTAACATATGTAAAGTAAAAATGGATATTTTTGAATGATTTTTATTTTTTTATTATTATCGAAAGTAATATTTATACAGAATGATCAACTGTAAACTGAAAATATTTTAAGAATAATTATGATAACCATGTAGTTTAAAGTTAAATTTATCTATTTAGCAGCAGTAAGTTAATAAATAATTCATTGTAATCTTATTTAAGGGAATTCAAAGAGGGATTTAATAATAAAGCAATAACACTTACTCCTGGGCTGAGCCTGCTGGCAGAAGCGGAGCTCCTGTTCTTGGCACGGAGCTTCACCAGTGTGCTTTCAGCAATATCTGCTCGCTCTTCAGCCTCTTCTAGTTCTTGTTGTACCTTGCGGAACTTGGCCAAGTTCAAAGCAGCGATTTCCTCCTGAACAAATTAAGTGGACATTGAAATGTTTAATATTTTAAAAATAAGTTTTTAATCTTAAAAGACAAAAATTATGTTTATTTATCTGTGTTTTATTCGAATGATTAGAAAAAAAAAAAGTTGAATCGTTAAAGACAAATTTATTGACACCAAAGTTGATCTTTCAGCCAGTTAATGTATTTTAAGAGTAAACAAAATGCTGCAAAAAATTTCGAATTATTGAAAAGAACTTACGGCCTCTTCAATCTGCCTCTTGTATGTCTTGATCTTCTGTTGCAGTTTGTCCACAAGGTCTTGCATTCTCTCGTGATTCTTACGATCTTCCTCGCCTTGGAATGCCAATTCCTTGATGCGTCTGTCACTCTTGCGCAGGTTCTTCTGGGCGTCTGTGTGACGGCGTTGTTCGTTGTCAAGTTCCTGTTCCAATTCTCTGACCTGCAATACAAAATTAGTCACTCATCATCTGAATTAAGTAGTTTTTTTTTTATGGCAGCTTTTACGACTATCTTTCTTTTTCAATAGGCTAAGTAGATTATTTTATTGTATTTCATTACTGAGGTAGTTTAAACAATTTTATTATGATTCGCAGTTATATATCAATTTTTTTTCCCTCTGGTAGTTAACTGTTTTGATCTTTAAGATAATCTACAGTAATAATTCACGAAAAACAAATCAAATCAAACTTTACCTTCTGCTCCAATTTCTGGATAATCTTCTTTCCTCCTCTGAGAGCTGCTGCCTCAGCTTCATCAACACGTACTTGCAGCTCCTTGATGGACTGCTCCATGGCCTTGCGCAGTTTCTCTTGTTGTTGAGCGTGTTCTTGCTCAGCGCGCAATTCATCGGCCAAACGGGCAGCGTCCACCATCGCCTTCTTGGCCTTCTCCTCAGACATCTTGGCCTCATTCAACATCTCGTCCAGGTCGGCCTAAGAATATTTGAAGATTTGATTAAGAACCGTGGATCAAGTTTTTAGATATCTAATGTTATATATATCGATGTTAATTAATACAATCTCTGCTATGTCTGCTCCGTACTTACATGCAGAGTCTGCAATTCGCCTTCCATCTTCCTCTTGGCCATAGACAGAGAGGAGTTGCTAGCAGAGAGCTCGTTCAGCTGATCGTGAGCTTCCGCCAATTCGGTTTCAGCTCCGCGGCGTGCGCGGTCGGCCTAAAAAAGAGGAAAGAAGAAATGATTGAGATAAGGTTCACATTCCTTTTCTCAAAGAAATAGTAAACAATGTAAATAAAAACGATTAAAGGAAGCGATTAAAAATCGCAGGTACTTTTAAGTGTTTACGTTAGTTCTCTTCGGCAGATATATAATATACATTTAAATTTTAAATGCTTTACTACCTTTCTTTATATTTAGAACTCTTCCGTCCAAGCAGCAATAAAAGAAAATAATTTTTCTATTTGAAGAATATTACAAATTTTCAAATTGAATCTATTTCAAAATCCTGCAGTTATCGAATTCTATTGATCTAAGTGAACTTACCTGTTCCAAGAGTGCCCTGCTCTCTTCCAATTCTCCTTGCAGGGCAATGGCTCTCCTCTCGGACATGGACAACTGCTCACGCGTTTCATCGCGTGCGCGCTGTTCTTCCTCCAGTGCCATTTGCAATTCCTTAATCTGGTTCTGGTACTTCTTGATGTTCTTCTGTGCTTCGGCGTTGGCCTTATTGGCGTGATCCAGGGCGATCTCGAGTTCGTTGATGTCGGACTCAAGCTTCTTCTTCATGCGGAGGGCCTCGGCCTTGCCCTTAACTTCGGCCTCAAGACTGGCTTGCATTGAGTCAATGGCGCGTTGGTGATTCTTGCTGTTAATTCAGACAGAAAGAGGTAATCATAAATAAAATGGAATACTAAATGGATCGATAATTATTTGATCGATAATAATTTTAATTTTTTTTTGAAATAAAGATTCATATTAAAAACAAAGATAACATATTCTTAAAAGCTTATTATTAATAAAAATACTTTTAATTTCATAATTATCTTTTATATACCTGGCGTTATTGAATAAAAAATATAATACCAAAAATACAAAACAGTTGAATATTCAATGCAGTTATTTCCTTACCGTGTGTTTTCGAACTCTTCTTCCTTCTCCTGGATTCGTCGGTCGATTTCTTGACGGACCTGAGATAATTCGAGCTGAGCTCGCAAGACCTTGTTCTCTTCTTGTTCCAGAGCTGCCTCAGCTTCTTCGAGAGCAGCCTGCAACTCTTCCTTCTCCAGTTCAAGGCGTTTGCGGGATTTCTCAAGCTCGTGCACACTCCTGCCACCTTCGCTCATCTGATCGGTGAGGTCCTTAATCTCATCTGGAAAAATTATTAGAAAACATTTTTTAATGGTTCGATAAGAGTTGTGGAGATATTCTATTCTCATATTAGTTTCCAGATTACTAACATTCAAAGCTTTAATCAATTATTTATAAATTAAATGTAGGAAATGATAAGGAAGTTAGTTTTTACCTGCGAGATTCTTATTTTCTCGTTTAACAGCTTCCAGGGCCTCCTGGGCTTCCTCATATGAGGACTTCAGGCGATAAATCTCCGTACTGTAGTTGCGGCATTCCTTCTGAGAAGCATCCAGCTCTGCGGCCAGATCATCCACTTTGGCTTTCCATTCGGCGATGACCTTGTCGAAGGACTTTTGCTTCTTTTCCATGGCGGATGCCAAAGCTTGTGCCTGTCAATATAAACACATCATAAACAACAGCACAAGATCAAAATGTAAGAGAATTCATAACTGTACCATATCCAGTTTAAAGAATATTATTTGGCTATTGTTCTTACCCGTTCAACGTCAACAGTCATGTCTTCAACCTCTCCTTGGAGGCGAGACTTCTGTTTTTCCAGATTGGCGCATTTGGCGTGGAGCTGTTCAATGGCTTCCTCGGCCTCGCCAAGCTTGACTTGCAGCTTGCGCCTAAAGAAAGATTAAATAGTAATAAGTAATTCGAGATAAACAACTGAATAATGTCCGTGTTAATTTATATTAAAAATTATTATAGATATTTCGGAAAGCTCGAAAATGTCGTTTGATTACGTTCTTATACTCTTTTATTTTTCTATAATAGCAAAAAATCTATAAAATCGTAATAAAGAATATTTTAAGCCGAAGTAGCATAATTAAGATTAACTTTTTTTATGGATATTTTGTAATTTAGTATGCTACTTATTTGACCATTAATATAATTGAATCCGTTTCAGCATATGTACTTACTTGGCTTCTTCAAGCTCCTCGGCGCGGGCTAAGCCCTCACCCTCAAACCTTGTGCGCCACATTTGGATTTCGGCGTTAGCTTTGGACAACTGCCTCAGGAGGTCATTCTTGCCCTCCTGTTCTTCTTCCATTTGTTCGCGGAGACCATCCAGATCATGTTCCAAGTTGCGGAACTTGCCCAGCAGGCTCGAACGTTCGCGGCCCTCTTCATCGGCTGATCGTTTAGCTTCTTCCAGTTGAGAGCTTAGAGACATTTTAAGCTTGTTGAGCTGGTTGATCTGGCTTTCAGCCTCCTCCAACTGACGGGACAATTCGCCGTTCTCAACGGATAACTTCTTCTTAGCAGCATCGAAGTCACCCAGACTCCTGTTAGCCTCATCAAACTTGGATTGCAGTTCGTGAAGTTGAGCATCCAATTGCTTTTGCAACTTTTCGGAATTCGCCTTAAAAAGAAAAAGAAACAACAGATTTTGAATACGCCATCACACATTAAGTGGTTTATAATTTCAACAACCCAACAATCTTTATGCTACAGTTTTTAACAAAATTCTATTTTAATTTCAAATTGTATATTGATTTTTAAAACAATAATAGCTTTACATTATGTTTTAAGAACATAGAAACAGAAGTATAGAAGAACTGCTAAGTTTTCAAAAATTATTTTTGAAATTACTGTTATGAATTCGGCTTTTTACCTTCTCTTTGCCTAAGTGGTCCACAGAAGCCTTCATATCATCGAGTTCACCTTTAATTTGAGCTTTCTCCTTCTCCAACCTAAATTAAAAAAATAAAATAAATAAGATTACCTATTTTATTAGGCAAGATACTGAATAAAAAAGCTGTAAATAGGTTAATAAATATTTATTTCTTTGCGCTTTGAATCAAAGAAGATGCCAAAATGTTTATAAATCACTAGTTATTGAAGAAGGGTGTACAATTTTGATTTAAAATTTCGTTTTACAGAAGGGCATAAAATAACAAATTATAAACGTAGAGAAATAGCTAAAATAATTTAATCTAAATAAGGACTTCGTTTAGCATCAGTAGTTAAGTCTTTCTGGATTGTTCCTATAAATAAGTATAAGTTTTAACAAGAGACTGTATACGGAGGGAAATTTGAAAATTTTTTTTTGATAGCGTAGATAGATAAATAGATAAGGAATTTCAGTGTTTTTTTGATAGATTTTCATTATATTAGTTACACTATTGCTACTATTACTATTTAATAATCATTACAAAGCTCATAGGTATACTACAGGTCGAAGTAGGACCTATGCTAAAAATTATTAAAGAAAATGCATAAAAAAGTTTTTTTATCCTTTTATCCACAAAAGTAAATTGTTTGCCTCCCATAAATTAATTGATTAATTATCATAAGATCCAATTTCACACAGTTCGTCTGTTATTATTTCTCCAAATAGTATTATCATTAGTTCATGTCGCAACTTAATTGAATCCAATTGGACTTATTCCAGGATGTAACAGAGATACAGACCATAATAGAAAGATTGGTATTCTTTTAATTTAGAATAAAATAATACTTTTTTTATAAGATTTCACAAAAGTGATTCACTAATATTTCTTTATTTATCAATACTTTGTAGCCACTGTCGAACTATGAGTAGGGAAGCTTTCTAAGTTTGCTTACTTGGCCTTGATTTTGTTGAGCTGATCGACTTGCTCGCTCATTTCGGCCACGGTGTCAGTGTGCTTCTTCCTCAAATTAGCAAGAGCTGATTCATGCTGAATATTGGATTCCTCCAGGTCCCGTCGCAATTTTGCCAATTCGGCCTCGCGCTTCCTGTTGAGCTCCACCTGCGCCGCGGTGGCACCACCGGCCTCCTCTAGGCGCTCGTGCAGCTCTTCCAATTCGCGTGCGATGTCTGCGCGCTGTTTCTCAGCCTAAAAGATGAGATGAAAGGATTATTAGGAAAAAAAAAATACCAAAACAAAACGGATATATTCCAAAATTATTAAATCCAAATGCTTTATTGTTGATTTGAATTGCTTTAATTTTATAATGTTACAAATCCAGCAACAAGCTGTAGAAAAAAAAATCAGAAAGTATAACAGTAAGTAAGAATAGTTGGTAGAATAGATTATTGAGGAAATAACTCCTTCAAAATGGGAGCATATTCGGCTAAATGAAGATTTGAAAGTAAAGTATTGCATACTAAAAATAATATATTTCTTTTAAGTATTAGATCGGATATTCCAGTGTTCTCACTTTTAAAAAGAACTTCTTTTTGTTACTATCCAATATAGGGAAAAAAAAAAACCCTCATTTTTTTAATTAAATTTTGAGAAACAGGCATTAAAGAAATTGCAAATTTAACTGATATTTAAGTTAATAGAACAGAAATGGATTTGTCGTAGAACCGATTTAGGAGAGAATAGAGATTACAACAAAGTAATTGCCTGAATACTGTGACATACAGGAAAGCCTAGAGTTGGGGAGCTTTTCCCGATATTGCGAGGCTTCCACGGCCCGATTCATTTATTAACAAAAAAAGAATTTTATTATATATCTTCGAAAGAAGAATTATTTGCTTAATAACTCAAATAAAAATTTGATAACTTAAAGAATTAGAAAATTAAAAAAAAAAAAATCTATTCATATAACGAGTCGAAAAAGCAGAAAAATGAGTACAGCTCATTGATTTCCACTACAGTCTTAAGCCATAAAGCATTTTGGATTCAATTATTTCTCTGTAGCAAGGACCGTTACAAAGTTAGGTATTTTTAATTAAGAAAAATTAATAAGGAAAAATAATTTGACTTTAGGATTTTCATATGAAAAATATAAGCACTGAAGTAAATTAATACTGAAATAATTATTATAAAATATTTACTATTAGTGAAAATTTCATTATTAACTATGATTCCACTTACTTTAGCTCTCGCTTGACGCTCGGCCTCCAATTCCTCCTCCAATTCCTCGATTCGAGACTTAGATAGAAAGAAAAATCGGTTAATGGATAGATAAATAAATAAATTAAATAAATAAATAAATAAATATTTTATGTAATATAAAAGTATAGAGGAATAGGCTTAAGAAACTAGACAAGTATCTTTAAAGTAAAATTGGTTTTTAAATTAGGCATTAAATTCCAATTAAGAAAATTATGACTTATTTATTGTCATATTATTACAAATGTATATTCGTATATATCATATTATATCATTTTTTTAAATATTTTTAAAAAGCGTTTGCATCTATCAAAATATGTATATAAAAAATATAATCATTGCGGTTGTCAAGCTGATTTAAGAATAATAGCTTTCTAAATTAATAAGAATAAAGAATTTCGTCAGCAGCCTCATAAAAATATAAATTAAGTAAAAATATTATAATCGAAATTATGCTTAGCTTCTTATTAAAACATAAAAAAAGTAAGCTTTTATCAATTAAAAAGAAATAAAAAAGCTTTATACTTAGCAATTAAGCTTTGCGTTGAAGACTAAAAGGTTAATGAAAATTCTCCATGCATATCCGTGCAATGCCTATCAGCGAAATTGATCAGAAATTCTCCTACTTCGTAAGTGCTTCGAACAGGGATCATTATTTGATCCATCTCTCGTGATCGTCGGATAATTCGCTTACTAGTTGCACTGAGCTCCGAACTAGGCTCACTAAAACGGGCTGGTTTTTCAGAAGTCCCATCTTCCTTACGTATAATTCGCGGGAAATGCAAATACGCCGTATGTATACCGAAAGTATCGCTTGCACTACACGTATTCATATCCGCAATAATGGTTAGATTATCCGAAACCCGTAGCAGAAATAAGTTCGTTGAGGCGAAGGGAGAAGGACCGGTGTTCACAGTCCTGAGGTGCAGTCGTAAGGTAAGGCTGGAAGGAAGACACGCAGCTGTTCTCACCCCCTCAACTGAACTATGTAATGCAATCCAGCTGCTGCAAGTCATTGCCACATATGGTTCGATTAGAAGAAGTCTGAAGTTTACGTAAGCGTCAGCTCCTTTTACGGTATATACAAGACCTCCGCTAAAAATCCTAAAAATTCAAGAAATCTTTGGTGGAAACCGAAATAGTCAAAGAAATGATTCATCGACTGATATAGATAAAACAAAACTTTTGTTTTTCAGTCCTTTTTAAAACAAATTTCGAAATTCTAAATAAAGATTCAACTAATATTCGGCTCTTAAGTAAAGAAAATTGTAATTGCCTCTCTTTAATTATTTGATTATATTAAAAAATATATGAGAAATCGACTATGTATGAAATAGTCAGTAATATTGTAAGAGAAGCCGTACTTCGTTCTTCTGTTGGCAAACAACTTAACGAAAGTGAGTGATAGATTACATTAAAAGCTCATTAAGAGTTTATTTTAGGCGACGAGACATCATTAAATCGTCATAAAACGACACTCTGGCAGAAGCGGACGACATCGAGACACCTTCCAAATATGCCGTTTATTTATTGCAAATGAAACTCGACTCTTAAAGAGGAATTTAAAAATGATATTCAAAAGTAGCTGCTTATTACGACAGTCAAACACATTCTTCATTAGACATCATTCAATAACTTTTTTTTTTCTAAATAGTTACAATGTTCAACTACAGCCAATATCTGAATGGCGATTAATTTCTTTTTCACCCTTAGCTCACGATTACATCTTTCACAAATCTTATGGATATGATTAAATAAGAATTTTTTTTAAAAAAAAGCTTCAAATTATAAAAGCAAATGCACTTGTAATGAAGATGAGATATTTCAAGTGCTATTCAGACGTTTCAGCTGTTAAGGTCATTCTTTATAAGAATCACTAATTTAATTTTATACGATAATATATTTTTCACAATGTTTCTGATTTATAAGTGGTACACTTACTTGCAATTCTTTGATCTGTTTCTGTAACTTCGCAACCAGAGACTGTTCATCTTCAAGTTTAGCAGTGATGCTGCTAATTTCTTTGTCTTTCCTGTGAAATTAAGTATTCTCATTTAATTGCTGAAAACATCTAAGGCAAATAATGAATCAGAACGACAGAATCACCAACAAAAATTACGATTCACTATTAAAATTTTGTAAATTCAACAAATTCGATTGGAACCCAACTTATTTGCTAGAATGATTAGCAAATAAGTTGTAAGGATTTCTTCTTAATTGTTTTGAGACAAGTACCATCAAAGTAACAATAGATCAATCCGAAAATTTAATTTAAAACAGTAGCTATAGATGAATACTACGAATTATCAAAAATATTAACATTAAAAAAAATATTTTTACAATTTCTTTGATAGGAATTAATTAGAATAAATTCAATACAGTGAATCCAACAACTTAATTTGTTGTTGAAAGTTTTCTTTTCTAATTAACTGCTAAAGCAATTCAAAATATCTTCAAGTTCTTATAAACACTATCAATTTCAAAAAGACTAAAAAACTGTGCAAATACTTGACTGATTACTTATGGATTTTTATGGAATCACATTGAATTTATTCCAGTTATTTTCTATTGCGTCCATTGAATGTAGAATACCAACCTCTGGATGGCCTGCTCCAGTTCCTTTTTATTCCTCTCCAAATCCGCAACAGCTTCCTGAGTCAATTTAAGATCACCTTCAATCTTCCTCTTGGCCTTCTCCACATCGGCGCGAACCTTCTTCTCTCTTTCCAGAGAGTCCTCGAGTTCATCTAAGGTCTGTTCGAGTTTGGCTTTCACTTTGTTCAAGTGGTTCACCTTGTCCTCTGTGGCTTGAAGGTCCTCAGCGGTCTTTTGGTTCACTTCCTGCAAGTGCTTCTTCTCTTTGTTCAGTTTGTTGATCAATTCATCTTGGTGAGCTATTTCGTCATTCAGGTTGCGGATTTGATGATCCTTTGTTGCCTTATCTTGTTCAGACTATAGGAAAAGAAATGTCCATTGATCACAGTCCCGCCTTATATGAGAAAAAGTCCTCAAGTTCCATCAAGAAAAAATAAATTACAACGATATGTTTATGAAAGAGTCATTTCTGTCAGCTTGAAATTATCAGTATCAGTCTTTCCGCTATGTTTTTGTTTCTTGCTTTTTAACGTAATTGTTTTCTAATAGAACTGTATTGTAAATGCTTGTTTCAGTAAATTCCAAAAATTTATATAGATCATTATGTCTTTGGAACGAAGGAAGGGGTAAAAGCCCGAGTCTAAAAGAAATAACCACTTTGTAGAAATGTGTTAGCTTGCAGAGATAATTTAGAAATAGTCCAACCGTGACTGTACAGTAATGTTAAGATATTTTCTTAATGGTGTGTGAGGAAAAAGTGATACTGAAAATAAACTGACATGATCCAGTCATAAACTCAAGGATATTATTCGCATATTTACGATCCCATCCTTCTGTTTTTAGCTAATCTCAAATATCATCATTAAAATTTAGTTTTTACATAAATAAAATGAACAGATTCAGCTATGGTATTTAGATTTATTTAAGTAAGTTTAACCTTCGATTTCAATTGAATCTGTTAAGTCGATGAGACAAGGAAAATTATCCAAATTGAGGACTTAGAAAACTTGTAATGCCTTTAAGAACATCATTGCAAATGGAAAAACTCTTACAAAATTATTACAATTCGCTCTTTTATTTATTAATTTAAGTTTCAGCAATATCTTAAAAAAAATTAAAAAATAAAGATGGATAATGAAAGATCCTATAGTAAAATAAAAATGATCTGTGATTTTATTTACTTTAGAATGGGATTTTTAATTTGAATACTCTAAGCTAAGAATAATAGTTTATTAAAGATTAAAATTAAAATGTGTGGATTATGTAACTAAATAAATTAATTTAACCAAAAAAAAGCCATCGCTAGTGAATTAAATGCTTCCTTTTAAGGCTTTTAGTCTTGCATCTCTCTGGCTGCTTTTTCTATCAGTTTATCAGCTGCCAATTGAACTAGTTCCCTGTACGGAACAGCAAAGAGTTGTTCTCTCTCTGAGAACCAATTTGCAAATGTAAACAATTATCGGTGGCGAAGAACCAAAGAAAGTGATTTTTATTGCACGGATGACTAAATCGTGTATTTGTGGAAGCGGGGGCAATTTTTTACGTAGGTGCTGAAGTAGCGAGGAATGTTCGTTTCTTAATGGTGTGTGAGGAAAAAGTGATACTGAAAATAAACTGACATGATCCAGTCATAAACTCAAGGATATTATTCGCATATTTACGATCCCATCCTTCTGTTTTTAGCTAACTATTCTTACTAGATCCAAGTGGATATTTATAAGGAGTAAAAGTAAATGTGTAGTTTTGTAACAAAAGACAATGAAAAGCATAGTAGCTTTATTTCTGATAAAGTTAACAATTAATAATTTATTTTTTTTAAGTGAGAATATATAACATTTCTACTTTCAAAATTGTTTCTTTGAATTTTTTAATATAAATTGCCACTTTTTCAAACAAAATTATTTGTTTACTGAAAAACGTGCTGAATTCAAATTAAAAATTGCCTACCTTATATATGCACGATTAAGGTGTGAATAATTATTGTTTTGCAATTGAAAAGATTTACATAACTAAAGGCTAATATTTAAAAATGCTAGCGAAAATAATACAAAAAAACATGAATCAATTTAATATTTAAATTCACTTATTGATTTTTTTTAAATATTGCCTGCAGTTATTATAAAAATTGAATTCAGTATATCGTGCGTATATTTTGGAGTTCTCGAAACTTTGTATTTATAGATAGGAAACTTAAATTTGGTGAATTTGTAATTGCTTTTTTTTAAAGCTAGCTATATTTTGTATTTACTACTTCATATATTGGATTTAATAGAAAGTAGAAATGAATTTGATCACATACCTTCTGAATGGTCAGTTCCAGATCCTCAATATCCTTCTTCAATCCAGAAATCTCCTGCTCCAACTTCTTTTTAGTTCCTGAAAGTTGGGTGTGAGCATCCTCTTCACCCTGCAGACGGTCTTGGAATTCCTGTAAGAGGGCAAGAGTAGCACAATTGGCATGGAGATCATCCATCATAGAACAACACACTCACATCCACAGGAAAGACAAGAAAATAGGATGGTACAGAGCATAAATCCTGGTTGCTCCCGAAGTACTAACAACCCCCCCTATACACGGTCGATCGCTCGGTTCGAAGGCTCTCAGCATACAGAACCGTCGATGGTGAGCAGTTCCACTTAAGTACAGAAGAGGGGAGGGGAGGAGCCGCCCACCGGCTCCGGAACCTGACACCATCATCATCCTCTATGACGAAACGACCGATCCAAATATGCGCAAACCATTTATTATTTTTTCTGGATGTCTTTCATCGCTTCGAAGCATGCGAGGTAAAGGGAGGGGGGGTTGCAGAAAGGTACAAAGAGCTTTTGATCTTCGGATCTGATCTTTAAAAAAAAAAAATAGACCAAATAAAAGAAGAGGTTCTTATTTTGTATCATTTTTGTAGTTATCTATTTTTGCATTTCTTTTTCTATTTTCATTTGGTTTGCCAAATTGTTTTCAAGATACACTAAAATAGCGTTCAACCTCTTTAGACCTGTCTTCAAATCATGTAAAACTTTTTTTTGGGTCAATTAAAAGTCAATTCCTACTTATAGACTATTTCTGAAATTTACTAAATTCTGGCATAGGCGTTGACATCTAATCTTAGACTTGATGTCACAGAAATGTCCATTAGCTAAAATAACAAAGCTAACGAAAAGTTGCCTAAGTTATTTTCATTTGGTTTGATGTTTTTCTCTTCCATATATAAGCAACTTTGTTTTTAAAGTCGATAAGATCTCCTAAAACGAGATCATACCTATATTCAATTTCCTCAAAACACTGTTTTAAAGTGAAATATACAAATTCGGGAAGAAATTTTTCACAACGCGAACTTTCTAAAAATATTTTCAGGTAGTTTTCGTCATTATCTTTCCTTCTAATAAGAAATAAGATAACAGTTGATGGAGGTGTTCAAGGTATCAATGGAGCATTTTGAATGACGGCCAAAGAAATGGAGAGGATAAATATAATCGATCTGTCATTCGGATCGAGGGCAAAAAAAAAAGCAGATTGATAAATTTGTAGTTTGATATTTCACAATCTGCTAAAATAGCAACCGAATAAAATCAACAATAAATTCAGATTGAATTTTGTAGATTAATAGGGTAAAAGCTTAATTAGAAATATGATGATCGCTTTTTTCCTCAAATTAGGAAAATATATTTGCCAATTTCTCTCTTTATTCTGCCTTAATGTCTACGATTGGCATATGGTTTCTGTCAATCGGAACTTCAATCACTGCCAAAGATATTTCCAGGTGCCGTGTCATTCTTCTGAAAGGACGATGACTTCTTCCCACATTAAAATTCCGCCGATCTGAATGCATGGTTGTTTTCTCCTAAATTCAGTGGAACAGCTTCTGGCATCCACCTGGAGAAGCATTCGGTTGCAGATTTGGTCATAACCAAGTAGCGATTGTGTTCCCTTCATCTCTTATTCCTTGTTTTTTTTTATCACATTACAGTGAATACGACATTTTCAAGAAACGATCATTTAAGAAATACAAATGAATGGAATCAAAGAGAAAGGTGGAAACTACTAGAGGAAAAAAATTCCGATTTTTATTTTAATCAGAAAATAAGTTAAGAAAAAAATTGACTTTCATTAATAATTCTAATTTTCTTATTAGTAATTATAGAGTTAGTCAATTTCAATTCAAATAACCCTAATATTTCAATTCTTCAGAAAAGCATCATTTTAATTTTAAATATCTTATTTACTTTAATTTAGAAAAGGTATTTTTATTAAGAACTACTTTTCACTTCCTTTTAATTTTTTTTTAATAAATAGAATTCAAAGAAAGATAATCATCTAACTTTATATTTACTTTAAAATTGGTTTTTTAATGCTTATAAACTGCAAACGTCTCTTTTCCCGAGTTCTTCGTGAAGTTCACAAAATCAGTTTCCACTTTTGTGGTTCTCTGTCTCTCCTTCCATCTATGTAAATAGCTACTGATGAAATACGTAAGTAAAAACACGATTTGCAATCTACGGAGACGAAACATTGCAAAATGGGCTGATCTCTCAGCGTTGATGGATCTACTTTTAGAAAGAGGGAGGGACTGAGTTATTCAACCGCCAAAGACATGTTGTCATTAGAAGGAACAGCTGCAATGGTTTGGATTCGAGGTATTTTTTTTTTTAATTTCTGTTTATTTTTGTCTGTTTCATCAGAAGATTAACTTATAACGTATTTCTGCGCCTTTTCACTTTTGCGAACTGATAAATGGGAAGTACATGAAAATTTAATTCGAGCTTAATCTAAAAATTAGACTTACGTTATTCTTTCTCTACTAACCTCTTATTCGGCTCTAGTAAACTAAGCAAAAGCTTTGGTGAAATTTCGATTGCATTGCCGCTATTCTAATT
Organism: Thereuonema tuberculata; assembly: GCA_023159025.1. Taxonomy (NCBI): domain Eukaryota; kingdom Metazoa; phylum Arthropoda; class Chilopoda; order Scutigeromorpha; family Scutigeridae; genus Thereuonema; species Thereuonema tuberculata. Next base: position 65,531,084 of record JAFIDM010004315.1, on the reverse strand, counting down.
CTTATTTTTACGGATTATTCTAATTTTTACACAAATAAATGAATCCACCAATAACAAATAAATCACCTTTCCACTAATTTATTCTTCCTAAACGCTTATAATAATGTAGAAAAACATACCGAAACTTGGACTTCCAGTTCCTGCTTCTGTTGAATGAGTTTTGTGATTCTCTCTTCAGCGTCTCCGCTGCTGTTTCTCTCAGTCTCCAATTGAATGAAGAGATCATTCTTTTCCTTCATCAGACGGATGTTCTGCTCTTCAAACTCTTTCCTCATTTTCTCTTCCTTTTCAAAGGCCTCTTTGTGCTTCTTCACTTCTTCCTCAAGAGCCTAAACAGTTTCAAAAAACGAAACAGAAAGAGGGGCGATCAGACATCTGTCCAAGACAAAAGAAAGAATTGATAGAAGGCGTTGGAAAAAATAAACTATTTTTGATGCTGAATCTACCTTGAGCTCGTCCTCTACACGGGCGACGTTGAGCAAAGGCTTGACCTTGCTGTACAGTTTCCACCATTGCCAGTTGCGAAGGGTCAGGTATTTGCGCAAGTTGCGCTGGATCACCAACAGAGCAACTCTGGAAATAACAATTAAAATTATACGTATTAATTTAACAGTAGTCTCATTTATACGAAACACTAGCTTAGTATCTTCGATCTTTTTTCTTTATAATACATATCGTAATTACCTCTGTTCCTGCAGTTTCTTGAAATTCTTACGGGTTTGGTAACCTCTGATCCAGGACTGCAACCAGGTGATGATTTTGCCCAAACGCTCATCACGCAACTCTTCCAGCTGACCCAAAACACCAGCGCGGAAGAAAACCTAGGGAATTGAAAGAATATTCTAGGACGGAATGTACATACTTTCCTAATTAAATTTAAACGTGAAATAAATAAATGGAATAAAAAAAGAAGAAAGATTCAGACGAATAAGCGTTGCTGATCTCACATTGAGGATCACGGTAATACCAATATTTTAGTGAAATACTGAAATAAATAATAGTTACTTAATTTCAATTCTAATGAGATTTTTCTATTTTTTGAAATTTTGAAAAGCTTTTAAAAATTAATTCTAAAATCATTCTAATTATGCATTTATTTAAACATATCTTTCTTTTCTTTTTTTTTTAAATAAACACTGACAACACTCACACATTAAATTCAAATTGAACTCTAAAAGCCGGAAAACTTAAACGTCATTAACTATCTACAGTCACAACAAATATTTTGACAATTAAAGCTATAAAATTGACTACAAAAGCATGCGTGTCTTAGTGACTAGTAAATTTAACTATTTAAAATATTTCACCAGTAACCTGCCTCTTACATTTATACTTATACTTACAACTTATTAAAATCTTTATACTTAAGAAAAGATTTGTAATTGAACAATTTCGATTCTTTGAATGTCACTAATATATTTAATTAAGTATTATTAAACTTATTAGTTAGTAGAAGTAGGTTGACTGGCGAAGTGTATCTTAACTATATGTTATTTCTAACAAATCATTCAAGCATTGTATTTCTTAAGATTTTTAGTAAAATATCTAAAAAAATTATTTCTAAAACTAAAGACTGACTTAAATTAAAAACTTACAGACTAGAATTTTTTTTTGTACAAAAATGGCTATGTAAGTAATAAGCACATTAAAAGCACCTACCTGATACTTTTTTTTTCAAATGAGCTTTAAATATCTAAGCTGAGAATTTAAGTTTGGAAAAAAATTAAAACACATCCACACACATTAAAGCAGCAGTGTTTAGTTTGAAGCAGAGCACTTACCTGGTGTTGCCTACTTTCTTATTATCTACAGACAGAAATTTCTGTCGACTTAATGGATTTAGAATATTAGAGATACTTTAAAGTAATGGACTATATCCAGAATATCGCAGAAATATGCCAAATCCACTAGGTCTGTGAATTGGAAAAATCGTCTGATCTGACGACTCGGAACGCTGCGTACACGCGCATAAGACATACAAATACAGACAGGACACAGAAAAACATAAAAAAAAAAATGACATTTATAGGCGAGTGAGAGAAAAGGCAGCGCAGCAGCAAGATGTTGAATGAAGAAGAAAGAGATAAATCTCTTCCCGTAATAAAAACGCTTTGGTCTTTTTTTAGGTTTTGGTCGCAACAGACTCTACCTTGTTGTGGCCAAAGCGGTATTGACCCGGATCGAGCTTAAGTACACTCATGATCTTTTCAGTGGCGACCCGTGCATCGACAAACTTCCCTTGAGGAGAAGCACTGGGGCACAGAATGGTGTATCTAATGGAACAAACACACGTATCGGTTAGCAACAAGGTTAAGTAGGACAGATTAGCCCTCGGATAGAAAAGATTTGCTACATTTTCTTAGTTCAGTTCTAAGAGTTGTTTTTTTCTCGATTTTTGAAAATTTTGCTAAAATATTTAGAACTCTGTTAATGTATTCTACGAGTATTTGTATTTGCTATTCATTTTCAGCAATATTAATTCATATTAAGCTTTAAGGATAAATCTGAATTTTTTTATTTTAAATTTTAAAATCTTCGGATATAGCTTTTTGTATTAAAACACATAGTAACCTATACTATTTATGAGATATTTAGAAAGTTGTTTTGGAATCTAAAAACTAGAACTAAGTAAGAGAAGGTAACATGTTTTCTTCCAATTGAGGGTAAGGAAAGCAGGAACATGCAAATGATTATTTCAACATTGGTAACTGAAATAGAACTACAATTATATCAATTAGATAACAATGATGTGACCTCACTGAGGATTAACATGCCGGACTTCAGTAGATACCAATTTAATCGCAGAGGGAAACGCGCATCTTCTGGGAGAACGGTGAAATGCTAAACGAAAACCTAACGTGCATTAGAAAGGCTTCAAATACTATTATGTGTAAATACATATAACAAAAGGGATATGGTTGAAAAACACAGCATGCAACAAATGATACTCAGGCACTCTAACATAATGAAAGGAAAGTTCTTCTTGTCCTTTTTTACTTCTAGCTATCACACTAACACATAAATTGGAAAAAAAAAATATTGTTCCTTTTTTTTTTTTTTAATTTTTTTAAACTAAAACTTTTTGAAATTGAGTAAAGTTAATTTCAACACTTCAATAATAATATTTAATAAATATTATTAATTTTTAACAATTTCAATAATTTGTAATTCATCCTGTGTTCTTAATTATTTTTTTGCTTGAAGCTTTTAAGACATTATTATAAGTTTTTAATATCTTATTATAATGATTGAAATGAAATAGGAATAATCCTAGTTAAGGAACAAAATTCAAACTGGCTCTTTTCTTTTTTTACCTTACTAATCCCCATCCGATACAAGGCGGGGTCAAGATTAACTCCAACCAGAATCTTTTCCGTTGCTTGACGTGCATCGACAAACTCTGTTTTGGGTAATTTTGGTGCTAGAATGGTATATCTAGAGAAAACAACACTCGCGGTTCAAAAAATAATAATAAAATCACACAATCACATCAACAACAAATCCATTTCACTTTGTGAACATCAGAAGGAAAACCTTCCATTCTTATAACTGCATACTTTTAGAAATTTTAATCCATACATACTCGTATAAATACTTTTCAGAAAAATACTCGTATTATAAACCTTTAATATCAATCTTTTTTTTTTCTTTCTTTTAATTACAACTGAATCCATTTCAGTATCAACGAAAGATTAGAATTAAAGCATATTAAAACAGATCTATTTATTTTAAAGTTAAATTTGAGATTTAATAAGCAATGACCACAGCTTTCCCTGAAGTTCAAAAAGTTTATTCTTGAGCATTCATGACTGGTTCCAATGCACAAGAGACACCTAGAGGTAGGAATAGACATTAACATGGACATCACAGTCTAGAAAAGACACAGTAGACAGACCTGAAAAGGAGACATTCTGGAAAAATTCGGGAAGCAGTCAAGAAAATTCTGTCAATTCTCTTGCACAGTCTAATATTTCACTTAATTCCAAAACTAAATATATCAAATATAAGTCAAAAGTTACTTTTTTTTAAATTCAATTAAAAGAATAAAAAAGAGTAAAATTGAGTAATCTGATTTGGTAGCTAATCAATTTCAATTGTTTGTTACTAAAATCCTTTTTTTATATTTTAGTTAAGTGTAAATAAAAACCGACCAATACAGAAGGGAATATTTTTATTCCTTTTAATATAGAGGAAAAAAAATATGAAAAAAAAAAGGATATGACATTATGTTTCTATATTCACTTGGAACATAATTGTCCTGACTGAATGAAAGGGATTTTTTTTTGTTTTTTAATGGGGAATTTGTAAAATGGATATGAAAGATTTTGGAAATATTTATTTGAATACAGATTCAACCATTATTTCCACGAAACAACATTACAAAAAAAAAAAAAAAGATCTTTACAACACCTATTACAGTCCTACAGTCAACTTTCACGTATTCATTAAAAAGAAAAAAGGAAAAAGAAAAGAAAAGTAAACGATTAAGGAAAAAAAAAAATAAAAACACATCACAGAGAAAGACCACATTTTATTGGGACATAAGACTCCTACTGCCGCCGCACTTTTGATCTCGCGCCGCCATTTTACATACCTTTGTATGGCCGTAACGGAAGTTAGCCTCTGCAATATTGGACGATTGCATCAATATTTCCGAACATTGTCGAGGATCTGTTAAGTTTTTAATTTCTTTTGGGGCAAGTACACTGTATCTGTAGTTGGGAATTAGTTGTTGATAGGAGATTAGAATCAGATAGGAAAAAGTGGTAAAGTAGTTCAATCTGTCTAACAATACCACCAAGATTATTAATAATTCAAATGATTTGGCAAGCCTTTAAATTGAAATTTGGAAAAAGATCATTTGAAAAATGTTAAGAAAAATTTTCGATATCTGTACTTTAGACAGGTTAAACTAATTTATCTGTAATTTTTATTATTTTTACAAAAAAAAAAAAAATGTGTTATTTAAAAAAAAATCAAAAGCATTTATTAATCATAAAAATAATAATAATAATATCATAAAATCAGTAAAAAAATCCATGCTGGAAACCAAAAAAAAAAAAATAATAATAATTAAATAAATAAATAAAATAAAAATAAAACAAAGTAAAATAAAAATATGACGAGGTTTAATCTGCCTTCCACAAATTAAGCAGAAGTTAATTGCACAAATCAAAATAAAAAAATGAGAAAATAATAATAATCAATTTATAACAAATCGCAGAAACTTAAAAATCAAATCCATGCTGGTTGAGCCAGTCAAATAATGTAATTAAATAAAAGGCGAAATAATAATGAAAAAAATGATTAGTTTGGAAACGTGATATTTGGGAATGCTAGGAAATTTTCATTCTAATTTCAAATTGTGTTACAGAATTTGTTATAAATAAGATGACTTAAATAGTTTGCTTTTGGCATTCAAAAAAGGAAGAGCAAACTAAATATAAAAAAAAAAGTAAAGTGAAACTTTGAAATGAAATTTCAAAGGGTAGTTTTAGGTTTCGTGCCGTTAGTATTCCATCAATTCGTTAATGTCGAAGTCTTACTTGAACAGGAGACCAAACTAAATGGAAAGACGTTTTCCCCTTACCTGACCGTGAAGGAAAGGAAATGACAGTTCAAATTATTTAAATAATCAACAATGTAAATATAAAACATGCCTTGGTGTGACCCAAGCGATATTGGTTATCTTCCATGTTGATGGCATGGAGAATCTTTCCAGTGGTCTCTTTGGCATCTACGAAGCCCTTTGGAATGGAGGCAGGGGCAAGAAGTGTATATCTGAGAGGAGGAAAGGGTGTTCAAAGGTATGGACAGGTACACAAGTGTCTATGTCTTCAGTCAGTTGATGACATTCTCCACAATAACACAAGAGTTACAAAGATTATGGCTAACTTCACTTTTTTGTAGATATTTTATTGAGAAAGCAAATTTGTAAGATTCATCTTTAATTTAGCAATTTATAATTATTACATGAATATGTACTTAACAGTCTAATTATAAATTAAATGTGAATGCCAGTTTAACATTGTTCTAAATCTATGAATTAGTTATTAGTTTCATCCAAATATGGTAGCCACAATCTTGCCAAATTCTTCCGAGACAAAGTCATCGTTTAATGTAATTTTCAAAAAAAAAAAAAAAAAAAAAAGAATTCCATATCAACAGAATTCTCCCTCCCGAATTTTCTTTAAGGAGGGTTATTTGGATACTTCTGCATTTTATTAACTTCGTATTAAATCACAAAAGCAATGAATTTGTCTCTAGAATTTATTTTTCGGTAAAAGACAGCAAGCGATAAAAATAATAGGATAAAACAAAGGATAAACATTAAGATCATTTCCTGTTCACAGGAAGATCAAATCTGCTCTATAAAGCTGTTACATAAGGTTTTTAAATCTTTTAGAATTTAGCAAAGTTTTATTTTAAACCATCAAAAATAAATTAAATTTCTAAAAACCTATGAACTTTAAAGGTTATTATTAAAAAAATAAAATATCGCTTTGGATATTTTTATATATGTATATATTTAATTATGTTGCACAGTTTTAAATTAAAAATAAGAAAACTATTTCAGTAGAACTTTAGATTAAAAACCTTCAATTGCCACTAACTAGAATTATTTCTAATAATAAAAAATATTATTCTATTCATGTTTGTTAAGCCATAAAGTATCCATAAAGTACTCAAAGAGGTTTTGCAATACAGCGAATTTCAGTATTTTTCAATAGTGAAATACACTGAACTATAACATTCTAATTCCAGTTGGACAGCTGTGATCGTGTAAGTATGCTAATCTAGAAAATAGCTAACTACTAGAATTCAAATAAGATTACATTAGTTTGGTTCAATCTAAAAGTAATGCAATGTCATGTTCTATTTCTAACATACAAAAACACACATTGTTTGATGTGGGGTTTTTCAGTAGGAAGGGCTTCATAGATTCAACAAACAATAACTGCTTCAGAATATTTTCCAATGTCTGATATTATAACAGTTTAATATTGGGCTAAAAAACGAATGGCGAAGAAGATATCCCGTAAACTTTGGTTTCAAACTAAATTGAATATTTAAAAAGCATCTGGTCATAGAAACTGCTTATGTTTTATACAAGGTATAATTTAAATGATGATAGTTCATTATGCAGTCCAGTCCAAAATAACTTCATAGCCAGTTTAAAATATCTCAGGATATTGTTACATAGGAAATACATGAAATCTTTTTTTCTATTAGGCCACTTTATTAGAGAAAATTAGAAGGAGGTTGTATATTTGTCACTGTTATCCATGTAATATCAAAATGTTCTACCAGGTCTGTGGACAACAGTAACTGTACATCATACAATATCTGTAGGCGTTCCTTCTATTGTAGTAAATAATTACATTATTAAGATGGTACAACTGAAGAATGCATAATAAGAGCTATCTTAAATAGTTCTAATTGACTGATAATAGAAACCATTTCTAACAAATTACGCTTTGATTATTAAACAATTTTGATTATATATTCATAAGTTTTCTTGTGTTGCATTTCAAAATATATTAATTTAAAGCTTTTCAAAATTGATTTTTTGAAAATGTAGCTAGAACTTCTGATTTGAGAAATTAGAATCATTTCCTGAATTTGATGAAATTGGGAAGTTTCATGCTAAATAAATTTCTTCAATTAAATAAAATTAATCATCCAAGAGGAAAAAAAACGAAACAACAAACAGACAGCCGACTCATGTTCTAGCTCTGGTCGGTGACTTGAGTATGAAAGGAACCTATCCATTTTGAAACGTTCTGTTTCTGTTTTGTTTGTCTGTGCTTACCTTCCGTGTAAAAGAACCAAGATAACTGCTTAAAATTAAGACATGAAGTCTAAATTAGATCTGAAGTTGCTGCGTTAAATGACCAGCATTTCTTCAGCACAAAAAAACAAATAGAAGAAACATCATGAACATAAAGGACAGACATAGAACTGGCGGGGATTATGATAACATGCCTTGGTGTGGCCGAGACGGTATTGGGCCTGATCCAGCTCGATGGCCAGCAAGATCTTCTCAGTAGTAGTTTTGGCATCGGAGAAGCCTTTGGGAACAACGGAAGGAGCCAGGAGGGTGTATCTGGAGAAGGGGAAGCTCATTAACCATGTAAGGGTGGGGAAAAAGAAAATCACTCCCGTTCAAGGGGGTTTCATTTCTTCAATTAGTGAGATTCAAAAGAAAATGTCAAGAGAAAAATGGATTCTGATTCCAGGTATTGTAATCAGAATGAATGGAAAGAAAAATATAATAAAAACTGAGGAAAAGCAATCGTCTTGGGTAGACAACTGGAACGAAGGAAAGTGAAAAAAAAGTGGTACCGTGCAAAAAAATCAACGGAAATAAATGAGGGGATTTCAGCAGGGAAAAAATCACTTATTGGTAGGAAGCAATTCAAAATGAATTGTAGAATGATACAATCTTAGCAAATTGTCCATCTTAGCAATCGTAGCAAAGATGTCGGAAGGAGGCCATGCAATTAGGAAATCTAAAGGTTAGGTAAATCGATTTAAAAATTATTAAAATATGGAATTGGAAATTTAATAATTCCTTAACTTATAGAATTAACTTTTATTGTACTTTATCTTTAAAGAATTGCTAGTTCTTTAGAAATTTCAATCACTATTAAGATCAGTAGAAAATATTATTACTATTACTGTTTAGTTAATTAATAAATTTGGTATGAACTGAAATACAAGTTGTTAATAGACACGTGTTCTTTTATTACTTGCGAAGCTGTTTAATTAATTGTCTTTCCTTATTTCTACTCAACTAAGCGCCGTGGAAGAAAATCAGAAGCCATCTTCCATTATATTGTTTGAATATTGAACAGATGTGATACAACACTAATCACGCTCATAGTAAAAAGTCCTACATCCTAAGCGTTAGCTTGAAGCGAAGACTGCAATCTTAGTTAACAAAAGTAATATCAGCGAGAAATGATACGTAGTTAAAAATAATTAATTATTAAAAGTAATTAAAACAGAATATTCGAAATAATTACATTGATGTCCTCAGAATACAGTTATGCAAATTAAACTTTTACTTATATTAATACTTAGAAGCTAATTTCTTAATACAGTGAAGATAATATTGTGTTATAAGATTTCATTTGGTAAAATTCTGTTTATTCACTGTGAGATTTAACAGCAAATATTCAGGAATAAAAAAAAAAAAATTAAAAAATTTTAAGCTATGAATCTTTTCACAACAGTTAAACGAAATGTTCTATACTTTACTATCATTTCAATTCCTCTTTTAATAATTTTAGGTAAGATAAAATTAGAAAAATAGAGAGAAATCAGGGATTAGTTAGAGATAATGAAAGATAGTATTACAGCAAAAGGTTCTTGTAAGATGACAGAAATTGCAAAGGATAAGGGTGGTAGGATGGCTTCTTGTCAGTAAGATATAAGTGCGACCTAATGAACTTACCTTATGTTTTAGCAGCAGATGATGATTAATATCTGTAAATCTATTAAAGCTTACTACTTTCTGTGCGTTAGAAATAAGTAAAAGCAAAGTTAAACCACTACGTGCCTTAGTGTGTCCAACGCGATAATTATCTTTATCCATAGCAATGGACTCTAGTACTTTGGCGCAAGCATCTTTAGCTTCAATGAACCCGTCTTTAGGGAAAACAGTGGGGGCCAGGATCTTGTATCTGTACAAGAGAAATAAAGTGGGAGGAGGTCATTCACTGAAAAATGTCTTATCCAATCAGTGAACTCCGTGAATTGTAGATGGGACAAGACCCTGTAACGTCTTTATACCAGGGGCTAATTAAGAAATGGGTCTTTGGGGTTGAGGGAGCTCAGATCATTTGAACCTTGAAAGAATATGTGGGGGATCAATGGGGCAGTTTGCTGCTTTCCAAATCATATTAAAAACTTCGTCTCGGGTAAACGAGGCTTCAAAGTTTGTTCTAGAACTAGTAACCCGTCGTCTACCTTCAACAGCAGATGAAAAGAAGCTAATATTCCAGCAATTTTCCAAACTTTTCATGAAAATTTACAAATTAATTCGTAATATTCATACTGAATAGTTGACACTATTTCTTTTTTTGATTAAAGCAAACGATAATGTGTATGTCAAAAATCATGGAAGCAAACGCTGAAATAACTATGAAAGCTATTTAAGATATCATTAAAGATCCCAGTTGTCATTATTCAAAAGAAAAATGAATGTGTTTTGAATAATTTTATTAACTGCTGTTACTATTGAAGCATTAAAGAAATTGAAACTAAAAAAAAAAAATCAACTATTGTAACGGTGTAGAAGCAATCCGAAGCTCATTTCAAAATGACTAAATAAAATGTACATGTAAAAAAAGAATATTAAAATAAATCCAAAAAATCGAAATATCTACGTTAAATTGTTTATAGTTTTATTATCGATACATACTAACTACTGTTTATTCCGAAAATAATGTTTGCCTAAAACAAGTTTTCGGATTATATGTTTGGTTTGAAAATTACTGGAATTTAGTCCTTAATTTTGTTAAATTAAAAGTAAAAATTTTGGATCTGTTTAGAGATAAACTATTTTGTTTTCAGCTTTATTTCTGAAAGATAAATAAACAAATGAGATGGAAGCAATGGAAATAGAGGAAAAAAAGAAGAAACAGAATCTCAGAAAACTCAGCTGTTTAAAGTGAATTTTTCGAGTAAGGCTTCCACCGGAATATCAAATTGTCAGTAAATATCCGGTGGAATGTTTGAATGGCAAAATTTTTGGAAAGAAGATCTGGGTGTTGAGAGAGGTCGATGGGTGTTGAAGATGTCACCTACCTCTGCTTTAGCGTCAATGTAGTGGATGTCAAAAAGAATATTCGATCACAGACAGAAATTTCTATTAGGAAGATTTTTTTTTTTACTGTATCTTAGCGTAAGTTACTAAGATATTTAAGATGTGATATTAACAATTAATTAAAGCTTTGAAAAAAAAAATTCTTTGGATAACTTAGAAAATTCTTTAGGCATCATTATTTCTTCAGTATTTACTTATAATCTTATTTTTAAGTATCTTTACTAAATTTTCAAATTATAGTCGTTAAATTATTTACTTAATTTTGAAATTGCTTCATTGTCATTGGCTTCTTTTAAGAAAATGCCAAAGCTCATTTTGTTTTATATATATATAGTAATGTTTTACAAGTCAGTTTAATCTAAAAGTTTACAAATTTTACAAATTGTCTTTATAATATCACTGTAAATGAATTGCATCATTAAGCTATCGATGATAATTTACAATGACATTCAGAGAATACAACATTTGCATTCAATGTATTTGATATTTCGGTATTTATATTCAACTTTCTTTACAAATTTATTTACCAATCTGATAATTATTTCAGTTATCTACTACGAGATGTGAATTTTATTAGTAAAGATTCTTCTCTTTTCTCAATATTCTCGTACTGTTATTTGCATTTAGTTTCTTGCCCAATAGAAATTTCTATGTGTGTTGTTTTATCCGAAGATGAAAAAAAAAGAGAAATTTTTGGAAAGAAACTTTCCACACAACCATTGTCATTTTCGGTTGTGAACGGCCTTAAAAATAAATGAAGAGAAGAATTTGCTCGTGCCTTAGTGTGGCCCACACGGTAGTTATCCTCTGGCATTTCGATGGACTTCAGAATTTTTGAGGCCATTTCTTTTGATTCAAGGAACCCAGATGCAACACTTGGATTCAAGATGTAATACCTAGAAATATAATACAAACTCCCATCCAGATTTGAACTGAGTAAACACTTTTTTTTTTACCTATATTGGAAGGTGTGATAAGGAAAGAAGCTAGAAAGCACGTTGATTAATCCATGAATAAGTAAAATTTCATCAAACAATGATTCCATAAAGGAAACGTAATATATAAATATATATAGATTAAAAATAAAGACTTAAAATAAAGCATGTTATCCAATGTCTCGAGTAATCACAATATAAAAATCAATATAAAAAAAACACACTCCTTTATAATATAGTTTAAGATAATTAAAAACAAAGCTGAGAATATATTTGTTCTACAAAGGGAGAAGAAATAAAAATTCTTATTAAAACTATTTTCTTTAACCATCCTTAGGACAAATATACAATAGAACCTCATTATAACGGACTAATTGGGGCTGAAGGTTGTCCGTTTTAATGAAAGTCCGGTTTATAACAAATAATTCTATATCGGTGTAATGCATCAGGGTGTACATCAATGAAAGGACAATGGTTAGCTATAAAAAGTACTTAATGACATGACTCAAAGGTTACTGAATAAAAACTGATGAGTGTGTGCGGCAATTTGTGGAATTTCAGACAATAACGAAATTAAATGATCGATAGAATTGAGAAAGCAAACGAAGGAACAACGCTACAAAGTTGCGAATCCTTCCTTGTAGCGTTGTGCCTTCGTTTGCTTACTCAATTCTTTGAATCATCGGGCACGTTAAAAATTTTTTTTCATTAAATGATCGATGTTTAATCGCTTGCTTGGAAATGTAAAACTCTTCAGATAAACATATGCATCCTTTATTATTATTAATTTTTTTTAAAAAACTGTCCGTTGTAAGCGATGTCCGTTATAATGAGGTTCTACTGTATTTGAAAAAATATGTTTATTTAAATTTTTTCATTAAAACATTTAATTACAAAAATTATATTGAAGATGAATAAGTCAATAGAATATCATGATATTTATTGTCTTATTGTTTACATACCTGTGCTTGAAGTCAGGGTAGACCATTCTGTTGGGGAATCCTTTGCGGCAAATACGGATACCCTCAAGTACACCGTTACAGGTGAGCTGATGCATTACCAGGTGAGAGTCAATCAAACCTAAGAGTTGAATTAAAGTGGGAGGAAAAAGGAAAAAAAGGAGAGGGGAAAGATTCGAAGTTAGTGAGATATCAACAAATAATTGAAGCCGTAAAGAGAACGATCGCATCTTTTCTAAAAACTTCTTAGTCCTATTTTTTAAAAACAAAACTAGTGACCAACTGGCATGCACTTTAGTTTACTTGTACTAATACTTTTTACTATAATATTCGAAAAAATAATTTCACTGATTCTTGATATTTAAGGTTTTGATTAATTAATTAACATTAAAGTAACTTATTAAAAATAAAAGAACACGATCAAAAAGAATGAAATAACTGATTCTAAATATTGAAACTAACATTATTAAAAAAATAAAAGCTTTTAAGGCAATTAGTTTCAAATTGTAGATATTTAAAGTGACTGAATTCTGCTGTAGCATCAGTATCTTTAAATATCTTTTGCATTAAACGCTTTTTCAATATTACAAATACAAAATTGACAAATTATTGTTTTAATAATTAGAAGGGAAGACAGTAGGAAAACATCACAAGAGATTGATGGGAATTTTTTTCCTTCACTTTTTTATAAAAAAAAATAAGGAAAAAATTATTTTGTAAGTTGTGATCGGATATTTATGTCAAATATTAAGGAATTAGGTATATTTCTCTGACAGGTGGAATGCTCTTTAAAAAAAAAAATTAAGCAAATTTGTTAGTGGCAACATAAAACCAAAGCTAATTAAAAAATTCAAAAATGGAATACTTAATGAATTGATGAGAAATTAGTATATTTGTTGGAAAATATAAGAAATTACTATGTTTCAATGCATGTCTCCTGTTTTAACACCAAATCTCCACTTCATCCAATCGCTATAGTGATTTCTTCAATTAAATATTTACAGAAAATTTGTTTGCTATTGAAAAACATTGACCTTTCAATGCAGCTCAACTGAAATTTGATACTAATATCATTGTCAAATTTCATTCATGATTTCTTTTGACAATTTCAGTGACTGAAGTCAAAGTGATAAGGAAAAAAAAAATCTCAAACAGGATGATTTCATGTAATCAGGTAAATTTCTTCATCTTTTCTGTTGATAGCATAAGACAAATTACATTATATAATTACAAAACGAATTGTTCCATTTACTTGCATTCTTAAGTGAATCTTCAGTTTTGAAGAGAATGCACTCCTTAATTAATGAATTTCAATTGAATTATTATTATTATTATAATAACGAACTATAATGATTTAATTCTGTTGCTTACAATAAGTAGTAAATTAAAAATCTTCCTCAACAGTATTCTGCCTATAAGTACTTATAAGAAATATTTTCAGATAAACTATTATAGTAAAATTATTAAATTATTTATTATTTTAAATGGGGAGAATCATAAATGAATTTTACTGACATTAGATAGTAATGTGATTTATTTTTTTTGCTCAGGTTTCAACGTGAATTCACACTATTTCAGTTGATAAATGATAATCTATCTTAGGTTATCACAATAGCGATTGAATGTTTACAGCGTAATGCTGGTGTAGATATTAATATCAATGTTAATTCTACATTGTATTTTATTTTCTAAGACTTCCTTTGACAGAACTTCTCGATAAGTTAGGAAACGACAATAAAAGTAGAAGATTGACGGCTACTTTGGTTGTTAGCTAACATATTCTTACCAGGTGTTTTCACTTCATTAGGGATGATGCAACGGACAAAGTGAGGGCATGTTTGATGTAAAGTCGTCATCAGTTTATTCAGTTGTTCCTTTTGTTTGGTAGCAAAGGATTAAGTTGGGAAAGGCAATCAATAGGGAAAATGAAAAGAAAAAAAGAAAGACTTAAAATTACTAACAGCACAACAGAGTAAAGTTAACCTCGCAAATTCGCTGCTGGGGCGCAATGTGGGCGACGCTGAAGATTCAAATTGGGTTAACAACACAGGTTTTCTTTTCATTTTGAAACTTCTTCACCTGGCAGTTATATTCGCTTTCTATTATAGTGTTATTATGGCAAATCAGTCATCGTTTAAAAAGCTTCGCAGCGATTCTACTTTAGGCTTAAAGCTACATAAAGTGAACAGAGACAGACGTAAAGCCACAAATACCTAGCGCACGTGACTGATCAATTAATTCGCAAAGCGCAGCTAAGTTTCAATGCAGTACATACTCTTAAGAATGTGACAATAAGAACAATACCATTACAGAAACACTACGTGGATTTCAGTGAGGTTAGCCCTGTATTTTTCTTGAACCGAGAATAAATTCTCTTCTGTAGCAGCATTAAAGAAGACATAGTTTAGCCTTGAAAAGAGATTCATTCAAGCTTTTTGTTATTTGTTTATCTGCTGCATGTGTAGACAATAGCAGATAGCTGAGCTTTAATTCTTTGGAGGATGTAGTGCATTGATGTTAAATAATTTGCCAGAGCGAAGCAGAGACATTGCCAACACAGTGGCTGTACCTGCTTTTTTTTCTTCATTTGGGATGATGCAGCGAACGAAGTGGGGTTGCGTGCTGCGCAGGGTAGTCATCAGCTTGTTCAGTTGTTCCTAATATGGGAGGGTGTGAATAACATTGTTAACAATAGGAATTGGAAAAAAATGCATTCCACTCATTGCCAGGAGGTAGGGTGGAGGAGAAAGAAAGAACCTGAAAGAGAAGCATTCGTATGAAAAAGGAATGAATCCGTGGAGGACGAGTGGTGGTCGGGGTATCCTATAGTATCGGGGTGGTGGTGGGCGGGGGGCTTATATACCTGGTGTTTTCACTTCATTGGGAATGATGCATCGGATGAAGTGAGGTTGAGTTTGATGAAGGGTTGTCATCAGCTTGTTCAGTTGTTCCTGAAAGGGGATGAAGTCATAGATTAAAACAACAGCAGTTTGAAAACTTGAAGAATCGTAGGCGACTGACTCATCAAGTTTTCAAAGAAAGGAAGATTGGGATTGGAGATATAGGGTTAATAAAATAATTCCTCATATTGTAAATTGTGTTATTTCTTTGTTCCATTGATTTCGATAAATTCTCAATAATTTCTAATTTTTGTTAGAATTTTTTTTTTTAAATTTCATAATTTTTTTTTGAATACGAAAGCAAAATTATTTTTGAAATCGAAAATCTTTTCTTTTATCAATTTTCAGTGGTTGAAAACTTGACCAACAACGATTCTTTGAGAATTATTTTATTAAGAATATCGTTTGAAGATTTTGCTCAGAAGAGTAAAACCAAACGCATATAAGGAACTGGCAAGGTCTGGATTGTCAGGCTGGTAAGGTCTGGATAAAAGAGAACTGAAAAAAGAAAGTGAGAGGATTGAGAAATGGATGGAAAGAAGGGCAATAAAAGAGCTTTTATTAAATAAAAAAAGAGTTTCCTTAAAATTCTCATTCAATTTCAACATACAACGTTAAACCAAATGAAAAAAAATGAAAAACTTTTCTACTCAAATTTAATAATCAATATAAAAAAATGAAGATTATTATTAAATTTCATAAAAATAGATAGTTGCTTTTAAAATCGAAAACCCCGAACTTAACATTAAGAATTTTTTAATTTATTTATTACTGATTTTTGTTAAATTTAAAAACACTGAATGAGGATTTTGTTTCAATTTATAAACTTTAACTATTTTAACGTTAATCTTTAGATGTAAGACATCAAACTCAAAACTAGATTTAAATATTAAATATATTCAAAATCTTATATCATTCATAAACAAACAAGGTAATGAAAATATATCATGCTACTATATTTTCGTTTCCACATACAAAAGAAGGACATTAAAGACAGATAATGAACTCTTATTGCTTTGATTTAAGAGTTGAGATTTAAATTGAAGATGAGTAAAGGACAAAAGATTTTGAAAATATTATAGTTTTTTTTTTTTTTTTTTTGCTCTTCAGTCTATGTTTTCAAAATTAGAGTAAAAGAGCTTGATACCATCCCAAGGTTGGATTATGTTGTATTTCAGTTTAGAAAGGGTCTAGAACTCCACAAATCAATTTATTATTGGTGTTTCGGGAAAAGGGGTATATCGTATAAGTTTGGTTGCAAACGACTACAGTAAAGGAAAAGGTTTAAGTAATGGATATAAGACTATCAAAAAGGAAAGGGCATATCTATTTGCATTCAGTGATAATCATATGATAGGGACCCTGCATTGCAATGGGAAGGGCAGTCACACGAAATGTTTAGAAATAATACCCTGTAGGCAGATGACACAGTAGCGAAGCCACCACCCTTCTTACGGCCACCTGAAGGAAAAGAAACAAAGAAATGTATATTTATCAAAACAGCTCACAACGGACAGTCTCACAGTGTTCTTCGGCTCTGAAATTGTTTGTCATGATTTTAGGCGCTGCTTGAATGAGGGGGAAAAATCTTTGGATGAAGGTAGAGTCAAGTTCGGCTGTAATTGGATTTGTGTCTCTTGGGATGGCAGGGACTAATGATCAGAAAGACACTCGAATCTGAACATTAATTTAGAGATATTAAAGAAACGTATTATTATAAAGAATGTAAGTAACCTTTATTTCTTAAATCATTCGAAAAAAAAAGGGATAGGAAACCCTTTTCTATCTCAGAGTTTCCTTTTCCTTTTAGAACTTAATTCTGTGCCTAGATCTCTAAATTGCTTCTTTCAGATTCTAGAATCTAAAACTAAATGAATGAAAGAAAAGGTGACGCCTACCCTGTATAGGCCAGACACTGTCTGGAAGGCTGAACCTTTCTGTCTCTTGCCACCTTTAGGAAGGAAGGGATGGGAAAAAAGGGATTAGGAACAAAAAGGATAAGTTGATGAGGGAAAAAAAAATAGAATAACTTTCTGGCTTAAGCATTAGGTAAAGGAAAAATTTTTAAAAACAGGTAAAATCTAACAGAATTTGAACTAAATCAATTATAGCTAATGAAGCTATTCGATTTTAAAAGGAATTATTATTATCGGGAAAAATTAAATCTTAAGGAAACTATACAGTTTCATTAATAATTTTTAAATAAGAACTTTAATAATAAATTTATAAAAATCTTATAAATAAATTCTTAGAATTTAAATAATTTTATAAAAGTATACTGAAATCGTTATAAAAGAAGATTTAAAATCAATGCCAGACTTGAAATGGAATGAATTGTCTCTAATATTTTTTCTTTTAAAATAAAACGTTCGGGGCTAATTTGCTGCTGAAGAGGTTTCTTTATTCTGTGGTAAAAAGTTGTAGAAAATTCTTTGATTTTTGATTGGCAGCCTAAGGCTTGTTATTGTTATTTGTATTTATATACGGGCATGGCTTTTTCAGTCTGGCCAATGCAAATGTATACAATGTAAATTTAAAGAAAAGTAACCCTGTTAGGAGCAAAATAACCCTGACTAAACGTATATTTTAAAACTGCCTTAAAATTACAAGTTTTCAATTTTCACAGAAAATATCGGTAAATAAACTTGATTTAAAATAATTACTTGAAATATTAGTAAAATATGAATATGAAGATTAGGTTAACATGAGGACTCCGGAATGTTCGGAAAGGTTTACTGCACTTATCACCATGACTGAGAATTCAGAGCAAATGGACATTCAAAATAATTTTGAATTTTTATAATTCTTTATAAATACGTTTTTAATATTTAAAAAATCCTGAGATTCCGTTCAATGTTTCTTTTTTATTAAAAACTTGAGAATTAATTTAACAAAAACAATTTGGAAATAGGTATATTTATTCAAGAATTATAAACATTTCTTTTCCTATTCATGTATTAAGTTAAAAAAATGAATAAAGAAATTCAAAGTTTAATATTTTATATAAAAATGAAAATAAAAACAATTTAACTTAAATACTGGCTATAAATTAGAGAACAGGGAAACTTCTTTAATACGTATTAATAAATTTAATTCCCCCTCATAATTTAAATTATACTAGATCTCTGTTATTAAATTCTACTTCTGTTTTATTAAAAAAAAAATATTTATTAAAAACTTTTGTAAAGAAAATCAAATACAAATTTATCTTAAGTTTAGCTAGGGAAAAAAAAACCTTTCAATTTTCATCATAGAAATGGATAACTAGTTCTTTATTTTAACTGTCTTAACAGAATAATTTTGTTCAATGTCTTTAAAGAAATGATATTCTTTAATTATATTTTTTTTTTATAAATCATTGTTGTTGGTTTATTTACAATGAATATCGAATGGTGGCAAGATTAAGGTAATCTGAAATTTGATTTATAGCAAATAACATAGATATTTAACAAAATTTAATCATATTAAATTATCTTAATAATTTGTGTAATTATATCATTTTCATTAAAGATCTTTGATATTTGATTAAAAATATAAAATTTTTTATATTAAATTTTAAATTTTGACAGTATGGGCCTTAAGAAATTCTGCTAAGTTGACTTACCCTTGGCACTCTTATCTTCAGCAGGTGTGTCGGTTTGGCCGGGATGATCAGCAAAGATCTCAACCAGCAAATTGTTGGAAGATTTCTTGAACTGGTCAACCACTGAGTCGTTCAGAGGGTCCTTGTTCTTCTCGAGCCAACCTGCCACGTTGTATGGGACCTTAAGTAGAACGTATTATTTTAGTAACTACCCTAGTATAATTTGCAGCATAGAACTATGATATGAGCTAAATAACAAGACTATTTTTATTCTCTATGTTTCAATACTAATTCTAAAATTACACTTCTTTGATTTAAACAAGCTTTAGATAAGAAAGCAATGTTTCAAATCTTTAAAGGCAAGCTCTCATAAATGTTTGCACTAAAACCATCTTTAAGTGTGTTGAAAATATATTTAAATAAACGTTGTTCAGTGTTTGAAATCTACAAATCTTAAATCTATTTATAAAAGGGGAAGTTTTGAAAAAGGGTTTCATACTAATAGAAAATGTAGGAATTGACCAAGAGATGTGTAAAAATTTGGCAATGTTACTTACAGTGCCGGCATAATGCATGATGGCGAAGTGAGCTTCCACTTGACCGGGCTTGGGTGGTTTTGGCTTGATGAAGTTGGGAGATTTGCCCAAATGGTTGTTTTTGAGTTTTTCCTCCAAGGTCTTGTCAGAAGCCTTGGGAAACATAGACTCTTCCTCTAAGATTGAGAGGACACCCATGGGCTGTAAAATGAAATAAGTTTAGATTCCATCCCATAATTTCAAACAGATCCTATTAATTTTAAATGAAAGTTGCTGAAAATGTTTTTTTTTTACTAATCCTTTAATAAAAAACTTTTTATATATTGAGTATAAAGGTAAATTATTAAAATAAGATTTTTACAGATTAATTTTATATTGTTGTTTAAATTATAATAAATTATAAATACTTATTCTTTCAATAATAATTAAAGGTTTTGTTAAAGACAGAAAAACAGAAACAAATTCTACTTAGTAGTCATTTCTAATTGGTTAATTTTGTTGAAAAGAATTTTCTAAAACTACTAACACATAAATAGGGAATAAAAAAAAGGAAAAAAAAAAAGTCCTACTTTCTACCAAAATGGTTAAGTAAAGAAATAATACATACTTACTTGAAATATTCAGCATAAGTCATTCGATTTCAACAGACAACAGATTTACATAAAATTAAGACAGAAAGAGGTTGGGAAAGGAAAGAAATGCAACGCCATTCTGTGACTAAAAGTTTTATTTAACTGCGCCTGAATTATAACAGCAAGTTTCCTAATAAATGATTTTATCTTTTTTCTACAGTTAGAGTAATACTATTCAGATAGTTTGCCTAATCTTTTAGCAACGCAGTTATTTGTAATATAGATGTGCCCATTGTGCTATTTGGTAATCTACTTTATTTTGTTCACTTAGCTCCACGGATGGTAAATAGGCTAAATAACGTTCTAAAGTAAGAGATTTTTTTTCCTAATCGGAAATTGGTGATTTGAAGTGAAGCATATATTAGGATTCTGTGCATTTGCATTTTTTTTAGTACAAAAAGTAATTATTTACGTAAAATTCAATCTAAGCTAAGCAAAAAAAAAAATACTTTTTACTTTTCACTAAAAAATTAACTTCGGTTTTTAAATATTTTGAAAACATATCGGAAAGCATTAAGCACATGAGGAGAAGACAAAAAAAAATACTAAAGATCTAAAAATGTAATTAAGGCTATTGTATCAAATGCTGAAGTTGTTGATAGCAATTAATTTGGCACTGATATCCTAACATAGCACTGATTAATCTGAAGATTTTTGATTGCATCTTTCTTACCTTCTCAATGAGATCAATGCACGCTTGCAAGTCCATGCCGAAGTCAATGAATTCCCATTCAATACCCTCCCGTTTATATTCTTCTTGTTCCAGAACGAACATATGATGGTTAAAGAACTGTTGCAGCTTTTCATTGGTGAAGTTGATACAAAGCTGCTCGAATCCGTTGAACTATATTTAGAGTGGGGAAACAAATAAAACAGACAAGACCATAGGGATCAGACAAGGTGGGGAAAATAAATAAAATAAAGAATAAAATAATAAATGTGGTAATAAAAAAAAAAAAAAAAAGGTAATGCAGGATTCGGGAGAAGACTTTCACACGAGCTTCTTTGACCTGTAAAAGAAGTTAAAGGTTAAATGAAAGGAATAAATTTTGGTTAGCTGCCATGTTGGATACACAGGAAAGGAGCTGAAAAAAATACGAGGAGAGGATAAATTTATTCAGTGTCTTATTTGGGAATAAACTGCTTTTACTCTCGTGAGATAGGAAGGTTTCTTGGGAATGGATAATTATTGAGGGGAATAAAAAAAGAGACGAAAACTATAATAGGAAAATAGGGAGGAAAAAAATAAACAACCAAAATACAAACATAAAAAATCCTTTGGAAATTTCACCTCTACTTTGAAATTTCATCGAATTTAATAAATTCTATTATTGTTTGATACTGAAGAAATTTTGATTGTGACTACCATAAACAGCGAACTATCTGCTTTGTAAAAATGAAGGATGGGTGGAAGGAATATAACAGAAATAACGGCACTTCAAACCACACTTATAAAGAAAACCTTTGCCTACCTTCAATAACCTCCAAATATTTTATTGTATGAAATGTAGTTGCTCAGCGCCTTAATTGAGAATGATTTTATCGGTATTTTATATGTCGAAAAATCCTGTTGATTAGTTTTCTCTATAGCGGTTTTGAGAACCTAAAGTAAATACGTTTTGAGAAACCCAACTAACTGTTCAGCAATTAAGTATTGTTTCCAAGATTGTATTTTAATGCGATCCCAACCCTTCTTGTTATAAAAACAAAGGAAATAAAGGATAAGGGAAAAACATTACAAAAAAAATAAGGAATTTAGGTTATTATAAGAAAAAAAGGAACGGAATCTTGGATTTGGGATTGTTGATTAACTTTTTTTTTTACAGAGGGAAGATAAATGTGTTTTTATTCATCGACGATTTCCGTCCTAAGAATCGTGATGAGAAAATTGAGAAGGAATAGGACAAAGCAGGATCACAGTCTGTAAAACTTCAAAGGGTTGAACAAATTTGCTGCTGAAGGGAGTTTTCGTACCCGGGATGAAAGGAGGAAACGCTGGAATACAGGGATCAAAAAAATAAAACCAAAAAGAAAAAAAGAAGGAAAAAATAATAATTGACAGAATACAAAAAAACAAACACAACCCTGAAATAATACCTTCTCGATAAGTTCAATGCAAGCCTGTAAATCCATGCCGAAGTCGATGAAGGCCCATTCAATGCCCTCCCTCTTGTATTCTTCTTGTTCCAGAACGAACATATGATGATTAAAGAATTGTTGTAGCTTCTCGTTCGTGAAGTTGATGCAGAGCTGCTCAAAGCCATTGAACTGAAGGGAATCGGGATAAGAGACTGATTAGTTTTGAGGAGGGTTGATGGGATTTCACTCGCTGTCCAAGTGGGATCGAAACATAGGATTGCTAGGCATTGGATAAGGGCGCGCAAATGGAGACAAGTCTGATGTTCCATCTTTTAATTATTTAATGAAAAAGGAATAGAAAGGATAGCATATCAGTTGTCTTTTATGATATGACTTAATTCTATCTCGGTGATAAAAGGCTGGGAAGGGCAATCCGATCTGTAGTTCCACAGTATTCTTACCAGTGAAACAGATAATCAGATTTTGGATATATATACAGGTGGGACTAGTTTCTATTAGTGTGGATTTAGAATTAATAAGGCAAAATGAGAAAAATGGTGCTATAAATTACGCCTTAAAGAGGAGATTAAAAAAAATCCAACAGAAGTGTTTGATAATTAGAAATCAATGGACAAAATCTTGCAATAAATATCAAAATTTTAAATAGGTCTACTGTAAACTTAACAACTAAAAATTAATTTTCTAGTAAGTATTCGTGATATTTTAACATTTATTGTTGTTATATTTACCTGAATATTATTTAACATTATTTTATATCATTTGAAACATTTGTTATTTTGAAATATTTATTAGTTTACGATAACAATCTTGGTTAAACCATTAATTTTATTCGAAGCCAATTGTTTGATTTGATTTGATTGTTTGATTTGGCTTCATATTTACAGAATTTTACAAAGCTGTCTAGAATAATTTGTGCAGAATTTCGAAATCTCTGAAGACTTGCAATCTCGAATCAATTTCTTCTGTTGGACTTTGCTATATTATTATTAATAAACAGGAAAGGTTTAACTAAAAAGAATGAATATGTGTTAGCATTAGGTGAATGGCAACAACTAGCTTTTGTGCAGCAGCATATAATTGAAGCTTAATAAGTGTTTTTTGTTTATGTTTATTTAATAATTTATTGCACCAACCTTTGTCATTCCACGTTTAACGCTTAACTAAACTTTACTCTAACATTCTTGTATATTAATTGAAAAACTAAAAACCTGATTAGTCAAATAACAAAGGTTCGTGCAATCACTTAGACCGTCAGCTCTATTTTTCTTCTTCTATTCAATCGGAACGTGCAAAGAAGAATTGTAGTTGCCAATTAACAGCGGCTGTTAGTGGCTACTATCAAAGCAACTAAATGTTGATTTGGAGTTGTCGTATTCGTTAAACTTCGAAGCTAACTTTCTAAATAACTGATTTTAGGTTTTTTGATTGTATTCCCAAAATGTTGTCTTCTGAATATACTTACAAACACTGATATCCTCTTGTTGGTTGATGAATGCCAAAGGGATAGGGGTAAAATACAAACTAGACAGCAGACTCTGATATGGTAAACAGGGAAGGTTCAGTTTTTCATATGTCATATGAGGACGCTGGGTTACATATCGGAAGGAGAAGGAATTTGGAATAGGAAAATTGGCATCAAAAAATAATAATAAAAGTGGGTACAACTATCACAGTATCGATGACAATTGCAAGGATGGTTGGATGGAGATGAGTTTTGGATTATCATTCAAAGAAAAAAAAAAAGGAGAAGTGATGGTATCAGTTGGACAAAGGGTGGGCGACAGGGTCAAAGTCCACCTTCCTACCTTCTCCATAAGTTCAATGCAAGCTTGTAAATCCATTCCAAAGTCTACAAAAGTCCATTCAATGCCCTCTTTCTTGTATTCTTCTTGTTCCAGAACGAACATATGATGGTTGAAGAACTGTTGCAGCTTTTCGTTGGTAAAGTTGATGCAAAGTTGCTCAAAACCATTGTACTGAAGAGGAATCGGGATAAGAGACTGATTAGTGATTGAAAAAAGGGTGATGGAAAGCGGCCATTAAGGCATAGTCGCAAGGGGTGGGTGTTATATAGCGTTTGGGCCAATAGCATTATACACGGGCTTTATATAGCAGATAAGTGCAGTATTATAAATGGGCGTTATACAGCAGATACATAGCGTTATAAAATATTTTGCAGTTGAGGCGGAGCGCATTAAATAAAATCAGGGCTTCGATGAGATTTTGCTTAGCAAAATATATCAGCAACTTCTAACTTTAAGAAGAATCTGGAGTTTTGCAATAGCAAATTATGATTTTAAATATTATTGTATTCTACGGTAAGCAGCATGCAAAAGAAAGCTAAAAAGTAGTAAGTTGGAAAAGGATCAACATCTAACAGAAGTTTCCTTGATGGAATTCATTTAAGTAATATTAAGGTCTTCGACAAAGATTATGAAAGATAAAAAAAATCAGTAATTAGTTCTTGAAAATCTCGATTTTAAACTCTATTTGATCCTTTTTCAATATTTAATATTGTAAAAGTATTATATTTTTAGTTATCCAAGATAGCTCTGTCTAGCTAATGAAAGGCCTTAAATCAAATATTGAATATCCAAACGAAAACTCAAGTAAGATTTCAGGCTTCAAAATGTCTTATAAGAAATTCAGTTCATAACTGTGCTAAACTATGATTCATAATGTTATACTTTGAAGTATAACATTGAAACTTCAATACGTTCTTTAAGTAACTTCTGCTAGTTTTCCATTCTTTGGGATGCTGATTTTTTTATTTTATTAGAAAGAAATGAATTTAAGTTATTTGATACTAAAGGGGTTAATATATGTCTACGAAATTATTAAAATTAGTAGCGATTATTTAAAGATAGTTTTGCATTCTTTTGGTTCTATTTATTTTCTTAAATTTATGAAGTAAAGCTGAGCAACTATGCAAACTACTCATTTTATTGCCGTACAAAAGGCAGTTTGAAAATGTTAAAACTAATAAAGCAACTATCTGATAAAGATTGATAATATCGTAGAGGGCTGATGATATCGTAGAGGACTGAAGAGACTTTCTCTGATTCAAGGACCACATATATTTTTCTGGATTACGATGTTTATTTGGACGTATACTTACGATTCCTCGGTAAATCTGAATGAGCTGAGATTAGGATTGGGAGAGGTTTGCGAAGCATTGAAAAGGTTCAAGACTGGTTTAATTTGCTTGGGAGTGATCAAGACGTTAGGGCATTTGTAAATAAAAAGTATAAAAAAAGTTATAGAATAAGTTTAAATATTGGACATTAATGTGGGCGAATTAGGCTGTCAGTGGTATGGCTGATATTATCCTAGGGATAATATCAAGGAAAAAAAAAAAAAGACGTTTGGAATGGAGTTTAAGTATCTTCCTACCTTCTCCATTAGATCAATGCAAGCTTGCAAATCCATGCCAAAATCCATAAACACCCACTCGATGCCCTCTTTCTTGTATTCTTCTTGTTCCAGAACGAACATGTGATGATTGAAGAATTGTTGGAGCTTCTCATTTGTAAAATTGATGCAAAGCTGCTCAAACCCGTTGAACTGAAGGGAATTAGGGAAAGAGTGTGATTAATCGTGGGGATAGGAATGAAAAGGCTATGTAGAGAACATTACTAGTCCAGGATTTCTACCAAACTGGTGATGCAAATTAAAGTCAAGAAATTTTGGAACCAAAATGAAGTTCCTTGAAATGGGATATTTTCGATGAACTAATTTTTTTTTCAGTAGTAGGGGAAGAAAGAGAGTCTGGTTCAAACTGCAAGTTAGTGAAAGGCATTGTTCTCATGCAAAGAAAATTGGAAGAGCATCTAACAGAAACGAAAACTACAGTCACAAACATGGTGTTTACGTTTGTACCAGCCTAAGATATTTTACCTTTTGTATATTGCATATAATACATCTTTTATATAAGCAAAAACTGAACTGAACAAGCTATGATAACAGCTGTCAGTCACATTGGTTGAATCAACCCACCGTCAATCAAGAAAGTATCTTTATATAGACATAATTTGTATATTAAGTATATTTTCTATTAATTCTCTTTGTAAAACATAAGAATTAACAGAAATCTGCATCTATTTTTAAAAAAAATAGTTGACATTTAAAGTCAACGCAAAAAAATAAATAATTATTAAAGAAAAAATTTCAAATTACTTATTTCTGTTAGATTTAATAATCAAAAGAATGTAGAAAAATGATGATAAGAATTAGGTTAGGATAGGGTAATAGTGAGTTAATAGGTTAAGTAGATGTCGTATCGGTGCTAATCATTCGATTTTAAGTCCACGAGACAAGTAAGTCTCAATGTCATAAAGCTTTGCAACTACTGAAGCTCGTTAGCGATAGTTAAAATAGTCTCAATATAGTCGGTTAAAATCCGCTTTGATTAAGTTAAAAGCAGTTTATACAAAAGTTAAGCTGTTGTGATTATTTAGTCCAGGGCCATCGTCGAGGTGTTATGGGCATTTTGATGTAACTGTTTGATACCATCTCCATTCGTATATCATAGATGTTTATATGGAAAGTTCGGGACAAAGTGGGACATTTGCGCATTAAGTAAGTGGAACATAGCTGGATAATAATAGAGGGCTATAAAATAGGGACCAGAATTTCACAGCACATGTGATGGAGGAGGAGACTGATTCAAAAAGAAGTTCAGCAGGGGAGAATCTGAAAAGCGGGGGCGGGCATCTTCGAAGTTGCTGGGCTATACAATACCTGATGTGTAAATGAAAAAAAAAAATAATTGAGGGGGGACTACTGGGATCAGTCTTTACCTTCTCCATAAGCTCAATGCAAGCTTGCAAGTCCATACCGAAGTCCATAAACACCCAGTCAATACCTTCTTTCTTGTATTCTTCTTGCTCCAAAACGAACATGTGGTGGTTGAAGAACTGTTGCAGCTTTTCGTTGGTAAAGTTGATGCAAAGCTGCTCGAATCCGTTATACTGAGGGGGAGGTTATAATGTTCGTTTCGAAGAGTGGGCAAGGAGGATTCAGAAATTTATATTTATTTATTCAGGGGCAAAGTGCGGGGGGACAAAGAAAATACAATAACTGATCAATATATGCGCCATTGGGGGGCAGGGACAATTTAATGAGGCCAGCAACAATGCAAATAATTCTTTATAAATAACATAAGTGAAATGAATTGATTGAACCATTTCAAAGTGACGAATTTATACTGATTTATTTTCTATAAATCTCTCCGACTTTGTAAATTAAAGGAAATTTATAATATCTAGAAGTCACTACAGAAAGTCAATCAATTAATTTCTCCATTTCTTAAACTTAAAATAAAAGTAATATATATCAGTGCTAAAAATAAATTTAAAATAAAAGTAATATATATCAGTGCTGAATAATAAATTTAAAATAAAAGTAATATATATCAGTGCTGAATAATAAACTTAAAATAAAAGTAATATATATCAGTGCTGAAAAATAATTAAAATCATTAAAATAATCTTCATTGCATTGTAAGTGCTGATAAAGAAACATCGCAATAAAAGAATTATATATAAAATATTAAATTGCTAAACTAATTTATTCAAAATTAACTTTAAGTGATTTTAAAAAGCTTAATTTAAAAAGTTAACTTTCGAAAAATCGAAATAAAAAAAGTTATTTTCTTTTGAATTAAATGCTTCTTTTATATTAGATATATTAATATTAAATATATTTCCTATTAAATAATAACTGAACTCTATTAAATTAACTAAGACCGAATTCCAAATAATTCTTACGTCGAAAATCTCGAAACCGGCGATATCCAATACACCGATGAAGTGCTGTCTCTTCTGTTTGGTGTCAAGAGTTTCGTTTACTCTCTTGACCAACCACTTGAATTCTCTGTCAAATACGGCCTTAGCCATGGCACCAATGGAGTTGGTAACCTAAAAGACAAAACAAAGGAAATTAAGTCATTACAACCAGGAGAAGAAATCTGAATATATGCAATAAGCATTATATTTGAAGATGTTTTCAATGCTTTATTTCAGTTATTGATTAGTTTGTACGTACCTGTTGAATGTTTCTGCCCTGGGTTACGAACTCGTTGCCGACCTTGATACGGGGCTTAAGGAAGTTCTTGTATAAGTCAGCAGCAGCTACACCGCACAAGTGAGCGACGCGCTCACCCTCTTGAGTGCCATCGGCTTCAGCCTGCTCCTCTCGGGGTCTCTGTTTGAACTTCAGCTCTCCCAAATGCATGACAGCGGCTGTCATTTTGTAAATATCGCCTTTCTCCTCCTCACTGAAGCCCAACACATCAAAGGCTACCTGTTAGTCAGGAAGGCGTCCACAACAATATCTCATTAGAAACCAAAAATTTTCTAAAGAACAAACTTTTTTCTTTATTGTTAATTTATAGCAAACTTTTAAATCTTACTTTTAATGAAACTTGAAAAAACTTTTAGTACTTTAAAATTTAGTAAAAGTAAATAAAACTTTAGTTTGCAATACTTTAGTTTGCTAATTAATGCTAAGATAAACTGATTCATGAAAACTTGGTGAATTACTTTTTTGATAAAAAAAAATGTATAAAAATAAATGGAAAGAGAAATTTCATGCTTGGGAAGGAGGTTTTTGAATATCATGCAGTTACAAATAGAATGAAAATAAAAAATGTCAACTGCTTAAAAACACTTACATTGGCCTTTTTTTTTGTAAAAAAAATCCCCACATTTGTTTTAATTTTACATTTAAGGAAATAAAAGAAAAAACTAATACAAACTGAAAGTGGGCCTTATTTAGCTCGTATAATAGTAAGCGCTAAGCGATTTATTGGGCATTTTTATTTTTGTTTTGCAGTAGGCGACGCCAGTCATGTTATGCTGTGAAATTCGCTTAGAAGTTCGGTGTTTTCTACTTAACTGCAACTCAGCTATAAATTATTGCAAAAAAAAGATAGCTCAATTATTTAGGCAAATTGAATCTAACGTTTCTACATTAAACCAGGCTAAGCAAAAGAATTAATTATTTATAGAGGTTTTTTGTTTTATTTCTCTTTGTCTAAAAAATAAATAAAAACAACAGAAATAACAAGCCAAAAAAACAGTGGAAAAAAAAAGTACTAAGTATTATTAAAAGCAAAAAAAAAAAAAAATATAGAGTAAAAGTGGAAATAAACAAACAAAGAAACAAAGAAACGAAGAAAAGACGAAGCAATGAAAAGAAAAAAAACAGTTATTAAAACAAAAACGATGAAAAAGCAAAGAAAAGAGAACCAGATAGAAAAATAAAAGCAAAAAAAAAATATTTTAGAAATATTAATATAAAGATTTTTGTTAATAGAATATAAATATTTTATATTATTGTATAGTATAGTAATTAGAGGAGTTTATAACTACTTTTCTCTATTTGTGATTGTTTATCTGAAATATTTTTAAAACGTAATGATTTGAAAACATTAAGATCACAATGCCTGGTCTAACTTAATAAAAAAAAGGAGAGAAATTAAGCCAATTTTCATTAAAAATATTTAAATTATACTTATTAAACTAAAAAGAACAAATTAGAAGCATTTCAAGCGCAAAGCGCATAGAAGTTATATTTTTATCAAATAGGCATATTCTTAAAAGAAGCCATCTACATTTTAACAGTCCAATTAATAGTCTCTTTATTTATCAATGAAATAAATAAGAGATCTTTAAAAAATTAAGTAGATAAAGAATTAAAGTTAAGGAATAATTAAGCTGTTGAAGAATTATTAATAGCTGATTAAGAAGTGTCTTCGAATCGGCCATTTAAAATTTCTTATTTTGTAATGGCTGAGAGAACAGAAAATTATTTTTAGCTTTGTTTTTAAGCTGAGTTAAAGCTCTAGAATTGTTCTGCGCATGGTTTTTTTTGCTTCCCCGAACGAACTCACATCAGTTATGCTCATCTCCTCAGCATCATCTACCCCAGGAATATTGGTCTTTCCCTGAGACACGAAATGATAGTCATTGATGTTGTTGGATAGCAAACAGCGCTCTGGAAACAAAATGAAAAGGGCATTCACTGGAAGAGTGTGGGTGATACTTGGGGACAGTATACAGGTCTTTTTTGTATTTTTGTGCTAATTCTTATTTGGGGGGAAAGGCCAGGGCAGACATACAAAGAAAACAAGGTATAATAAAATATCCATTTCATTTTAGTTTGGTAAAATCTAATTACATATAAAAAAGAAAATTTTGGGAGTATCGGTTTTAAAAAACAACATTTAGTGGCTTTTGTTCGCGAAAGTTCCCAATAGGAAACATCGATATTTCAGACTAAAAGTAAGATCATTATCAGGATTATAGAAAAGAATACTCCATAAGGATTTATAGGCATATCCATCTATTTTATTAACTAGCTTTAATAACTATCATTTAATTTTTTTATTTTTTTTTATTTGGAAAAGTAAAATTTGATTTTTTTAAAATTTTTAGCAAACTTTTAATAATTTATTTTACATCTTCATTACCAAATAAAATGAAATAGACTGGACTGAACACAACACACACAAATCAAAAACCGAGGAAACTGTGTAACGTTCATCTCGAAACAACAACAGTTAACGAAAACCTGCTAATTTCAAAACATACACTGGTTTTGAAACTTAGTGGTTTTCAAAGGTGGAAAGAAAGACTCGTAGTCCACATACGGTCTTCCTGAACAAATCACAAGACTTTTATGGATAGGAAATTATAGGTGTAGTGAAACAACTTTTACTTGATTTGCTCAATTACCTGATTGAACTGTATTATTTAGAGAACAGATTTTACTTCAAAAATTTATTGTAATTCATTTATTAAAACATTATTAATTATTGTATTTGAAGTAACTTCAGTTTATTCTAATTAATTTTTTTGTATTTCTTATTAATCTACTTTGACTATTTCATTATATTCAAACATTGTTAAGAATTCTCTTAAAGAGATCAGCATTTTTTTTTTGGGGGGGGGGGGGGGAATTTTGGAGTTATTCATTAAAGACAATTAAAACTTATTTCAATTTTGTGAACTACTTATATGAAACTTTTAGAAATGTTAAAGTTGAAATTAAAACTGTTATATATTGTTCTAATCAAATATTTATTATTTATTTACTTTAATACTGTTTATTTAAAAGACAAATGAGATATATTCTGACTTATCAGTTTTATTGAATTGAAAGAACTTGAAAGTAAGCCAAATTGAAGAAATAGTTCCATAGAATTAAAGAAAATCGTGAATAGATTTTATATGTTCAAATCAGGATATTGATATCGTTGAATCAAAGTTGAATGTTCTCTTGTTAGCAAGAAATTGAGTAGAGTTTGGATTGGGGTAAACATCACTAGACAAGGCAGTACATTCATTAATCATTGCAAAACAAGAAGGGAAAAGGAAGGAGAACAGTACAATCGTCAAACGAATTTCTAGTTGGTATTGGAGTGCATTGATTTCGAAGCTTTCCCAATACTTACATCGGTATAACCCATTTCCTCTGCGTCATCCACATTAGGAATATTGGTCTTACCCTGAGATACGAAGTGGTAGTCATGGATATTGTCAGTAAGGAGCAATTTCGCTGTATATCGAAATGATTAATAAGAAAAAAAAAAGAAAAAAGAAAAAATATATCGCCATTCAGTGATAAAAACATAGCACAGAAAGCAAATATTGCGAACGAAAACGCGCCATAAATAGCCAACGCAACCGCAAATCAGAAGTATGATATCAATACAAAATATTGCATCAGTAGAAAAAAAAATACTTTATTTTTGTTACCTAAATGTTTCTTCATCCTCTTAGTGGAAACGATGTGCATGTATGAAGTTCATTAAATCGAAACTTATTCTTTAGAGTATGAAAATCTTAAGAAATGACATATTTAATAATTGTTGTTAAGTAGCTAACGATGAAAAGTAGTTTATTCCATAAATTTGAATGTCAGCAGCTAAAAATCATGAAATTGTAAAGTAAGAACTTAGCAGTACGTCTGTAAGGTTTCAGTAAGTATAAAAAAATGGTCCATCTTATTCCTATGGATGAATCTACATCATCCTACTTTTCTACGAAGTATCGAAGCAACACCAGTTATCCTTGCCTATTCTTCCACTAATAA
The DNA here is from genome assembly GCA_023159025.1 of Thereuonema tuberculata. Taxonomy (NCBI): domain Eukaryota; kingdom Metazoa; phylum Arthropoda; class Chilopoda; order Scutigeromorpha; family Scutigeridae; genus Thereuonema; species Thereuonema tuberculata. Next base: position 65,498,507 of record JAFIDM010004315.1, on the reverse strand, counting down.
TTCAAAGAGAGAAAAAAGACGAACCATCTTGTTTCCTAGATGTTGACCCAATGATTGTACTCAATTACTAAATACAGTGGGAAATATTCTAAATACCGGTATTGTAAGACCGTTACTAATAGAGATTGCGGAAATTTAAATGTAGAAAAATGTTTACTGATACATCAATTATTTTATCAATAACGAATCATTAAGTAAGATTAATTAAGTGTTAAAAAGTCTGAATTTAGAATGTTCGGCAATTTGACCTATTGCTCAATAGCGTTTATACTATCATGATTATTGCTAGTATTGAATAAAATCATTAAGTTATGGACTTTCTCAGCCATTTAGTAATTAAGACTTTTTAGATTCAATTGTAGAAAATGGTTAACAAGTACAAAACTCATAAAGAAAAAGAAATCCCATTTACTCTTTTTGTTTTATGTAACTTTTTGCTCATTTTTAGTTATTGTTGTATTATTATAACCAATGCGTAATTCTGTCGAGGTCATTGATGATCAAACTGACTATCATCCAAAAATTGAGACTTTAAACTAAAAGAAAATAACCGTAGTGTAAAAATCGCAGAAGGCACTGAAGACTAAATAAAAGCAGTTGACAAATCATAAGATCCTGTATTTCAAGGGCTTTCGTAAGGATGTGGGGATATACAGTTCTGGAGTGATCGCAGTGAATTGTGGTAATAACTTCATGGGTTTATTAAATGCACAAGGGACATTCAAATCCACTTAGTATCTTTGGATTCAGGTGGAATATTCATTGAGATGAGGGAGGGGAGGTTCTTCAGGTTTGCAAGTATTCTAGAGGTCCTTTCCTCCGTTGCTGAATGTATTGGGGGAAGGGGGTTTCGATGCTACTACATTACTGAAGTCACTCAAATAGGGATTGGGGGATTCATAGCAAGTGGAAGAAGATGCTTGCTTTCTGGTATATTTCATCCAAGGGCAAAAGGCTTAGAGCCGAGGACTAAAATACTCACATCAGTAGCAAGCAATTCCTCGCCGTCATCTACATTAGGAATTTCAATTTTGCCTTGAGACACAAAGTGGTAATCGTAGATATTATTGGAGAGCAGCAGCATTTCTACATAAATATCAGGGAAACATTGTATTAAACTCAAGAATTAATGTTTTCAGAAACATCAAACCACTTACACATGTTAACCTCAAAATTTTACTATTTTTAAAATAATTCGGCGGTCACTGGAAAGAAAATTAGGTTATTATATATAAAATAAAGATATAATTACAAAAGCATTATCGAATAAGAATAATTCATATTATAATTTGATATTTTCGAAAAAATATTTCTATGAAGTTCTATTATCAAAATATAATCTGGGAACAAATTACAAATTGTTATATCAAATAAAGAATTTTCGTTTTGATAAAAATAAAGTAGATTGTTGAGTAGAGTAATTCAATAAAAATTCTTGATATGATAAAATTTTTGATGTGCAGTATGTTATACAAAAATATGTAAAATAGGTTATTTAGAATCTCAAGGTTTCAAATTGACTTACCCTTCAATCCCTCAATCTTGCCGGACATAAGTTGATAGAAAATATGGTATGAACGCTCCAGGGGCTGTTGGGAGATCACACGGGCCTTCTCCAGCAGATCTGATGAATAAGATCAAATCAGTTAAGATCGAATCAGACATAATTCAATAATTCTTTAATAGGAAAATTTTGGTAAACTGATTTGAGGACTCGTTTTAAATTAATAAAATAGATTTATTACTTCTATTTACTGAGATTAAGAACTTTAGTAATCGAAACTTACATGTCTCAATATCTGCACCGGCCAGTTTACCCAAAGGACCGAAGTGAATACGGATGAATTTACCCTAGGAAGGAACAAAGAATTGAAGTGACAAACTGAAGTGAAGATTTTGAGTCTGAGCTTGAAATATTTCTTAAAATAATGTTATTATTTACGATAAAATCAATATGGCTTCAAAAGATTTTAAAATGTACAATTGTACAGTGCTTTATTATGACTTAATTTATTTTTTCGTTGACTTAGTTATACTTGTTTAAAATTTATTTACCAATTTCATCTAAAAATAGCAAAGATAAATTTACTTACGAAGCGGGAAGAGTTATCATTTCGGACTGTCTTAGCGTTGCCAAAGGCCTCTAGTACAGGGTTGGTCTGTACGACCTGATCCTCTAAGTTACCCTACACGAGAGGAAAGAGATGATCAGCATTTTACATAGTAAATAACGACACAAATTCGCAGATTATCTTTTGATTCACTGATTTTAATTCTAGTGTAGGAAATTTTAATAAACGTTTTATATAGAAATCATAATTAAAATTAGAGAAATATCATATAGAAAATAATGAGATAAAAACACGAAAATTAAGTATTCAGAATTATTTAACGTTATTAAATCTTTAATTGGAATTTTACAATAGCCAAATGCTTTGCAGCAGAAAGACGTAATAGCTTACGTTCAAAAATGTATTTAGCGGCCATTTTAAGACTAGAATTGTGTTAGTAAAGCATGCTGTGATTGGTCTCAGTGTCAATGAAGCATGTTCTACAACTACGAAATATTTTTGGCGAACAATTTTTGTTTTTGTTTTATTAAATCTCTAAGATTTATAATTGTAACCGATGAAAAAAGGCATTACCGACATTGAATCATTTGCAGATTTGGATTTACTGCGCAAACATGCTGGTCTCCAGTCGACTAGGGTTAAAAGAAGTTTTTTTTTTTTGAAAACGTACAACTGAAAAATTTACAACTAAAAAATATACCTCACAGTCCTTTTCTGCAATTTAAATAACGCCAAGTATTTTTTTTTTTTATTTCTGACATTTTTAGAGAAAATTTCAATACCGTAGATAACAAAAAACGAAGATGATAATCTGATATAGGCTAATCTTTTTATTTTGTTTAATTTGGTATTATTTCCCTTCTTTTAAGATTATTATAATCACAATGTAACGTAAAAAGAAATCAGAAATACATGACAACAATTAAAAGGAGTTCAATTTTATGAAAAACGAAATACTTTAACTTAAAAGATTCATTAGGAAAATTATGCATTGCTTGTAAATTTTTCTTTAAAGAAGTAAGAACTTTCCAAGCAGTAGATAAAAAACTATTTAAAACTGGGATAAACTTTTGAATTTCATAGTAGCGCATAGTACAAATTTGCTAAAAAAAAATCTAAAGGATTCGTAATCTACGTAAGTATCTTTCTATAAGTCGTACGACACTGGAGGTAACCTAATATTAACGAGTTTAAGATAGTGTTCTAGATTTAAGTAGTCATTCTAATGATTTATAGACTTAGGAACTTTTATTTGTTAACTAAATTAGTTTATACTTTGTTATTATTTTCTGCTGATATTATGCGTTTTATCCATTCTTAATTTCTTTTCGAACAGCAGATGCGAATATATTACAATATATAATTTCATTCATTAATCAGTATATATATATATATATATATATATATATATATATATTGCGTTTTTGTTTTCAAAATTGTTTTTAAAATTCGCCGCTGATGACGTGGATAATAAATTGGTTTTATCACCATAGAAACAGTGATTTGATCTTTGTATTGGCATTTTCAAATTTCATATCACTGTCCGGCTTTATATATATATATATATATATATATTCTTGAGTAAATTCTTATATTAATAAATGGTACAATGCAACGTCTGTGATAAACTGCAGCAATTTTTTTTTTTTTTTTTATCAGTTCACAATAAAAACGAAATTAAAACGATTTTGCGATATTGTTCATTCTGATTAAGGAAATTTCTGATTTTAATGTTGATTCTTAAGTAAGATCAAAATAAACTCAAAACAAAATTAACTTCTGATTCTAGCCACTGTTAGAAAAGAAGAAATATAGATCCTTCAGTTAGGGTCACTGATTCTAGAATCATTTCATCCCACAGCGTTCCTAGAGCTGCAAGAATCCCCAAGAAAGCCTCGGTATCTATTGGCTATTATTGGGCGAATCTTCCAATATTCGAGCTGAATAGCTCCTAATTAGGTCTATTAGATAGGAATTTTTTGTTTTATGTATTAAAACGAGATGTTTGTCTTATATATATTAACTGTTTAAATTACCGTAATCTACAGAAAAGTAGAAATTATAAAAAGTTCTGAAATAATATGTTTTATTGTTGAATTTTTAAGGAAATTATTTATTTATTTATTTTTATTTATTTATTATTTCCTTTTTTTAAATTTATTTCCATCCCATTTTGTAAAGTAGTCTAATGATAAAATTAATAGCAAATAATAACTGTAGAATGTTAAAAAAAGAACGGGCTAATTTATTGATATATGTACGGGCTAATAGATGAAGACATATTAGCCTTTTTATAAAGATAAATGACTAATACAAATAATTTCCGTGTAAAATAAAATAAACAAAGTTACTAAAAAAAAAAAAAAATTCTGGCTTATCCAAAACTATTTACGTATTTTTGAATTACAGAATGATAAAAAATAAAAAAAAAATATTAAAAACAACACAAGGAAGAACATCAGGTCAATTCGGATTCATTCGGAAAAAAAAGGGAAGATCGGATGGTCTGTAGATTCTCATTAAATGTAGAGGAACTAGGGAAAGTTTAAGTATGGAATGGGCGGTGGATCACTTCACATTAACTTGTAGCTATACCTTCTTGGACTTGGCGTCTTTTTCGGCTTTCTTCTCTCCTACAGCAACCACGGCACCGACATTAGCGAAGTACGCAAGTACTTTCTTCGTGTTCTCAGTCTTACCGGCACCGGATTCCCCTCTGTGTTAGGAAGAGACATTGAACAGAGTTGAAGAAATATTAAGGTTGGACGCAAGCAGCAGCACTTGCTCGTGCAGCAGCAGCAGCAACGATAGCGAACAAAAAGCAACAGCGCAATACAGCAGAAGTCAATTTAGCAGCGCTCGTTGTCCGTCGCTGGGCTTAGTATCAGCTCTGTTGCACATTCTTAGGTCTCGCTTTACTTCACTATTAAGCTTTGATAGTTCTTAGTTTCAGTTTCAGTTATTTGAATTAACCACGAGAAATCATTTACGACCATAATTTTCTCAATTTTGGTTTTTGAATCGTAAAATCGAAATTGAGAATTAACTGACTCTAAACTAAGCTACTAAGAATTAAGCAGAATAGTGAAAGCAACGAAAGATTGAAATCGAAATTAAAACTTCATAAAAAACATGAAATTAGTGAAAAACAGGAATAAAAACATAACCACGTCAACAGTTAGTAAGTTGCTAATGTATGCATTTTAAAGGATTTCCATTCATCCTGTCCATTTTTCTGTAGGGAAAAAAGTTTTATTTTTATTACATTTGCTTTCTTCACTTCTTGAAAGAAGAAATGTAGAAGAAAAAAATGCAATTTCAGTAAATTTTTGCTAAATAAATACCAACTGTAAAAAGTAAATTTATCAATACTCATAGTTCTTAAACTTAGCAAGAAGTTTAAGTGTTTTAAATTTATTCCCATCGAGAGCAACAGAACTGATCTATTAAACTAAAGAACACATAGGATTTAGAACAGCACAAAGAAATATCAGTAAGAGCAGGTGAGAGGGAAGATGAGTGTTGGGAAGTTAGGACAAAACACAAAATTCGAGCTAAGGATGAGAGAACAGAGAAGCAGCGCCACTAGAGTACGCGAACGTTTTAAGAAACTTTCCATTCAAACCCTCATACACAGATGATTTTAAAATAATAATAAAAAAAGAGAGAATGGCGATCTATAATAAGAGAAGTCTCCCAGATGAGCTATTTTTGATTTTGGTCCACTTACTCCGCTGGTGAACTTATGTCTAAAGCCCGAACTGGCAATGGTGGCGAAATACTGAATCACTTTCTTGGTGTTTTCGGTTTTCCCGGCGCCTGATTCGCCGCTGGAGGGAGAGGGAGGAAAATTAAGATCACATTGGGGGTGGAAAGGGAAGGGAGAGGACAGTGAGAGATAATTCTAAGTAGGATCGAGATACGGAAGAGAAAATATATTCCACGAATTCTTATTTTTTTAATCAGTCTCAATGTATATTCAGTATATAATATAACATAATATAATATAATACATTATATACATTATAATATAATATAATATAATATAATATACAATCTGATTCAGTATATAATAGACTTTTTTTGGAATTTGAACACAATAATTTAATCTCTTTACTGCAAACAAAATTACAGATCGTAAACAGTGGTGGTAGCACTATTGGCTTGTTCATAAGTCGTCCATTTGGGAAAAAAAAAATTCTAAGACCTAAAGGATTATTATACTCTTATAGGATAATGATGAAATTTTGAAGGGAATGATTTCTTAAAAATTTTAACGAATATTTGTAGAGTGAAAAACATTGTGAATAAAAGAATCTAGTTTCGAAAAACATTTTCCATCAATCACAGGTCTGCAAAGTTCCGTATTTCGATCACTACTAAGAAACTAAATTTTCAAAAGCTCAGGTAATTCTAAATGTATTGATGTTTTTATATCATTTTTAAAATAAACAACTAATTAAATTCTATTAACTAATAAATATATCTAAGGACAATTTTTAGAATGTAAAGCGAAACAAAAATGTAAAAACGTATTGATTACAAAACAATTATAAGATTTAATTTTTTTTTATAATTACTTTGAAGTTTATTTAAACTAAATTTTCAATTTGATATTGTTACATCTTTTAATAAAATTTATAAATGAAGAAATAAAATTAATTAATAAAGTCATTTATGTAATATATTTTGGAAAAAATTAAAAATGCAGATTATTTAGATATTTAATAATTAAATCAAAGCCATTATTTTATTTTTAGGCTTTAAAAATTGAAATAAAAATCATTTTCTTAACTAAGTATGTTAGGATATTACTAGAATCAAAATACTTACGTAATCAACATGGACTGGTTTTCGCGATCTGTTAAAAAAGTGCAAATAAGATTCATGAGAAAGATATAACGAGAAAGAAAGCATAAATTTAGCAATATTTTATAACCATTTTAAAATTTAATTCTCAAACCTAAAAATTTGTCGCGTATTTATCGAGTCTTGTTTTATGATAACATCTTGGAAACAAACTTAGGGAAAATAAATAGATTTGTTTGTAGCCTCCAAAGCTGATTATGTTGCATAGTCCTTGATTTGAAATGCGAATCGATGCTTAAAAATAAAGTTCGTTTCTACAGATAAATTCAAGATTTCGCTCCATTTAAGAGTTTTCTTTTTTTATTACTTATTCATTAACTTTTCTTAATTTTCTTATTGTTCTCCAGCAAAATTCCTTCAAAATTAATGACGAGATAATAAAGTAAAACCCCAAAACGAATTTGTTTTTAATTTCTTAATTCTTAAAATGATTTTTGTATTTTAAAAGTAATGGATTATAATAAAAACAGGCAAATATAAGTTTCCAGTTCTGTGAATATGCTTTATTTTAAACAAAGAGAATGAAAACCATTCTTTTGTAATTTGTCTAAGTACCACTTCTTCAAATGTTGTCAATGGTTTAGCAAATGAGACATTTTCTTTTTATTGATGAGTTGTTGAATAAGTAATAGACTGAAAGTATTTACAATTTAAATGAAAACTTTCTTTAAAATCCTTTAAAGGAAAGGCCTTCCAGCTAATATCCATGAAGGACACAAGTACGAACTTAGAGAAATGACGCTTTTTAATTTCCAATTTTTAAAACTCTTATACAAAATCAGGTTAACTATATCTTCACCAATTACAACAGCTGTGCACTTTCAAATGAAATATCCGAGCTGTTGATCTGGCAAGTTGACGATAGATAAGTGCTAAAAGATTCGATTCACCGTTCTTTCTTTAATTAATTCTTTAGGATTCAGTGTAAACTAAAGTTAGCGAGCAGTGAATTCGTACTGCTCTAGAATTGTTTCACCACTTATTTTTGAAAGCATCATAAAGTAAGTTGAAGGAAATAGAAATATCGAAATTCAGTGTCATCCGTTTTTTTGTTCTTAGGAAGTTGTTCTAGATACAACCTTGTTTCTTCCCGATCATTATGTCTTATAGCATTCGCCCTATTCACAGTTGCATCATGATTTTTCAAAATATGTAAAGTTCTACTTACTGGTCAACATGTTGTTGTAGGCACCGTCACAAATGGCGAAGATGTGGGGAGGGACTTCATTACGCCTTCTGCCCTTGTAGATCTGGACAACGCGGGCAGTGTAAATTGGGTAACGCTTGTAAGGGTTGATGGCAACGCAGAAAAGGCCAGAGTAAGTCTGAAGGAAAGGAAAGAAAACAATAAATATACAGCCAAGAAAATGCAATCACTAAACTTAATTTTAACTTCCCCCTTCTTTTCCTAATTATTTTCCAAATGCCTAATTATTTTTAATTTTTCATTTCTAATTATTTTTCATTTCACTTCTTAAGAAAATACAAATTTGAAATATCCAAAGATTTTTAGAATTCTAATTTAAAATTTTTTGTATCTTAATTAAATCAGCATTAAAAAAATACAGGTTTTTAAACTCTGCCTCAACTTAAGGGAAAAAAAGAACAATTTACTCTTTTTACACTATATAAAAATACAAAAGTAATTAAATCCCAAATCTTTACTAATTACGCTATAGATTTGCGCATTTTTCTCAGAATTATATTTATTTTATAAAACTGAAAATAGAATGTTTTATTTTTTTTTGTTTTCATTTGGCTTGAGATAGGAAATTTCCTGTAATTTACCCAATTCTTACTAGATATTTATTGTTTCGAAATCTGTAATCCTATAAAATTACTTTTTTCCTTTTCCCGTTTAAAATTGAAGCGTTCGAATGTTAAATTCTTCATTCTTTCTTAAACATCATTATTAAAATTCAACTGACAGTAAAACCTTTCCCCATTGCAACTCTATTTAATAATTATTTGAATATGTATATCTCTGATTGTATTTTCGAATCGTTATTAGAGGAAACTTTATAAAATAAGATTTACTTAAATATTAATAAAAAAGATATGTAGGACGGACATTCTGTAAATTTAAATGTAAATTTAACCCGAAATTCGCTTGCCTGGAAAATGCCGTAATCTCAAAGACGCAATCTTAATTGATACAGAAAAATGTAGTAATTATAATGCACTAGTTTATTTATATTACCTTATTAATATCCTGATCCCTAATTTTGCAATCTTTAAATGAACGCAATTTACGTGACATACATTTTTAACATATTTTCAAATAGAAAGTGATTTTGAATTGTAGGTTACGTTTTACTTAATAATCGTCAATACTTGATTATTTTCTCTTGATTTTTGACTAACATGGATTTTTATGATATTAAGGTTGTAGCCCTTTATGAAATTTGTATATTAGTTGCAATTATTTTTTAACATTGTTTTCTTTCTGCGTCTAACATTAAACTTTTTCGTTTTTCTTAATTGATTTTTCAGTTCACCGTTTTGAGAAATGGATATTAATACAGTGAAACTTGGATAATTCGAACTTTTTAATTCGAAATTCTGGATAATTCGAATTTTTTGCTCGGTCCCTAGAATTCTGTATTAAAATAATGTTAAAAAATCGTGGATAATTCGAATTTTATTTTGGATAATTCGAATTTTTCGTACGATTATCTTAAAATATTACGGTAAAAATTGTTCCTGAGACTTTTCTCAGCTAAGATACATTATTTATTTTAACGGTTTTTCTAAGGAAAACAAAAGCGAGGGTTGGAATGTCACTATGTGGGGATTTCCGAGGATTTTTTGTCCACCCTCTGTTGTTACCCTCCCCCCTCCCACACCCCTTCGGTCTTAAGAGTCACGTGGGCTTCCTGTGAATGATTTAATGCGGTTATATATATTTTTAGTGTTTTTGCTTGTGCTTTAAGTATTATTTATATGCTCTTACTATGCCATTGTCAAAAGCTAAAGCTCCTTATAAGTCATTTACATTAGCTGAAAAGGTAGCGGTGATTAAGGAAGTGGAAAAAGGCCTTAAAAAGAAATCGGAAATCGCCAAGGAATTTGGAATTCCATCCAACACGTTATTGCCATATTTGAAGAACCAAGATAAAATCTTGAGCAGCAAAAATGGCAATGGAAAAAATAGAAAAAGAACGAATCTGGCAACCCAGAGGTTGGAATCATATGCTAGGACACAAAGATTGCATTCAATGAAGCAATTAAAAATATCTGCCTTTTTTTTTTTTTGAAAGTGATGAATAATTAAGCTAGTAAAAAATGTTCGATTTAATAAAAAAAATGTAGCAGTATTCTTAGATAAAATTTATATGTTAAATCTTTGATTGTGGAGTTAATCTTTTTTATTTATCTCTTCTATTTGAGAGAATATATGTAATTCGAATTTTTGGATAATTCGAACTTTTTCTCTGGTCCCTTCAGCTTCGAATTATCCAAGTTTCACAGTACATCCTGTATATGTTTTGTTTTTGAGAAATTAATTTGCTTTTTAT
>JAFIDM010004315.1:65470303-65486626 GCA_023159025.1 Thereuonema tuberculata | reverse complement strand
AGATAGATAGATAGATAGATAGATAGATAGATAGATAGATAGATAGAAAGAAAGAAAGGGAATTAAGGAATGGAGGGGAAAAAATAGGTGATGGAGTTGGATTTGACGGACAGCCAAAGGAGGACTTACTGTGGATGAGATGGATCTGGAACAGCGTCTTCTCCGTTATCAATGGAGGACACTTTACAGGGAGGGGAAAAAAAAACTCACAGACAATATACACACGGGAACAAGGAGATTGGTAGCAGTTTGGACATTCTATTGGTATATTTTATTTGAGAGATGCAAGTAATTACAAAGCGAATAGATACTAGCAGACTAGCTATTCGCTTTATAAACTTTTAAAAGTCCATTGCAACAAAATCTCTTGTTACCAGTGGGACGACATGAAATTAAATAGTAGAGAAAGACAAAGCGCAGAGGAAGCTCTATTACAAGAATTGACATTTGATAAGAAAGCGTATTTCTATCGAAGAATATAAGAATCTTTCACATTCGAAGAAGTTTTCTAAAGTGTAGCTAAGAAAACGCAGAAGCAGATTAAACTTAGCAGCGCTAAAGCTAATTTCCCCTCCCATTTAAAATAAAAAAGTAAAAAATGACACGAAAGCAAAGATAGTGGTATTAATATACTACAAAGAATAGATGTAGTTAAATAGCCTGTATTACAACTGGAATTTGTGAAGCAACCCTTTTTATTAATCAAAGATAGCTTAAAGAAAGATTCAAAGTAATCCTGTAAACTGTTATTTGATTTGTACATACTTTTTTTTTTCAATTCAGTGTCACAAGATCACTAAGAAAGTGGAAACAGAGCGAAAGATGAATAATGTATCAAAATAAATACAAACGATAATAATTAATGCAAGCCAGCACTAAAGGCTTAATGCCTAGTTAAATATAAAGCATTGTAAGATAGCGCTACTGTAAAATTAGATTTAATTTGATAAATTATTTATTAGTTTATATTATTATCTATTCGTTGTCACATAGTATTTAATATTCATACAGTGTTGCGAAAGGTTCTGTATTCAGTATAATTTGTAAGAACATCACTATGCTACATTGTTATTATGTTTTGTTTATCCTTTTTATATTCTTTGTTACAAAACGGATCAAACACTTTAAAAGTAGCTGAAGAAGCTTTTGTGAAGAGATCGGTGTAAAGCAAAATTGTATAAATTTTTTTTTTTCAATAATTACAACAGTATTTTCATGAGAATTATCTCACATCTTCATGTGTTTCACTTGAATGTGACTTTGAAAGCTTTGTTAGTTTATCCTGATAAGATTTAATATTACAGAGGCGCTTCTTAAGATTAACACACAAAGGACAGCACAGATGCGATTAGAGCACTACTTACGTAGATCAGCTGGTTGTAATATCTCTGTTTAAGATTATGCAGTACAGAAGCATCATTAAGATAGGTTAAGTTAGACATGTCTTCGGCTTTTTCATATTTGGGTGGGTTTACTTGTTGAAGTATGTCCTTCTTGACTGTCCTCTCCTATGAATGGCAAATCAGTATTAGTCATATTACTTACATAAATAAGATTTTTATAATATCTTTGTTTCAGGTTGTAGAGGACGCTAGCGTCGTTCAGGTAGGTCAATTCAGCCATGTCTTCGCATTTTTCGTATTTAGGTGGATTTACTTGTTGGAGAACTTCCTTCTTGATCACTTTGTCCTGCAAACATTTAACAATAACGCTTGAAATTTATAAGGCGATTGAAATAGCACTGAAATAAGCCGTCAAAATGTATGATATAGATAAGGCAAAAAGCCTTAGTTAAAAATGGATGACGAAATCCGAAAGAATTTTATTTTTCGGTTTTGAATAACAGACAAACATTAAAAAAAAATTACAATCCATGTTTCAGTAGGAATACGACAGCTATGTTCAAACTGATACTCGAATGTTATTAGTATCAGGAAATGATCCTTTTAGTTTAACTTCCCGTATTAGGAAAAAAAAATCTTAAAAACAATGCCTTTCCGACATATCTGGACTTCAGCTTCAGCGTGGACATAAAATGTGGACTATTTCTGATTACATCACTGGAGACGGTCCACTTTGTACTCATAGAAAGAAACAAACACAGAAGAAAAAAAGATAAAACTCACGCCATCTCTGAGAATCGAACCCAGATTTAGGCGTATCAGTAGAATTAGCAGACCACAGCCCAAACTGATCTGTTCCTCGAAGGAACAAAAAAAGTTCCAGTAGAATTTAATAAAAAAAAATAATTTTCGGCATCCTCTTTTTTTTCCACTTTTTTCCTGCTCAATTGTAGACGTATAAGATCCTAATCGTCCAATGATTCTTTTTTGCTGAACTTCAGTTAATCTCTTCTAAGACGTACCTGAACTAGGTTGGTGCTGGGAAGGAAAGGATTTGCGCAGTGAATGGGTTTTCGCCAAATAGCATTTATTTCAAATTTAAAAAAATGTTATTTTTTTTTTTTTTAGAAAAGTTATAAATCAAAGAATAGTTAAATAAGATTTTTATGTAAATTGCTTACGTGATTAAAAATTAATAAAAAAGACAAATTTTACATTTATTATTTTGACTGTGAAACAGAAATAGTTTAATAATAAAATAAATGTTGGATGGAAATTCTTACTCCTTCTCCTTCAATGTCGATGGTGACCATATCTCCCTTCGTGCTCTTAATTTCACCAAGGATGTAGCCCTCCTTGTCATCGGGGATCCAGCAAGCTTTCTTTGAATCGAAGGGCTTCGTTTGATCGATACGCTTTTGCTCAAGCGACACAAACAGGTATGGGGTGGGATCAGGATCTTCACCTGGGGCGGCCTTTGGAGGAGGTGCCATTGTTCCTAGTTAGGTGCTGACGGCAAGTTCGGATGGACCCAGATGCGACACACTTCAGTCAGCACAGAGGAACAGCCCTGGAGCTTATCCTATAAAGAAATAAAGAAAATCAGAAACCAATGGAAATAATAGAAATAAATCAAAGCATAGTCTCATCCATCCGAAAAAATTTGCCACAAACGTCCTGCTTGACTTTGAATTTAGCCACGGTGCATTATTCTAGCAGGACATTATTAAGTGTTTTAAATTTCATAAAAGTAGTACTATTACACAAGCAAATTGGGGTAAAAGTAAAAGCGCGACTAACAAATATTTAAAAAAAATAATAATAATAAAATAAAAGCATAAAGACTATGCATTTATTTAGATATTTCATATAAACGTCTTAAATGGTGTCTTGCTTAATATTTCTATTTTATACATTTTTTTCTTTTGATTTTCAAAAATTAGAGAAAAATTAGAGTTGAAAAAAGTTGCTTTTTTACTACATTAATTTTAAAACAGAAATACATTTCTTCCATTTCATCAATCTGTTCAAAATTCTTCAACGATATTTCGCGGAAACTATCATTCCACTTTGTCAAGTGTTTCGCAAATAAAAATAACAATAATATGTATATTTTTTATTTGCAAAAAACTTGACAAAGTGGAACGATAGTTTCCGCGAAATATCGTTGAAGAATTTTGAACAGATTGATGAAATGGAAGAAATACATTAATTTTTGTAAAATTTTAATTAAGAAATTTAAACATTCAATTTGAACAATAATAATAAAAAAAAATGGCGATAAAAGTTAGTTAAAGGGGCTGTAATATTTTTGCCATTTCTTGTTACTGAACCAACCCTACCTGAGCTGTGCTTGTATTAATAATTACGAGGCAAGGGTTTCTTTTCTTTTGCTATTGCGAATAGAAGAAACCTTGTGTGAGAGAAAAGAAAAAAAAAAGACTAAAAGTATTTCGCCTGATAAAAAGAATGAAATCAACCATCCAATGGAAAGAATCTGTTGAATTACTTTCTCGATTATCATCTTGCTCCCTAATGAAAATCAGACGAACAACTTCTTTTAAGACTGTCTTTAAGTAATTGGAATTATTCTTTATAACCTCCTGTACGACGGTTTACGCGTAAGTGTCTACTAATATAACATTACCAAAATTTAATATTAATAAAACTCTGGAATTAGGATTAAATGAAAGTTAAATTTGCAACGTTAAACAAAATTTTTAACAAGAAAATCGTGTTCTCTATTTTATCAAGAAATCACTTTCTAAGGACAGTTTTTATATTTCTTTGGGATACACAAAACGAGAAATCTCTTTCCTTAAGAGTCAGTAACTGCCATTTTCGATCGACTCCAACAGAGATCTTAAAGACTTACAGCGTCAATTAAACTTATTAAAACAAAGAATCGTAACATCATTTTATAGAGAACTGTTCCCAAAGGTTTTAAAAAACTTAACCACTTTTTAGCCGTAGCTTTAATAAGTTTAAAAAAAAATTATATTGCTAGCTATGCAATTCGCTGAATTGGAATATTGATGGTTCGCCAACCATGACATTGTAGCTCTGCAAATCAAACGAACGTATCGCAAGATCTGTATTTCATTTTTCTCAAAATTCCCGATTAAAATAATACTCAGTAGCTTTTGGTACGTTTGAATTTCAATTTTTTATTTTTATTTTAAATATTTTTCTAAGCTACTATCTTATTAAAATTAGCTTTCAGCCCTTAAGTCTCTATTTTTTTTTTAATTTTGAAAGATAAAATTTTAAAAAAATGTATAATTTTATAATTTTATTTTTTATAAATTTTGAAAGATTGCAAATGATATTTATTCTTAATTTATTTATTTGAATTCTGTCTTAATAATATTTAGAATTCAGAAATAAGTTATAAGTTATAGAATTTTTATTTCTAATTTTAGGTCAGAATGAATATAATTGAATTTAGACTTAATGATAAACATTTGTAACTAAGACTAATCAGTCAGGTAAATTTTGATAAGTTTTTGAACATTTTAATGAATTCATTGTTTCTAATAAATTCCTCCTTATTTTAATATATTGCTAAAATGGGAATTAATATAAAATTTCGTAAATATTTTTTCTTTTTTACATTTACAAATTAACCAATCAATTTATAATAGTGAATAGTTACGCTAGTTACCATATCAATTAAAAATAATTTAATCTTAATATTAATAATAAAGTTTCTGGTTTTCTGAATGTTTTTAATATTTATTTTTTGAAGACATTCGTTTTTTATTTTGTAAACCAGATTTGTTAAACCAAACCAAATAGATTTTGTTAAAATTTTTTTGTTCTTAATCTTTTTTCTTTTTTTTTCAATCAATCTAGCAATCTAACACATTTTGGAATACTGTACCGAAATTTTTTAATTATTTTGTTTTAACCAAAGAATTAAAAAATACTGGAAAATATATTATTCAATCAGGTTTAATTCCCTTCATTTACACTAAATTAGTTGCTTTTTAGGTTTTTAACATTTTAGTAATAATTCGTTTGCAGTAAACTTTAAAAGAGTTATTTTTGCTGGGTCGTAAGTTCATAAGTTAATATTCTTCTATTAATAATCATAGTATTCGTTAAACGTATTTTAGTATTAGTTAAAAAAAAATCCTTAAACAAAATGCTAACGTACTAGATGTAAAAGGATTTGGTTAATAATAAGAAAATTTATTGGTATAAATAATTTTATATCATTTATAAAATCATTAGTATAAATAATCTTAATCCTATCAAATTTTCTCAAAGAGGAAAGGGAATGAAATGAGAAATAAAATCGATTGGGGAGGCACCACACGACGCTCCGCCTTTAGGGGCGGAGTCTAATGACAATGGACTCAACGGTATTTCAACAGGTAAAAGCACCAACTTTCAGCAGATACTTTCCTCAACGTAGTTGTATTTCAATTGATAGGAAACGATAGTTATTAGCTATAAACTAAATGAATGTCGTTTCTGAAAAACAAAATGAGAGAAGAAACGAGATTTTTTTTCTTCTTCAGTAAGAATTCATTTCAGTTATATTATTTTAATTATTTTTGTTTACTGTCATTTGCGGAGAAATTATCATGAGAGCCAATTTAAATCGAACGTTTCTCGGGAGATCTTAGAAGAAGGTTGAACGTCGATAACCTACGCGGGCCTTCTGTGTCAACTCTTTGGCCGAGCAGGAGCGGTTTCATAGCAACGGAAGATGGTTATCGCGTCTCTGAAACATAGGCCTTCTTATTAGGAGATGGGAAAGGTTTTTAATCAGGAGCGTAACGGAGCAGCCAATGTCAACAATAAGCACAGATAAAAAGAGAATTCATCAGCTAGAATAATTACCTCCATTCATCAAGCAATTAGTAACCTACACAAAAGTCCACTTTTTAAAAGAAAGAATTGAATTACAGTAACTTATTATATATATATATATATATATATATATATATATATATATAAAATATTCCGCAGCATCGAATCACTAAGTGAACATAATTTACTTTTGATTAAGTGAAGAAATCTAATCCGAAGTTGTTATCCATTGTAAGTATCTTAAACTTCCAAGAATGGGCTGAACGGAATTTCACACCATGCCTTAAATGGAAAGGCTTTTCTCTCAAAGTACGTTTTATGTTCTAACATTCTAAAATCCACCACATTACAACCATTATTTAAAAAAACTTCCTTCATCTATAAAATAGTAAAATCAGAAAATTATTATTTATTTTTTTCAAAGCATTACACAGTACAATTAAGTAACATTTATTTTTGCCTAGATCTTTGTATAAAAGATTTAGGAACTAATTTGCTCTGTGCAGATGCTCCCGAAAATAAATCGCTCTCTCCAACTTCCCAATAGCAGCTCCGAAACCTTCCTGAGAATATTTTGGGAGCACCGGGCTGAGGCTATTTTTAGACTTCCGACTCTTTAGAAAGCAGTCATTTTATACAATCGCAATAGCTCGGTTTTTTAAATCAATGTTTTAGTTTAGTCATCAAGTTGATTTTCTGTTTTTATATATACCACTAAATTATAAATTTGAATATCTTATTTATTTCTTAATTTTCTTTCTAACCTAATTTCTAAGAGTCGAAAAACAATAAAATAATTTTATATAAATTAAAATTATAAGTATATATTTCTTAATATATGAGAATTTAGAAATAAAAACCCTAAACTGTAAGATTTTTGTTTTGGTTAATCTAAACAATTTTAATACCGTACTCCAATACGGTATTAATTAAAAATAATTAAAACATTCTTAATGAAATTTAAGAAAAGCTAAAACAAAATGAACATCTTCAAAACACTGTTGCTTTTTTTTTCTGTTATAATTATCTTCTAAGCAATAGATCTAAAGTTTATAATTAATAAAATATAAGAAGGCTTCAAGGTTTTGTTAGTACTTGAATTGTAAATGTTGTTGAATTGTAAATTATCTAAAGAAAACGAATATTAGTAACTCAATGGCTATTATAGATCTAAGCGTAAAATCCTGAACTTAAAAATCGAAAACTTTAAAGTTAGGAGTATCTTATTATTTGTAAGATCTTCTCTGTTAAACATTAAAGGAATGCAGTGAAACACAATCTGACTGTAGTCTAATGACACCATAAATTACTTTTCCTTCACAATGAATACTAAATACTAGGAATACCTAATCTAACTATCAATTCTAATTTTGACCTTAGAATTAAAAATATTCATACAGTATCATTTTTCCTATTTACGTAAGTTTCTTTGTTTCGTTTAAGTAAATCAACTCCATTCCTTTTCAATCGAATGGATTTTCGATAACAATCTATTATTTTGTCTTCATCTTAATACCAAGTGAGTCATTCCATCTAACAATGCATCGTTGATAAAAGATGTTAAACAATTCAATGATGCTTGAAGAAAAATTAGTCAAGATTAAAGAAGAAGAAAAAAATTAATATTGGAAGGTGCAAGGCGAACACAGATAATCTATCCCTAGAGATAAGCAAGACTCTCTTATCAAATCGATGCTAATGTTTTGGGAAATTTGTTCCTATTGTATCAGTCCTTTTCTCTCACACTTCACACACACATAAAAGGAAAGTTCTTACTTTGCAATTCAAACGAACATCAACGCTTGAATTAAATAAATGTTGAGTTGAATACTTAGTTGTTTTCTATCCCTGTTCAGCCTTAATCCATTCGAGTTATCGGTGTATTGTTTTATCCACAAGCACAGCACAGGCGACGTTGGTCCCGACGGTTGTCTCCGCCGATCCCGACCGAAGCTTATCCAACCTTCAACGGCGAACCCAATTACAAAATCACGGCACAGCAATAACAACGACAACCTACTATGCACTTACGTCGAAAGCTGTTCTGGCAACGGGACTGGAATGTCTCCACATTTAAATACCTGCAATCGGATCGTCTGCTCCACCTTTCAAAGGGATAGTTGAGAGGTTCGCCGCCATTGGCCGGCTTTTGGCCTAGGGTGGCGCTCCGGGCATTTTCCAGCCAATCACAGCAATCGTTGCAATGGCGATTCCGACGACGGGGCATAATCACTTTCATGACGTGCCCGAACTTCTCCTTTTAAGGTACAAAAGAATGAATGAAACTACAAGAATCTTTACAGTGGTATGAAACTTTCCACCGACTTCTATATGAGTCTGTTGCGAGGTTGCAAAACGATCAGGTCTCGGCGACTAAAAATACTGGCACGTGTTCTCGGAGTGCCAATCCGAACAGACGAAAGATCGTCTCTAGGTTCTGATTTGCCGCCGAAGACGCCATGATGGGCCAAAATCGATCATTCACTCAATTTCATATTAGGCTTTAAAATTTTATGGAAGCACTCACACTCATCAG
Organism: Thereuonema tuberculata; assembly: GCA_023159025.1. Taxonomy (NCBI): domain Eukaryota; kingdom Metazoa; phylum Arthropoda; class Chilopoda; order Scutigeromorpha; family Scutigeridae; genus Thereuonema; species Thereuonema tuberculata. The sequence continues at coordinate 65,477,926 of JAFIDM010004315.1, read as the reverse complement.
AACGTCAACTGACTTTTTTCCCTTCTAACAACCACTCACTCCCTCAATTAGTAGAGAAACAATCGTTTTCTTTGTCACTACATATGGATACTGAATTTCTAGGCAGCATTCCGATTTCTCTTTCATTTCAAATCTCGGAATTTAGGAAATATTTAAAATTTGCCAATTTTTTTTTTTTATTTGAAAATTATTAGATAAAATCAATGCTTTCTAATAGCTTAGGCTCTAAATAAGGATGGGGAGTGGGGTAGATTATTGTGCAAAAAAATAAAAAAATGAAAATGTATTATTTCGGTTTTAAGTTCGTTTATTTTATTATTCACTTATGAACAGAAATAATGTTTGCAATTGAAAGGGGAGGGATTGACCCAGAAATTGTCTTATTAATGTTAGGACAGGTTTTTTTTTTTTTATTTTGAATAAATGGTAAGAGAATTAATTTTATCTTTGCAATGAAATAAATTGGATTCTAAGAAAATAATTTTCTATTATATTTTATTTTAATTGCTTTAATTTTCATTAAATCTACGGTTTTAATTTTCCATAAAACTCTTTTCTTCTCTAGGAGAAATAATCGGAGACATTTATTGTAATGAATCCAAATTTTAAATTCAGAGTAACAAGGTTTCATCTCAAAATATCCTAATTATAAGATCTTAATTTCCATGGAAAAGATAAATAATAATGATATATACTATAGCATAAAGTTACTTTAATTATAAATTATTATCAAACATTATTTGTTTGATAATAATGCTATTTTCTAGTAATATTATAATTAATTTCATTTTAACCTCATTTTTACAATAGGCGTACGATTAGACTTATTAATTTATTATTATTATTATTGATCGCATTGACTTCGAAAACACCTTCTGTTTAATATAAGTATCAGTTATTGAGGTCTTTCTCCTTCAGGATGCGAGATATAAATAAACGGATGCTGTACAGCGAAAGCTGTTTAATGCACAACGCAGGAGATGGAAGAAACTTCTCGAGTCCGACAGGTTGCAGACGTTTAAGGATTGTATTGTCGATCTACTACGTAAACTTTCATCTTCATTTCATTGCCAGTGATTATAAATCAAAAAAATCTATTTGAGATAGAAAGATACCCTCAGCTTATATTACGTGTTTTTTTAATAATTATAAAAGTTTTTAAAAACAAAAATAAGGTACGCATATATATATATTTAATTTAATGTATTAAATCTCGACTGGTCAACTATTGACTGTTCGTATTATTTTCAAAGTAGAAATTATTGGCATTTGGCTATATGACAAAAAGAACTTTGTTATATCTGCTTAGTCAACAGAATCTGATATTGAAGTTCCCTCGATGCTTTAATTTTGATATTTACTTTCTAATTTATTAATAATATTGTTAGCTGTTTCGTTCCCTTATTAGCCGCTTGCCTTGGTCTTTGAAACAACAAAGTAATATTAATAACGGTTTAATAATTTCATTTTCTTAAATAAGCTCTCCACAATGAATATATTTCATTTTACAATCTCTTTTGAATTAATTGAATCGAATCTTCGTGTACAGATTATGTGTTATTATTATTTTGTTCAATAATAATAAATAATAATAATTAATCTTCGTGTACAGATTATATCTTATTATTATTTTGTTCAATAATAAAAAATAAAATAATAATTTGTTGTTTATATTTTATTTTACAATAAATGTGATGATATATATTGTATTGTAAATACTTTTTTTTCTGGTATTTACTGATCTAAACTTTGTGGGTCCCTAAAAATCACAGTAACTCACTTTGACGCTCGAATAAAAAAAAAAAAAAAAACATGATCATTACTGTATCAAATGATTAATTAACAATATTGTTTTTTCCATTGATTAAAAAATATTAAGATGTATTTAATACAAGATAGAAATGTCATTAACAGTTTAAAAAACAAACAACAAAAAACAAAAAAAAACAAACAAAGTGGAGTGTTGGTGAAAATTCATTTTTAAGAAATAACAAACACAAGAAAGCTTACATGAAACTTCTACAATAATAATGGATATGTTTAACTAATTACAATTAGCTGTAATTAAACTTTGCGTCAAGTTGTTTTTAATAATATTGGAACAGTGGCCAGTTTCGGTTTGGTATTGAGCATCAGAAAGTAATCCTTAATCTTTTGATGATTATAGTTTAAATAAATAAAAATCGATCAAAATAACGTTATATTGTGAATTAGATTTAAAAACAAAGGTCTATAATATTAATGTATATTTAAGTTAGTGATTTAGAAAATATCAAAAAGGATGAGCAATAAACGTTTTTTGATATTTTTACACTTTTATCTTTTTATTTTTATAAAAATGTTTTCGCGTAACAGTTCAGCTTTGTTTTTACTTATTCATGTTAATGATTCTGTGGTTTGTATTTTGAAAACAGTTTGAGATTATAAATATATTAAGATAATACGCTCGGAATATCAGCGAGTGAATTATCCTTCGATGAAATTAAATATATTTAAAATGCTTTGAAGAGCTAAATGGTATGGGCTGAAATAATTTTATAATTTTGAGGTTTTGCAGGGCATTTAATCATGTTTCCGACATATAATACCTGACGGCGTAAAAACAAGTGAATATAATTCTGTGCTAAAGCATAAATTTAATAAAAAAAAATTGAAAATAATAATTAAAAAAGGAAAAGTACATTAAACGTGAAAAAAAAAATTAAAAAAAAAATTAGGAAAAAAATTAAAAAAAAAAAGTTAGGAAAGTAAGAAAAACAAAAAACAAAAACCACGATGACATTGAGAAAAAAAGATTAAGAGGAAAACAAAAATAGATAAACGGAATGGATTTGAAGCGATAAGCCTCAGACGTTAAGAATCAAGCTATAGCTGAAATCAGATGGCTGCATTTCTAACATTTAAGCTAATAGAGGAAATCCAATGAAAACAATGCCAAATATGTCGAACATGAGGGAGCGTTGGCCTCTGAAAATACCCTATTCCTACGTTGTTTGGGCCTCTGAGCACCTTGGTGAAGTCCGTTTGTTGATCCGACCTTTCGTTCGGGAGTTTTTAGAGGGGTACAATAACAACAATGCCAACTATCTCGAACATGGGGGGGGGGGGGGGCGTTGGCTCCTGAAAATATCCCATTCCTATGGTGTTTGGGCCTCTGTATACGATGATGAAATCCGTTTGTCGATACGACCCTCCGTTCGGGAGTTGTTAGCCGTGGACAGACACGGACAAACAGGACAAACGCAACATCTACCAATTTTGGTCGCTATCACTATAGCTCCCAAGTTCGCTAAAAAGCTACAAGTGTTCATGAAATTCATCAATAAAACGGGACTTCTCACGTCAAACATCCAAATTCATATCTAACTGTGGAGATTTTTTTTCTTTTCTTTTTTCTTTTGCCATTGAAAGCACATGTTTGCGTTTTGGTTTATACTATTCTCACATTAAACAAATTGGAATGTGTAGATTAGTAGGATATGTAGCCTACTAATGTATTATTAATATCTGTAAATAAATATTCTTTTAACTTATATTAGTTAAGCATAAGTTAAAGCTTATGAATATGTGTTCCTGAATAAAGTTAATTATAAATAATCACACACAGTTTTTCAAAGTTTCATTAATATATGTTTATTGAAAACAACTAAATGCAACTTTACATTAAAAAAAAATTAAAACACACAGTGACTTAAATGTATTGCATAAAAAAAAGGTTATTTCAGTTTCCTTAATTGTGTTCAATTTAACGAACTCTTCTTACTCATTTCACTTGCCTTGCTATGTAAATATCTTTCATTTCTAATAAACTTTAAGTTCTTAATGTTCATGCACTTGTCTCTTGTTACCGCAATCAAATTTCACTTTACTTTAAGTTAACATAATCGTTTCACATATTACAAATTAACTGTCTATTCAAAATTAACGTTGCAGATTCTTTCTTATAAGTCTAATACTAAAGTGTCCATGTGTCGATTCTTCCTAACCACATGATGAGTGTAATACAGTCTTTGTCTGAAGTACAAAAGAAAATGTTCACTTACTTTAATACCGTCATTTTCGAACAAAACAGTAAACGATGAGACTTTATACCCCTTGAGGCGTATCGAATCCATTCCTATATTCCTTTCATTTGAACGGTTCTCTTGAATGTCCATATTTGAATTCTTCTCCTGTACAAATACTAAATTCCCGATGGAGACGAAACCTCTTCACCCTTTCACTACTTCCATTCTTCCTTTCTTATTCTTTTCTTCCACCATAACAAAAATCACGTTTCAGTATCCCATTGCTTTATTACTTAATTCTTGTTACAATAATCCATTTATTGTGAACATTCCTCTTAACACAAAAGAGATAACAAACATTTATAAGAATATTTTATTACGAAGCATTTCAATTCTTGTTCACAATACATATGACATTATTAGTGAGTTTTACATTGCCAGTATTGTTTTTCACATTTTCTTATTCAAAACAACAATATCATTAAATAATTGGTAATAAATTAATACATATTACATTCATATATACACTTTATATATATAGTAAAGTTGGGAGAGATGACACATGTAGTGTAACTTCAAAAAGAGTTTGCAGTAGACTGCAGCGCATCACATGACCAATACCCGAGGCCAGTCTGAGCTTCAGTGTGTGTAGAGTGTTTGTGCTGAATTGATATATGAGATTTTATTGAGTTTTTCTTCCAATGATATAGCCAGGTTTGTGCACGAATTTGCGTTGACTTTGCGAATTTGCCCTTTTTTAAGGCATCTTTCGCCAAAATTCACTATGAAAACATGTAAATAGAGTAAGCAAGGTTATGTACCGGTCACAAGTGTCTTGGGTCCCATTTGGTGGAAATGGCGGTGTGTGTCATCTGTCCCATCACTTGGGGAGAGATGACACACCTAAAAAGGAGACAGATGACACGTGTCATCTCTCCCTTTTTTTATTCTTTTTCTTTTATTTTTGTCTTTCTTTTATTTTATATTCATCACAATACAATTAGAATTTGCATAATTAAAAAAAAATAATTACCATTAATTTTCCTTTTGACTTAAAAAAAATAAAATCTAAAGTATTTTGCAAATCTGATAGCTGGCTCACACGAGATGTGCAAAAAATCCCACTAGAACTAATCGTGTATTCATTGTTATAGTGACTTCGATGATGATATTTAGCCTTTTTATTTTAAAATACTGTTTGCAAATCAAAAGATTTTATACAGTTTATTAAAATTATTTGTTAAACTGTTTCTTGTTTAATAATTAAATTTTATTTTATTGTTCTTCAATAAACGTTAAAATAAGTAAACAGCCTAATTATTACTTAAGTTAATACTGTAGTTTTATATTTATATTTAACATAATTTGATTTGTATGTGTATTAAATTTGTTTCTTTTTATTTGTATTAGTTTTTTAATAGTGTTTCTTTTTGAGTAAAAAATACTCTTATATACAGGGTGTTTAAAAAAGACATGTCAATAATTAAGGGTGTGATTCCTGAGGTTATTGTAAGAGAAAAAGTTCCTGTACATATGGGTCCGGAAACGCTTCGTTTAGAAGGTACAGGGTGTTAAAGTTTTATGATTTTTCTAGTTTTTCGGAAATTACTCCTACAATTGTTAAGATAACGCTATGAAATTTGGAAGGCTGCCTGCCCTGTAGGAGATAAATAGTGTGAGTAGGTTAGCGACATGTAATATGTACAGGGTGATACATTTGCGGGGGTCAGGTTCACTTCCCCCCCCCCCCCCGAACTTTCTTGTGTGATGCCACTGATCGGTAGTGATCAAGTATTTGGATTTCACATTGAATTTAGAAACATTGTTATCTCTTGCAGCTTGTCCTAGAACAGCATAGTTTGTGAGATACATGCGAAAATGTGATAAACAACACAGTCAATCTGTACCCGACCCTCGACAATATATCACCCTGTACATATGAGCAAGGCCGTTTCTACCGTTAGGCAAGATTTTAGGGCGGCCGAAGGACGGATTCCGTTTTTTTTTTTTTTGGTTGTTAAAATAGGATTGTCGTCTTTTTTTTTTTTTTGGTGGGGGTGGCATTTGAAAGGGAGGGGGCGGCATTTTTCAGTTCTCGCCTAGGATGGCAGAACACCTAGAAACGGCTCTGCATATGAGATAGTATTATTGTGTATTGTCTGTTGAGGTTCCGGCGTATCATGCGTAGTTTCACGACCCTGGTATTTTTGAGAGAGTTCGTCAATCGATGAGGAGACGATTGGACTCATGCATTCGAGCTGGAGGTGGTCACTTTGCCCAGTTTTTGTAATTTTGGGAAATAAAATATTGGTACTTATTGCACATATTTGCATTCGGTTCAGTTGTGTAAATGTACTTGCATTAACATGGTTTCTATTTGTTATTTCGGAAACTACGCATGATACGATGAAACCTCAACAGACATTACACAATAATACTATCTCTTATGTACAGGGTGATACATTGTCGAGGGTCGGTTACAGATTGACTGTGCTGTTTATCACATTTTCGCATGTATCTAACAAAATATGCTGTTCTCGGATAAAATGCAAGAGTCAATAATGTTTCTAAATCCAATGTGAAATCCAAATACTTGATCGCTACCGATCAGTGGCGTCACACAAGAAAGTTCGGGGTGGGTGGGACAAAGTGAACCTGACCCCTGCAAATGTATCACTCTGTACATATTATATGTCGCTAACCTACTCACACTATTGATTTCTACACGGCAGGCAGCATTCCAAATTTCACAGTGATATCTAAACTATTGTAGGAGCAATTTCCGAAAAACTAGAAAAATCATGAAACTTTAACACCTTCTACCTTCTAAACGAACGGACCCATATGTATAGGAACTTTTTCTCTTACAATAACCTCAGGAATCACCCCCTTAATTATTGGCATGTCTTTTTTAAACACCCTGTATATATATTGAATAATATATTTAATGTCTTGATCAGCAGGGAATTTTATTTTTTTTTTAAACATTTTTTCCCAAAAAGTTTCAAAAATATAATTATTCAACTTAGTTTTAGTGTTTCATTTCATATGTTTTTATAAAAATAAAGTAGCAGCTTGATTTACACAGGTCTGTTATTCATATTCCATGTGGCCATCTATCCTCTACTACCCGTGTCATCTCTACCATAAGCATGGAAGAGATGACTCAAATGTCAAAATTTTTTTAAAATTCTAAAAATAAGAAACAGCATTAAAAACATAAAAGAAAATAACGTAAATATGAAGGCAAAGGATAAATCAACAGTTTAAAGCTTTCAAACATTTAAAAAATAAAGTTTTTAATATTTTACATGAAAAATTCGAATTGTGTGTCATCTCTCCCAACTTTACCTTATTGTATCTCATAATATCCATTTGATTTAATATTTAATATGTATTTCATACTATGTATTTTAAAATTTATTTACAACACTTAATTGTCGTTGATTTATATATGTTGTTCATTGACTCAAATAATTTTGAGCAAAAAATGATTTTTAAAACTTAAAATACAGAAAACATAAATATTCTGATAATTGAGCAACGATTAAAATCTATTTATCTGTAAATGCATTTAAATACAAAGTAAGTTTGTAAACATGTATTCATTTGCGAA
>JAFIDM010004315.1:65433875-65460303 GCA_023159025.1 Thereuonema tuberculata | reverse complement strand
GCAGCTGATAATTTCATTCTTGTATTATTACTTTGTGAAAAACCTGAAGAAAAGTCCTTATTAGAAGCTTATCAAAGTTTTTGATAAAAAAGTAAAAAAATGCATAAAACTTCATTAAGAATTTTATGCCATAATCGGTTCCATTCATCAACTTCGTAATATAGAATTCTTGGCTTTCTTTCTGCAGTCGATACTTTTAGATTCCTAAGATATTCTTTTTTTGTGGTTTCGGAGACATGAGATCCCTTAGATAACCAAGAGATAATTTCGTCTGAATCGTGAATCTGATGAAATCTCTTGTGGTCGACATTGAAAGTGATTGAACAGTTGCCAGAGAAAAGGTAGGCTTTCGATGCATCTATTTATTGATTGTGAGACGCATCTAGCGTTGGTTGATGTTCCTGTTCACTGGAGCCTGTTTAGCGTAGGAAGGGGGTCTGTCTTCAAACATGGGAGATATGTCAAATAATCAAAGCAGCTTTATTTTAAAGCAAAACCTTCCTATACTAATTAAAACACATTGGTATGAGAAGTGGCGCATTAAAAACACAGAAAAAAAATCAGCATTCACATACAAGGTGATTACAATTAAAATTGGCCTATTTAGAGCATTCTGCAGCTGCAACCAATAGTCGGAAAGACACCAAAAGTTGTATACATACTATTCAAAGAATGCGCTCAAAATTCTGCAAAAAAAAAAATAAAAAAATAATTAGAAAATCGTCCACTAGAGGGCGCTTTTACAGCTACATGAACGGAAAACGAAACAGAATGTTCAAAAACACATTTATTTCACACAAACAGTATCAGACGTGTGAACGAGTCATGTGATATTGCTTAATATGTTCCCCCTGATAAATGTGTGTCATTTGCAGCCGATGAACTTTATGCTGAACCGCTGACCGTAAGTGATCACCGTGATAGTTCGCACATGTAGCGTGATGTTATGTTACGTAGTGAATGTGGGTGGCAGAGAAGCCAAGCAATGCGACCGGAGGTCTATTACATGTAGCGTGATACTGTCTTTTAGTTCTGCTAATGTTGCAATTCCTCCACGATACACCACATCCTTTAGGTATCCCCATAACCAAAAATCGCACGGAATTAGATCAGGAGAACATGGTGGCCAGGCAGTAGAGAACTTACGACTAATTACTCGATCAAAGTGATAACGCAACTAAGTTTGCACGAACCTTCCAACACGAAGAGAAGCACCATCTTGTATAAAAGATGTTGAATCAAGACACTGTCTTTCCTGCAGCTGGGGTATCCCAAAGTTCTGGAGCATGTCACGATATCTAGCCGCATTTACAGAACATGTCTGGGGACAATTAGCAGTAATTTCTTCAAAAAAATTAAGACCCAGGATATAGTTGGATGTTAACCCAGACTATAAGCTTGGGCGAATGCATTTCCTGGAAAACATGTGGATTTTCCTTGGCCCACACATGCCAATTTTGAGTGTTCACAGTGTCATTCAAATAAAAATGTGCTTCGTCGCTCCATAGAATGTCCCTTGTCCCATGGCCATGACGTTTCAAGTTCCATCCTCGCCAGAAAGGTCAGTGCAAAAGTGAGTCGTTTCTCCTTCTCGCTTGGAAGCAGTTCTTGTCTGTGACTGATCTTGTATTGAAAAAAATGATTGAGTTTCTCAGGATCTTTCTAACTGTGTTCCAGGATAGATCTAATTGTCGTGATACGGCTCGGGCACTACCTGAACCTGTAGCATTCTCCAACGACTGCTGAACGATTGATGTCGCAACGTCTTCAATCATGTGATCACCGATGCATTTTCGTCCTCTGCCACGTTGCACACTTAAAGATCCGGTTTCTTCAAATTTTTTCATCATTTTTCTCACGCCTTGTGGTGGCATTGGCCCGACGAAATTCAGGAATCCCAGGTACGCATTACCATGACTTTCGTAATAAAACTTGACCATCAACGCACGTTCTTGTAAACTCATCGTCATCGCGGCTGTTGCTAATAACACGTTCTCAGTTCACACCGATTATTTATAGCCCGATGTTGGCTGCGTTCCTGCTGTCTATGCAAATCAGATTGTTTTCTCTTTGCATAAAGATTAAAACCCTACGCAATTACGATGACGTTTGAACCACTTTTACAATAAAAAAACCGAAACGTTACAATTAAAACCGTACTCTATTGTTATAGTTGTTATTGTTGTTAAAATATAGCATTGCGTGTTTAATGTTTTTCTATAATAATTATTTTCATTCTTGTAGCAAAAAGCGCCCACTAGCGGACGATTTTGTAACTATTTTTTTTTTTTTCAGAATTGTTGAGCGCATCCTTCGAATAGTAGGTGTTCAACTTTTGGTTTTTCTCCGACTATTGGTTGCAGCTGAAGGATGCTCTAAATAGGCCAACTTTAATTGTAACTATTTTGCATATTCTAGAATAATCTCGAGCTTGATCTTAAGATAAACGAAAAGATAAGAAAAATCTAGACATTTCTGAAAGAATGATTTAATAATGATAGGAAATAAATTTATAAACGAAGGATTGAATGCATTTAGAAGATGAATAGGAAAACAATCATTAAAGAAAAGATTGTCGAAGTGTAAAAATCGAATTCTGTTTTTCAAAAAGTAAGAAACCTTACTTTACTTATATTTATAAAAACTATTTCAGTTCCTAGTCCAAAGTTGTAGTTTAAAATTCCATAACTTAAAAATGAAATTTTATTACATGGAAGTTATTTTTCCATGTTTTTTCTTATGGAGAAAAATAAGAGAAAATCTTCCTTTTCAATGAGCAAAAAGAAAAAAAAAATCGCTTGCGATAATTATGCAAATATTTCTTTCATAATTAAAAAATATCGGCGAGTTTCAATTATGGAAACATGATAAATTAACAGCCGAAAATAAGAACCTGACTGAGTACGAAACTATTGTGTTGTTACAGTTATTACCATCTTTATTATCAATTTAAGAATTGGAGAACACCTTTACAGCTTTGTTATTTTATTAGATCTTTTTTTTTTTCATCCAATCTTGAACATATCTTGAGAATATGAAAATGCGAAATTAAAATGAAGTGAAATAATATACTTGTAAAATAAAAATATAAAAATGTTTTTTTTTCCTTTTTGTTAAAAAGTTAATATTTTTTGTGTTATGATTTTTTTATTATTGCTTAAATATAAAATAACATTTGATTAATTGGAAAAACAAGTTGTGGCTTTGAGAGTAATTACTAGGCCATAATAAGATGGATAAGTAATATAAGATAGATAGAAATATCGTTATTTATTTATTTATATTTTATAGAAAGCGATGTCGATCTGTTAAGCTCATTTTTCCATATACATAAAACGCTAATCTTTCAGATCAACTAAAGGAATAGACATTGCAATGTTTTGCAAGTACAATAATTGGTAATTATATTTGTGTTCAATTGATGTCATAATCGCCTGAGCATAACATTTTGATTCGCCATGTATTAAAGGTAATGATATATGGATGTTACTTTATTTATTTGCTGCAAAAGTGTGGACATTTTATGTAAACAGCATCATATAAATTCTGTAGCAGTTTATCAAAACGGTATTTCAATGGCAATTTTTGTAGTGCTTCAGTTTTCGAAAGTGCAATTAGTATATCAGAACGGAAAGGTAATTAGTTAAAGAAATAACAATGGACTATTGTTATAACCAGGGCTTTGGAGCAAACAAAATTTGTAATAAAAACTTATATGTTTTATCATTTAAAACATATCTACCCTTTAAGGCAAAAACTTATAATTTACAAAGCATTGGTTGATTCTGTTTTGGATTATGGATTGGGTTGTTGGATTTTTTTTAAATAAATGTCAAATTGATAATATCAATAAATTGATTTTAAAGATTTTTAATAGCATTTACATTAATTATAAAAACGAAACTTCTGAACAAAAATTAAAAATTCGTTATAAATACAAAATATTAAAAATAGAAGAAAAATTTATTTATAAAACTATTTTGAACAATTTCTACAAAATTAGAGACAAAAAACAAAACTACAACATTGGTGTTTCGACTAGAAATAACTGGTTGAATATTTTTGAAATTAGTAAACCAAATAATAATTTTGGTCTCAGATTAGACAATTATGTCAAATTTAAATTATTTAGTCAAATAAATTGGGAAAATTATACTAGTAATAGCATTAAATGTATTAAAAATCAATTAATCTATGATATAATTAATGATAAAATAAAAAAAAAACTTTTAATCTATGCTTTTAATTTCAACTTTATAAGTCATATAACAAATTTCCAGCACCTAAAACACAGGTGTAATTAATCTAATTGCACCTAATAGGACTGGTTAACATTAAAAAAAAAAAAAAAAAAAAACAATTGTTCCGCTCCAGCTCCGCTTCGACATGAAATGCTTGCTCCATGCTCCGCTCCGTGCTCCGCTCCGAGCTCCAAATACATTTTTTAATTCGTATTACCAAAGATCAAATGCTAAAAACAAGTAGTTTTTTTAACTAAACTTTATTAATCATCATAATTAATTCTGTAAAACAGAATAGCTGACAGTAAGTCATCTTTCATTGCCTGTCTTGTATCATTTAATACCAATTTTAAGGCAGAAAATAATCTCTCGACACTGGCTTGTGTAGTGGGCATACTCGATGCAACTCGACAGGCAGCTTGAATCGGTATGGGTAACCGTCAATAGCTTCAAATGCTACCCATACCCTCGATTGCATGACAATCTTGGTGAAAATTTCTCTCATAGTCTTCTTCATTCGAATGCTGCATTTCTGAAACTTTCTGACGTTTTTCCAGCTTGTCTAGCTCTTTTTCAAAATCATCATCTTCTGAAGAATTGTCTGCTGAAATCGAACTGTTTGTTTTTCCTTTCTGTGATTGTTGAAAACTTACTTTTCGATGAGGCTGCTGGGATTCAATTGTTGAGAATTTCGGCCTTTCGCCCTCTTGCCTCATATCAAAACGTTTAAAAATTTTAAGTTTTTCGAGTCGTCGGGCGATATCCAAAAGTCCTTCTTTTGCTTTTGTCGTTTGCGACGAACTCAGTAAAATTCTATACCTAGGATCTACATAGGCAAGAAAATGGGTGTTTTGGAAAAGATTTTCTTCACGTTTACGCATGGAGGTCAAAATTCCCATAGCAATTTGTCCTCCTTTGTCTTGGAGAAATTTTGCAAGTTTTTGCCATTTCTTCATGAAAACTCCCGGAGTTACGTCAGCTGCTTGAAGGGTTATTGTCGTAAAATTTGGCTTTGCCAGGAGGTCTCTTATATTCTTAACTTCGTCCCATTCGGCTTTAGTTAATATCAATTCTCTGGCTCCAGCCGCAGCTACTTGTTCACAATAATGTTGAAAAACAAGTAGACGATCAATCATTGCAAACGTTGAACCCCAACGAGTGACAGTATCCAAAGGTTGGGTTAGCCCATGTTTTTTTAGAAGAATACTGCGAATATTTGAGGTTCGTAATTTGATAACGACTTGCCGTATTTTCCCTAAAAATTCTTTGGCGGGTTCTTTCTTCAGTCCATCCCATATTGCCAACTGAAGAGTGTGTATGTCACACCTCATTAATTGGACTTCTGAATTATCTTCAGATAGCCTTGCTGGCAGTATAAGGCTGGGATCCTCAACCCATTGTGCAGAAACATCCATGTCGAGTTCTCGGCTATCATGCTCTTCAGTTTCTTCTTTCAATGAAATAATTTCGTTTTTATTTATATTATCAGAATTAGAAACGGTTTCATTGTTGTTGATTTTTTTTACAGCACACGTCATGTTCGCTGCATTGTCAACACAGATACTCAAAATTTGCATTTCACTGATTTCAAATTTTTCTAAAATGGCTTTCACCTGATTTTTTACACACAAAGTATCATGGCGTCCTTCAGTATCAACAATGTCAATAGAAAAATACTCTTCTGAAAACAAAACAAGACTTAGTTGATTGAAGATTTTCAACATTCCTACTATAAACAATAAGTTTGGATTTAGAGTAAATGAATAAACTTACTCAAAAATATTTAGACAAATAAATTGGAGTAATTACAATTGGAATAATTATAGAGAAATCAAAAACCGATTAATAAAAAACTTCTAATCTATACTTTAACAGTAATTAAATTTTGTTTTTGAAAAGACACATTAAACTTTCCAGCACCTACAAAACAGGAGTAATTCTGCGATTACACCTAACAGGACTGGTAAGCATTAAAAAAAAAATCTGGAGCAGTGGAGCAGTCAAAAACTTGTGTGCTCCGGCTCCGCTCCAGCTCCGGGCAAAAACCCATTGCTCCACTGCTCCGTGCTCCAGCTCCGAGCTCCGCTCCAAAGCCCTGGTTATAACAACTTTATTTGTGAAGGACCTTCAAGTCATACCTGCTATTAATCAAGATAGAATTTTGGCACTGTTAATTAGGAAAAGCCATTTAAATAATATTCAAATACACTATATTTGAAGTATTTCTGTGGCAGAATAACAATTATATAAGTATATCTTTTTTTTATAATAGAGGATATTTCATAGGACTTAAATAAATATTGCTCTAAATTATTACTAAGCTTTTGGCAGACAATCTTCTGAACTATTAATAAAAAAACAGCAACGCTGAAAGCATAAATTTCTTTTGCCGAAATAAAATGGATCTCTTAAGCCCAGCACAGAATAAACAAAAACATTTTATCGAGGGTGGCAGGTTAGGGCTGACGATCCCGTAGAAGGGTGAAACAGCTGTTCCCTAATCCACCCCGTAAAATGATTAGGAAAAGGCATTTGTTTTTGTTTATTCTGTGCTGGGCTTAACAGACATTTCCAGTAAAATGGACCTCTTGATGCAACTACCCGAAAAATAATAGCTAAAGAATGAAAAATAAAAAGAAGTGGCGAATAAACATCTCATACATTGGTGTTGGGAATAAATAATATTTAAATTACATTTAACTAATGATTGAATTATTTTCGTTGATAATTTTGGAATGATACACTGTACATAATTTGTAATGTAGATCTGCGGGGCAATGCATACATTCATCCACAGAGAAAGAAGTCTAACTTCAGTTAAGACAAGATGACCTTAAGAATATGATGTTATATATGAATTATGATAATTATTATAATTTCATATTGACTTTCATTTCATCCTGTATCACGTACTTTGTAATCTGAATGTATTTTGATAATGTTTTAAATAATAAAAAAAGTAGGTGAAATAAAATGGAAACGACATTTTATTAAGAGATTAAAGGAATTATTAGAAAACAATAAAGTGAAAGGATGACTTAGAAATAAAATAAATATATGATCTTTATAACAATAATGATGTTACCATAGAAAACCAATGAAAGAGGAATCCAGATTCAGTGTATTTTTGCTTCTTCGATGTTTCATCTATCAGTTAGGAAATATCAAGAAGATGTTATTTACATGTTTAAAACAAATTATGTTTTTAAAATTCAAGAAAATTAAAATCATGGACAACAAACAGATAAGTGAATGTTTAATTGATTTTTGTATAGAAGCTTAATTGAGATTGACCCTAATCGAGTTGCATTAATCCACATTTATGTGTTGTATCGTAACGGAAAGATTACTATAATTCTTATTGTAGTGAATATATAGCTTTCGCCATCTTTTGAATAAGGCACATAACAAATTATGATCTCTCTCTGAAAGTGAGATATCTGTAGGAATCAAAACAAATGAAAAGAGTTACTTTAAAATAAGATGAAAATAAAATAAAGAGTCAGGCTTTAGACTAGCCTAGTAGATCTAGTAAATCTAACATAATTTTCCCAGTTTGAAATCGCAACTGTACTCATTTGCATTTAGCACAAGTAGCTGGTAAAAGTTAATTTCGCTCATTTTCCAACATTCTAAAACCCAATCATAATATTCGGGTTCATTCAGATGATCATTGGCTTAAGCGTTGGATCTGGCATCACTTCCCGAAGCGCTTGGGTCTTTCTCCCTCTTTTATTGTATTTTTCTCCACCAGTTTAGCAAACTCTCACTTGTACTTTTCAGAATAATTATGGCGGTTATAAACAGTAATAATTTTTTGGAAAAAAGAATCTGTGGCATAATATCTAATGTATAGTTATCTACAGTGGTAGGTAATTTCCATACGAGCCTTCATGACTCATACCTTGGGCGCCTAAGGTAGAAGCTTGCGAGATTGCATTGACCATCGGACTAGTTAAGATTGGGTGGTCAGTACAATGTTCGTCTGCCAAACCCCCGTGAAAGAAACCGAGTTTTCATTTTATAGAGGGATAGGTGAACCCAAAGACCCGTCTGGAAGAGAAATAACATTGGAAACATCCCCGACCTACGCTGGGATTGACCCCGGGTCCTCCAGCTCGCAGCTTTGCACTGTCTACACTGAACCACCGGGCCCATATTATCTACAGCAGTTCTTGAAAAATCAGGCTATCACATTGTTCCTTAAACATAAAACATATACTTTATTTGTTCTAAAAAGGTTTTATTATTTTTTGTTGTTGTATTGAATTTATTTAAATAATGGTATATAGTTGATTATTCTACTGGCTAAACGAGATCAGAGGAGGAAATCTCAAAACTTATTTGTCTTTATTTATGAATAGGTTGATTTCGTGGAGTTTAGTGTACCATTGAACATCAATATGTGTTGCAGAAACAAATGATTCCATTGTTGTTATTATTATTATTATTATTACAAAATATCTTACTTATTTTCTTCGAATGCCTGAAAGAAAGATTCACCATCGGGCGTTTCAACCTTTTTTTGATATTTCTCATTTAATAATATTTGCCAATTTTTTTGAATAGCTTTGATGTCAATAAAATTAATTGAAAGTACGGTAAGGAATTTTAAGAAATGAACTATTACTGAGCATGCGTAGTATCTTTATTCTGTTTGAATGTTTTTTTTCCCTCTGTTTGTCCTTTTGCCTGTCTGTACGAGCATCACGTTCAAAAAACTGCAGGGATTTCCATCAAATTTTGTACACAGTTTATTTATAGTCCAACTTAAAATTGTTTTGGCTTTAATCGCCCCTCTCCACGTCCAGTCCTAAAAATTGACCCCCCCACCCAGCACTACTTAGTCAGTTCCCGCTGTGCGATGGATTTGCTGAGCGTAAAAGCTAGTTTAATTTTGTTATCTATTGACTATTTTTATGTATGTGTATCTAACTTTTGCAATTTCATTTAATTAATTTAGTGAGCGAATCAACCTTGTAAAGATTATTCGAAAACAAATATAAATCATCATTTAAGTCAAAATATACTTGTAAATATATAAATAATTGACTAAATCAAAAGCGAAGCCAGGCTGTGATGACACCCTTTAGTGGAGCTCAGTCGAGTTTAAAACTCTAAAAAGAATCCCGAGTGGCCCAAAAATCCCGGAACGGCTGCTCACTCGTCTAAGATTGGCCGCTTAGATGACTCACAAACGCTGAAAAGACCGATTGCCTTTGCCAACGCAATTCCACTATCAAGTTAAATGTGTTTACTTGAGAAGCCAGTCTTTTCATCATTTTAAGAATACTTTCATTATATGGATTATAGAAAGTTCTTGTTATTTATATCTTACATTAGCATTAGAACTTTTGTAATAATGAACCTTAATAATTAAAACTTTTAATAAAAATATCATTAAAAATTTTGGGCGACATTTCAAATTTAGGAATAATTCAATTTCCCTATCTATTATTAATGAGGTTCACTGACGCGTTTCCTCTGCACATCGAAAGGTCTTCCCGGCCAAAATTACCTTCCTTACCATATGCAAAAATAACAACACACGCGAGGGATAAAAGGCTATAAATAACATGTGTTTTTCCCGATCCTTCCTGATTACAGATGGGAAATCGGGTTACATGACTCTTTCCGGTCGCCTTTTAGGATACAACTGTTAATTGGATAAAGATATCAGACGCACTTTAAATGGGACACAAAGAAATAATGAGAGCATTCCTAAATACTATTTTTCTTAATTAATTCATGAAAAATTTAAAATTTTCCATTTTGAATATTTTTATAATTAATTCCTCTTTAAACTTCGGAACAAAAAGTAAGAAATGCCATTTGCTTGTATTAGTTTATGTTCATTTATTAACAGTATCACTTTAATTTCGCAGATTTGAAACTATGAAAAATTTTAATTGAGATTTCAGGACAGCTGTCTCACGCTTAGTAAGCACTCATCAGCAGGATTTACTCTGCATTCAATGGCGTCTATGTTTACATAACGTTGAATTTAATCTTCTTATATTTTAGTCTTTGAAAAATAAACCTGGATTGTTTCAATAAAATAGAAATGTGTGATGCATAACGCAAGTTATTCAATTGTTAGAAGCAGTGTTTAAAAATGAGTGTCTCTTGTTACAAATTGTTTAGCTTCACCCTTTTCACATTTATTATAACCTTTACCAGGGCCGGCGCTAGGAGGGTGCGGGGCCTCTGGCGAGATGAATTTTGCGGGGTCCTTGCCAATCCTATTTTAACAACCAAAAAAAAAACCGACGATCCTGTTTTATCCTCTTTCTTCTAACCAGGCGCGGGGCCTTGGGCGGTCGCCCCATTCGCCACCCCCTAACGCCGGCTCTGCCTTTACTGAACCCTATAGAAAGTAATAACTTTGATTTACAATAATGAAATATGAACTAACCATAAATAGTGTCATACGCTAAGTTACCAAATTTGAGTTGTTGTTTTTTTTATTTTATTTTATTTTATTTAAAGACAACTGTTTTAAACGATCAATATTTTTCGCACTTTTGTATCTTCTAAGTAATGTGGCAATTTTATCAAAAATTTCATTGACTGTTCATTAACTTATCTGATAAGCGCACGAGCTTGAAACAACATTCCTTGATTACCATTCAAAATAAGGATCATTTGTACTGTTTCTTTTGTTGTTACGATATGTTAAGTTTGTTATTAAATTTGTTAATAATAACCAATAAGTACTAGAAAAATACAGAAATGAAGATTTCTTTTATTAATGAACAAATTCAGATTATAAGAGTAAATAAATAAGTAAATAAATAATAAATAAATATAATTACACAATTTAACAAATAACAGCAGTTATAAGAAAAAATATTTTCAAAGATGAAAACAAACTAAAGTAAGAATTTAAGATTTTGTAATCTGACTCATTAGCGGCCCCGAGGTTACACGGTCCCCTCTTGCTTTTATGCTTGCTGGAGTAGTGATTTTCTTCTGATTCGTTTTGCCCATGAGAATATTATACCTTGAATGATCTCAGGATTAGATTGAACTGAGTTGAAGTTCGACTGTTGTAAAAGGTTAATCAAAAGACAGGCAATCAGAAAAATAACATCAACTGGTCATTTGGAGCCTAGAAATTTCGTAAGATTCATCCCCACTCCCCTTTGATATCTTTAATTAAAGATAACTTTATACGAATGATATCGGGATAAGCTTTTCTTCTCACTAAAATGCACTTAGATTGAAGTTTTATGTTAACTAACCATTTTTTAGATTCATAAAAATAAGTAATTTCGACCTTGACTCTCGGAGCTAGTTATGATCAATCCTTTTTATTGAAAACAATGGAAATGTCTTTTGGAAAATATTCATACTAATATTAATAAATAAAAAAACAAATGCTTATTCAAAGAAAAAAAAAGAAGAAAAGATACGATATAAAAACCAAATAATAAGAAAATAAGGTTGTTTTTTATGTTTGGTCTTTTAAAAATTATTTCATTTTTTGACAATATCCAGTAACTTTCAAAATATCTACTTTAGTTTTGAATAGATAGAAGCACACATGTTCCACTGCCTATCCTTTGGCAATAGAGGTCAAGGCAACATCACTACAATAGGAAATGTAACACAATCTCTTAACAGCGTCTTTCTTTGCTCAGCTGCCATTTAATGCCTCTACGGAAGGGAATTTTGGGTTTGTTCCGTTTGTTTAATTCAAAACAGAACAAATAAAGAAATGAACTGTAATTAAAATAAAGATCTATCGCTTTTGTAATTTATCTATTTAATACTGCTTGTGCAGAAAAAGAATACTTCTATAATCATATGAATGATAAACATCTTAAAAGTTGAAATTGTAGAACGTAATTATGCACTAAATACCTGTTTATTCTCGATTTTAATTTCAGTAGATTGTTTATTAATAACAAAGAGATCTAATTTTAGATCGATTGAATAGTTTAGATTATTAAATGTTGCTCAGGGCGATCTGGATTCAAATCCCGGGTTTCAGAGATCTGTTTTTTTGTTTGTTTATTAACCATTTTTGATTATTTACAAACTTGTAATAATCATCAATCTCTATACATAACTCACTGAAGAAGTGTGATTGTCAAGTAATTGCTGGTAAAGAACAATATTAAGGATATATATGCTATCAATGTCTGTATTTGCTTGGAACCCAAACTCAATATTCGTAGAAAGCTCGAACTAAATAGAGAAACCTACGCTGTACACAACGGGCTTATTTTTAGCTTGCTTTCCTAAGGAAAGAATAGGCTCATACAATAAGTGCATGTCGATGTATGTGTGCTCTTTATCTTCACGTAACTTAAACAACTGAATGGATTTTACTGAAATTTGTAATTGGAAATTTGGTATTTACGTACAGGTATATTTTTTTTTGCTAACATATGTAAGATTCTTTTTTTTTTTTTTTTGAATGTCAACATTTTTTCGTGTGGATCCTTATGGAGAAATTAGCAAGAAGAAGATAAAAATTTCAATAAGAAAAGCAGTAGAATGGAAACAGTTAACTCTTCCTGACGGCAAACAGTGAATTTCTACAATAGACTAGCCATTCATCATAATCCATTTTCTAATTTCGTGCGCATGCTTTGATACGGTTAAGATTAGTTGAATTTAGACACCTTAATGAAACTATTTGGGAAATCTGGAGATAGACTGATTTTGACAGGTGATACAGTGTACAAATACAGAATGTTTTCTTTGTATAGCTTTCTCGATTAGAACAAATTCACTAAAATTATAACACACTAAACAATAAAGGAGAGGGATTTTTCTCTACCCCCTCCCCCTTGCCAAAATGAACTTGTACTAAGTCTCGGCATTTCATATAATTAAATATACCTACAAGTCTAGTGACAATTCCCAAATGACGTCATAAAACTACAACTGTCAGAAGCATGTAAATGCTTTTGACTGTTCTAAAACAAAACAATTATTAAACAAAATAGTGCCTCATCTTTAATAAACAAAGAATAATAAAAATCAAAATTTTAAGGAAAATCAAAATTTATAAATTTTTTTGTCATTAATCAGGTGTGCAGGCTTCATTTTTGAACACATAAGTTAAGTTCCTGAATTTAAGGAAAATAAATTTTAAGTTGTTTGAGGAATTACATCTTCCAAACTTCAGTTCCGTATCCGTGTTCGTTCCACCTGAGATATACCTTCAGGAAAACATCACTCTTTGCAACATTGAACGAAATACATACAGAGAAGCCCAACACTGAGGCTTCGTTTCCTTTCCATTTAAAGTAACCTGAAGGTGTACAATGTAATTTTCTTTTAATTGTAGGCTAATCGTTCCATAAAATTCCTTTTATGTATAAAGAAAAAATTGCTATAAAAATGTATTGCTCTCCTTTTGCAAAGATATTTTATTTAACCAATTTTACCTCTGAAGGGATTTTAGTCGTATCATTTAAGCTTGCAGTTCAACGAATTTACTTTCAGATGATGAATGGAGGCACAAACTCTGAGGATGAATTATCCCGTTAATCCCATGTCTCTATCTAATGGTCTGCCCTCCTTTTAAGGTTGTAAAAAGTTACATTATTATTGTTGCTATTTTCCTTAAAAAGCTAAAAAAAATAATACAAAGTTGGAGGACGTCAAAAATTATGTGTATTTTGATTAATACATTAGTACGGATAGTAACCTTACGATGGAAATTAATCATATATTCAAATATGCATGATGCATCTTTGGCAGAAATAAAATACTACTCAAGGGATATATATGCCTAAAAAAAGAAAAGTGTTTAACTAAGATGTATTGTCACTTCTTAGTGAAGGAGCGGAAACATGGACAATCGTTATGAAAGCAATTCAAAAATTATTGTCTATACAGACAAGTGTGGAGAGATAACTGTTGGGATTTACAGGATGAGATCACGATCGAAATGTGTGAATGAGAGAAAAAATCAGAAACGAAAAACTGAAATTAAAGAGGAAGAAACGACTGTACTATCAAAAAATCTAAAAACTCAACTCCAAGGAATAAGAAAAGGCTCAGAAAACGCCCGCTACGGAAAAAAGTGGATGGAATTAAAAATTTGTCAGATTCGATTATAAGATTTGATTGTGAAAGGTTTTTTTATATTCAGTAGTTATACTCGAATGATCTGGAAAGTTTTTTTAACAATTTTAAATCAATCAGCAGTAAATTGAAAATGACTGAAAATGATGATGATGATGATGAAGATTGCTAATATATCTAGTTTGTTTTTAATCAAAGACAATAATAGTAATAATTAGAAATTTTATTAACAAATAATATATTATTGAATTACATATTAATAATTAATTGTTAATTGGAAACTTTTTTCCTACATTCAAAGTTCTTGTCCCTGAATTAGGCTAAGGCTGAAGACTTTAAAGAAGTCTTTAAAGATTCATTAAGAAGTTAGGGATATATTTATTATCACGAAGTTGCTTGTGCGCTAACTCTTTCATATACATGTTCTCTTCAGTGGCAGATAATATATCTTGATTTCGAAAGAGATGGGAGATTTATGGAGTAGCTGCAACACAGATTTAGATAAAGATGCTTTAATTCTTGCAAAAGTACCAGGAGAATTAAGAAAAGAGATTTCTCAACTTTCTACTTCTTTCGCAGGTTATTTTCATGAGCACTGCCAAGAACATTGTTTTCCAAAGAAACATCCTGTAATCATTTATATACTAATTTACGATTCTTCTATCAGCAAACGCAATAGAACAATATCAAGTCTCACTGTTCATTTTTCAGACATGTCATGGATAAGAAAGCAAGAATTCTTTATAAAGAAACTGATTTGAAATTAAGGAAAATTTTGGAAAGCTGCATTATTAAAAATACTAAAAGTAAAAATTTCAGTAGATATGAAGGAGCCTCAGTAGATCCAAATACTATAATGTTAATTAAAGGATTTATAAATATTGATAACAAAAAAACAGCCACTTTTGATGCATTAATTTATTAACAATGTCACGTATTGGAATAATAGGAAATTTAATAATTAGAAATTGATGTTTTTTTTTGTTATAACTATTAGTATGTGTTTGTGTTAGCTTCCTTTCTAAGAAGCAATTGTTACTTATTTGAGATAGCTTTCCTTTGTAAAAAAAAATGTTTATTGACATTTTATGCTTTTAAATTTTGTTTTCATATCCCCCTTTTTATTGTTTGTTAATTTTATTCTAATCATTATTTTCTGGCTTGACAAAGAGAAGATGTATGCTTCTCGAAAATTTGCTGTTTTTCAGTATTTAAATAAATCTTTTTAAATACTTGAGTAATGAGTTGAAGTATTTATTTTTATGTATCAATCTTGAGAAGACTGTATTTGCAATCAATCATTTATTATACATGGTTGATTTGAAACTGTATGCAAATAACCAAAAGAGTCTGTCACATTTAAATGTAAAATCTCTTTTCAGCCCAAATTAAGATGAATTTTGGGTTAGACAAATGTGCAACACTTAAAATCATCCGTAGGAAAATAGTGGAATCAAATGCTTTTAATATCATGTTACAAAATCAACAATTGCCTGAATGAAGCCAGAAGAATGCTATAAATACCTGGGATTTAGCCAAACATTAACAAAAAAAACAATAGGCTAGCAAAACAACAGATCATACACAAATTAAAATCCCGACTACAGAAAATCTTAAAGACTGAATTATTATCTAAAAATAAATTTAAAGCAATTAACTCGTGGGTTATTCCAGCCCTGATTTATTCGTTAGGTGTGGTAAGATGGTCTCAAATTGATTTGGAAAATTTAAACATTTTTATGTGAATTACACTAAGAAAATATAGATTGCATCATCCAAAATCAGCCACAGAGCGACTTTATCTCTCAAGAAAAGAAGATGGTAGAGGATTTTGGATCTTAAATCACTCTGCAATATGCAAATGATAAATCTGAGACAATTTTTTTTTAAAAAGAGCAGAATCATCAAATCTTCATCTAGAATTGTTGCTTATAACCACTCATATGCACTGATCTATTTGTCAGATGGATGTTTTACCTCGACTGTTAATACAATACAAGAAAGGATTCATTTTTGGAAGTGTAAAGCCATTCATGGTAGATATCCCCATTCACATTTGAAAGGGCCAACAAAGAATTTTCGATGCTTTGGTTAAAGGATGGATGTCTGAAACAGAAGGGTTTATGCGTGCTATCCAGGACCAAGTGATAGTGACAAACTTAATAAGAAATTTATTAAGAAATTGGATATATCTGATAAATGAAGAATGTGCCATAACTACACTGAGACAATGCATTACATAATAGCAGGATGCTCCAACCTGGCAAATACAGAATACGTCAATAGATATAATCTCACTGTAAATATAATGCATATGGCACTTTTAAAAAAATTTCTTCTCATAGAGGAAAGAGAAAAAGTGCCGTCCTACATATACAAACCACAAGCGGTACTCGAAGACGACAGAACTAGATTTACTATGTCTTGCCGTTGCACGATAGATAAAACCATCAATGCAAACAGACCCGATGTAGTTCTTCATAGCTTTCAAGAAAGGAAAGCTTTCCTAATCGATACCAACCATCCGAATGATAACAATATCAACAAGGCGGAATCATATAATATATCGAAATACTTCAATTTGGCAGAAGAATACAAACAGATTCCCAAGCTTAACTCCATATAAATAATTCCAAGTGTTATAACAGCTACTGGACTGATACATTTATACGTTGTCCCATCAAAAGAATACTTTTGTTAACTATGTATACATATAAAGAAACAATAGCAATCGCTCATTGGCTTCACAAAAAAATGGGTAATGTAGTCTTATGGTAAGAATTCTTTAAAACTTTTATTCTTTAAAAATTTTATACGGGTTTAACTGTAGATTGATCAAAGGATTAAGTAAATTTTTACCTAATCATCTGACCAATCTACAGTTAAACCCGGATAAAATTTTATATATAGCACAAAAATCAGTGATTTTGGAGACATGCCGTATAGTTCGCATTGATTTGAACATCAGGTAGCTGAGAATAAGGTTTGCTATTTTGGCCCCTTAATTCTACTATACATCGCATCGAGAACTGAAAGACAGTATAAAATAATAATAATAATAATAATAATAATAATAATAATAATAATAATAATAATACATCGTAATAATACATTACGACATCCTAGATTCTTGGGAAGAATTCGATGCGTTTGAAGGCCAACACCAGCTAAAGAACTGGCAGCTGTGATACACATTGTTTTGTAGTGTCCTGTATAATAATAATAATAATGAGAACTCGTTCTAATATAGATCATGCTGCATCGGGTGTGGCGCAGGATAAAGTCACCCGCGTTCAGGGGTTAGGCAGAGGCCTCCGTTCGAAAAATGTACTACAGTCTCCCGCAGGTGGTGGTGGAGAAAGTGGCACCCCATCCTGTAGTATGGCTACCACAATGCTTGGGCAACACCATCCCGCTCGAACAGTCGGAAGTGTTTTGTCTGTGTCAGAGCAGGCGACCACCAAGACTGGGAAACCACGCCAGCGCATCAAATGGTCATCGCAGATGAACCAGGATCTTACGCGCGACTTCTTCACTGTTACAAAGTTAGGTACTCAACTAACAGGATACAGACAGGCACTACACCAAGCTTTCACCACACGCTATCCATCGTTAGGGCTTAGCGAACAGCGGGTAGCGGATCAGCGACGTTCAATTGTAGTAAACAATCTTATTCTCCCATGCATACTTGCACAAATTAAAGAAGAAGTCGCTGAATCCAACCACAGGACACCAAACCACACTTCACCAGAAGACACCATTCTGGAAATCACAGAAACAATCCCTACCCCTCAGTACACATGCCCCAACAATACAACTAATGAAATATTACGTGTAGCTCATGATCATTTCTACACTGCACTCGCACAATACACAGGCACAGACCCCGCACTCAGACCTCCACTCCCCAAAGTACACACATCAAAACAACTCGCCACAGTCATAAACCATCTCAACACACATACTATCCCACAACATCTTGACAACATCCAAACATTAGAAGACATACATACAACACTCTACTGTGCCGCACAGGGAACCATTCGGGCACTTGGAATCAAACAACACAACATACCTCCCACTGCACGGCCACAAGAATACATCCCCCCTTGGAGACGTTGCCTTGAGGGCCGCATCAGCGACCTTAGAGGTGACATAGCCAGGCTCACACACTACTGTGCAGGAAACAAAACAAAGAAACTTATGTCCCAGGTTAGAAAGATATTCAAGCACATAAATACTCGCCCTTCACATTCAAATCATCATAACCAGGTTCAGGAACATCTCGACACACTAAAACAAAAACTCAGTGCACTTGCAAAAAGATTACAAAGATACAAACAGTGCACTCTGCGCAAACAACAGAACAACACTTTCCAATACAATGAGAAAAAATTCTACAGATCCCTTACATCTTCCTCTACTACAACTAACACAAACACTCCCGACAGCGAGGCTTTACATGAATACTGGTCGTCTCTGTGGTCAAACCCTATCCCCCACAATGATAAAGCACCATGGATCACAGAGGAACAGCAACTCATTGAACACTTACCCTGCATGTCCTTCCATGAGATTACTCTCGCAGACACACAGACAGCACTAAAACAATGCACACAACTGGAAGGCTCCTGGTGCAGACGGAGTCCAGAACTTCTGGATCAAGAGGTTCACGTCCCTGCATGGAAAACTAGCGCTTACACTCACTGATATAATCCAACACCCAGATCATATGCCTCGTTTCCTCACACAGGATGTCACATACCTACAGAGCAAGAACACTGAAACAGCGCAACCTGCAAACTACCGCCCAATCACTTGCCTCCCCACACTTTACAAACTCCTCACCTCCTGCCTTACAGACAAAATTTACACACACATCGAGACGCATAACATTCTTTCCGAACAGCAGAAGGGCTGTTGCAGGAATTCCCAGGGTTGTAAGGAGCAACTCCTTATTGACTCTGTAATCCTGCGCCAGGCACGCGCGAAGAATAGGAGCTTACATATCGCATACATCGATTACAAGAAGGAATTTGATTCTGTCCCTCATTCCTGGCTCCTACACACTCTTCATATCTACAAAATACACCCCAAGATCACGGCATTCTTAGCTGCCACGATGAAGAGTTGGAACACAACATTACATCTAAGCACCTCTAACACCTCCATCACTACAGATCCCATTCCCATAAGGAGAGGTATTTTCCAGGGAGACTCCTTGAGTCCTCTTTGGTTCTGCCTCGCCTTGAATCCACTGAGCCATATACTAGATAACACAAAAGACGGTTATAGGCTTACCACAGGCACTGTGACACCATATAAAATCACACACTTACTCTACATGGATGACATTAAACTCTATGCCACAAACAATGCACAACTTACTAATTTACTACAAGCCACCACACAGTTCACCAAAGACATTGTGATGGAATTTGGAATTGACAAATGCCGCAAGTTACACATAATACGTGGGAAGACTTCGAATTTGGAGGGTTTTGAACTGGACCATGGTTTGGCCATCCAATCCATGGAACAGGGAGAGACCTACAAGTATCTGGGCTTCCAGCAAGCGCGTGTCATTGACAACGCAAACATCAAAAATGCACTGAAAAACACATACCGTGCTCGAGTTCACGAAATCCTCAAAACATAACTCAACGCCAGAAATAAAATTAAAGCTATCAACACTTTTGCCGTTCCCACACTAACATATTCGTTCGGCATAATTCCATGGACAAACACCGAACTCGAAGCACTACAACGCGCAACACGCACTACATTCACGAAACACAACATGCACCACCCCAAGTCCGCTACGGAAAGGATGACGCTTCCCCGCAAGGAGGGAGGCCGAGGACTCATCAATCTCATCACCCTACACGAAAAACAAGTACACACACTTAGGTAACATTTCCACCAAAGAGCAGAAGACTCCTCCTTCACTCATCCATTGTCAAGGCTGACACACACCTCACACCCCTGAACCTCGAAAACTCTTCTCCAACGCTCACCACCCCTGACACCCACACTCAGCAGCTGCGTGAATCATGGGCTCGTAAGGAACTCCATGGCAGATATCATCACGAACTCAGCCAGCCTCATGTCGACATGGAAGCGTCGAACAGATGGCTGACGAGTGGTGAGCTGTTTGGGGAGACCGAAGGGTTCATGATCGCAATACAGGACCAAGTCATCTCCACACGCAACCACAAGAAACACATTCTACACGATGCAAACACACATGACGACAAATGCAGGATGACTATGCATGACTACGCATGAGACGATCGACCACATAATATCAGGCTGTCCCCTTCTCTCTCAAACAGACTACCTCCACCGACAAAATCAGGTAGCGTCGATCGTTCATCAACAACTAGCACACAAACATTCACTTATTAAGAGCATGGTCCCGTACTACAAGTACATACCACAAAGCGTATTAGAGTCACCCTCATATATACTGGGACCGCCCCATTCACACAGACAAAACCATACATCACAACAGACCAGACATCACACTTGTTGATAAGGTCAACAAACAGACCTATCTAATTGATATTGCAGTGCCTATCAGCAAGAACATGCAGAAAACTCACGCAGACAAGATCAGTAAATACACTGATATAGCACACGAGCTCCATAGGCAGTGGAGGCAGGATCGAGTACGTGTTGTACCCATCGTTCTGTCTGCCACTGGTCTGGTGCCTCACACATAGCACCACAGTCTCAGCACACTAGGACTTCACAAAAACACTTATGCACAACTGCAGAAGGCTGTGATACTCAACACTACACGCATAGTTAGGAAATTTATGGACACAACCACACATCCCTAATCATTCTCGCACACGTCTTTACACCTGGCAGTATGTGCTTTGGTCCTTGACCCGCCATATTGTTTTTGCTGGGGAAACCCAAGGTTTGAAACATACATACATAATAATAATGTAATGAGCGTCCCCCAGAATGAGCGTACCGTATACGTAAATACCTTAAATACTTCGTTATACTTGTACCTTCAGTGTACACATGTATAATGAGGCGTGCCTCAATAAAATTTGTAAGCAGTCGTCAGTAAGCCCTTTCCATTTCAAAAAGAAATTGCTCATAAAGACATCGATATGTATAGGAATTTATTACAAGAGTAAAAAACAAAAAAACAAAAAACAAAACAAAAAACCCAAACAAATAGTAAATAAATATAATTACATGTTATATAGTATCAAAATTGGTCAAGAAATGTTTGAAAATTCAATTTTTTCAATGCAGTAGGTGAGATATCTCTTTTTTTATTTTATATCTACATACAAATGATTTTTTGTACATATAATAGTAAATCAAATTGAAAACACACGAAACAAAAACATAAAATCAAAATCTTGAAATTTTGTATAAATTTTCACTCACGTATTTCATATACGTATATTTCCCTATTTCACTTATTCCTAAGTTAACAATTATATTCAGAAGATAGCAATATACATATTGAGCCTAGAGAAGGAGGCTATTGTATCGTCTAGTGCTTCATCTCAGGATGTCACTACGTCTCGTCTTATTGTGCGCAGGAGCCAAGCAGTCCAGAAAACTCCATGAACTACATCAAAACATTCCGTATAAAAGTAATATAAATACTTCATTTCCAGCATTGCTTAATTTGTTTTTCTTCGTTTATAAATACTTCATTTTCTTTTTTGAAATTGTAAGCATCACTTACACTGCTTACATGGAGGATTTGCCCCCCCCCTTTTTTTTTTAATATAAAAGCAATTTAATCAATAGAAATTAATAGATATTCATAAAATAAATGAAAACAAACAAACAAACAAACAAACTACCTGTACAATTATTTAATAAATCACTAAAATATGCATCAATATTAAAATACAGTTTGAATTTAGGTTTTCGTTAGGTTTAGGTTTCGTGTGAATTTAGGTTTCAAAATAATGAGTCTTATTAATTTTATTTACTATAATGAATGATAACTCGGAAATAAATGGTATTATTCAATTTTTTTGGAAATGTCATACGTATGGGCAACTTGAATATTATTTGCACAATATGCATTCCTTATTGATATACATCGAAATTTTATTTTGTACTTAGATATTCATAAAAGTTTTAAAGGTAATAGTGAACAGTAATTTTATTTACTTTATTGGGATTACATATATTAACTTCTCTTCTAAAAGACAGAGAGTTACGAGAGCGCTATAGTGTAGATAATAATACAAGACAGTTTTATGGCGAATTACCATACAGCATAAAGACTTTTTTTTTCAAAATACTAACGATTTAAAAAAGATGCAATTTGAAGTTTACATTTAATGGAAGTATCATTGAATGATTCAGATATAATAATATGATGAGAATTTATTGCAACAGAATTCCAATTTAATCAAAATTTTCTTTTATTTTCAATAATTCTTAGTGTTTAACTTAATACGTTTTTTTAGGCTTGGTTTTGGACCTGGAAGTTTAACTGACAATGTAAGCGCCCATGTAGGGAGGAGTCAGGTTTATTTCGCTTTCCCTGTTTATTTTTTTCCCCATTTGGGTCCAGAGTTTAGTCAGCCATCTGCTAAATTCAGACGGGATTCTTTCGTGTTATTAAAGAGAGAGATATCTCTGGCCCTCATTCGTCATCATTGATACCGAGGAGACGGCTGTGAACGGTAAACTGAACTGTTCAACGTGGAACCACTGAGAATCACATTTAGCAAGATCAGTTGAAGTGAGTGGCGTGTAGTTCAGTGGGCCCCGAAATTGCAGATTCCGTTACGAACTGTGCGCCGGGTCAGCTATGGCACAACCAGAAAAGCGAAAAAAAAATCAATAAAAACATTTTCCTATATGCCGGTTTTTATCAATATCTCATTTTCTTTTAAGTTAAAGTTCCAACCTATCAAAATCTGTACGTTAGACCACATGCAGGACTTCTATCATCTTCTTGGCATATCTCGATTCCTTGCTAAAAGTTATTGAATATTATTGTTCTTCATTGCTATTATGTTGTTGCTGACCAAATTCAGTTGATTGGAGGAGAAATACTGATAGAGATTGAAGGCAATTTGCTGACCGTAAAAGGCTAAAAAAAGGGATTTCAGCGATCACCAATTCAAGCAACATTCTTGTATCATATCTTTGATTTGTAAATCAAAGACGCCCACTGTTATTTGCCTATTGGGTATCTTTAAATAAACTTCTAAAAATTCTGCTTCTTATAGAAAGGCCCCTTTGGACGTCTTGAAACCTCTTTCAATTCTTTAAATTGTCCTGCGTTCTTAAACATTTTAGTAAATAACTGCGTTCTTTCTGCATTTTAGAAAAAAATCATGGTTTCATAAATAAAGCTGTAAACGACGTAGTGTGACATTTATTTACAAATACTTAATCATTCACTAAGTTTAAATAACTAGAGCAAATTCTTTTTTTTTCAGACTTGTTTTAGTAATAGTTTTCAATTTGTTTTAATTACTCGTACAGTTTCATTTAAATCAGTGGTTCTGTATCTTCATTTCCCTGTGGTTCTCGAAATATATTTTTGACTCTCTTAAACCTAAATTACATCGTAATAAAAAAAAAGGTAGACAAAGAACTATATATTAATTTGAATTTCGCTTTAAATAAATGAAGCTTTAAAAAAAAAAGCTTCACCCACTATTTAAGATTTTATATAATACAATTACACAAACCATTGTAATGCCTATAGTCACTAAATTTGATGAAATAAAGTAACCGGAACTATCGTTTTCTGCTGAATTACCTGCTACCATTATCTGCTTCTGATGATAATCCTTCTACAAAAGTCGTATCATATCTCGCAAATCTTTAGAGTGTCTTGAACCATAAGTTTCTAAGACAGCGCAATTAATTAGCATAAATATTATCGAGGATATTTCCCAGTGTTTGTTTTTCCTTCAGATATGTTTCTAGGGTTCGCCTTAAAATGGATATCTGGCTTATTTCCCTGGTTAAAGCGGAGGTAGTCGATTGACCACCCTAACCCAAATTTTTCTGGATGGTTGCGAATCATAGGGACCTACACCGCTTAAGTAAGTACCGAAATGGCCTTCGAAATGGGATTCTTTATCTTTAACCTAAATATTTCTTGGCTTAAGATCAATATGTTTGTTAAGAAGGATAAATTAAGTTGGCAAAGGCTTAGTTTTATGTTGCAACAATATTAAAGATTTAGAAAAGAAAGAAAATATCTTTTTGCTTTACATCATTTGGCTAGATAATGTATCTCAATTATTATTGGTTAATTTCTTTTGCAGTTTAAAATAAAGTAAATTAACAAAATAATGTTAACAAGTTAGAAATCCATAGAAACTAAAAAAGAAAATCAAGATTAACAACTATGAAACATTGGTTTTGTATTACATGAATGCTTCACATGTTAGTTTCTGGCAATAAACGTATTCTTTAAAATACATTAGTAAATGATGTGGGAAGACAATTTTGGCTTCTTCTTAAAACGAGAAGATTCAAAACAGATGAATCATTCTTCTTACCTTTAAGGTAAAGCTATGAAAAGTCTTGCTATTGAAAAAAACTGAAGAACGGTATTTTTAAATTTCGGAAACTGAAAGAAGCCTAAACTCCTACATACATTGCATTGAATTAAGTATCAACTTTGTAGATTTTTTTAAAGAATGTTTTCAAAGAAATTTTACTCTTTGATCTGATATGGAAGACAACTTGTTAAATTTATAAGCAATAATTTTGAGGGAAGGGAAATTTCTTTTCTTCCCCTACAGTAATTCGTTAATGATCTACATCTCATTACAAAATAACAATGTAACTCTAAACCCTGTGAATAAACAATATACCTTATTACATAGTAATTAAACCATCAATGCAACTCAAATCCCGTGAATAAACAATACAAAAACATAATATCTCTTTTTATTGTATACATATATTATAAAGCATATCTACGGTATCTCCAAGTTCTAAAAATCTACCTTTTTCTTTACTTCCGATATTATTCTCAAACCATTCATAAGCTATTTCACTAACTTTTAAAACTTTGATTTTATTCATGCATGATTCTCACATTAATCTTATCTTCTCATCTTCTACGTGGAACAAAATATCAACTGTAGGGTCTGCATTATGGCCTAAAACCCTACAGTGATCGGCCCAATCTGACACATTCATACTATTATTTTTATCAACACTTGTAAGTTCTAATACTCTCTCTTTACCCATACTTCCGTAAAAAAGATGTATTATGTTTTTGTTTTGTTTATTCACGGGATTTGAGTTGCATTGAAGGTTTAATTACTGAGTAAAATGGTATATTGTTTATTCACAGGGTTTAGAGTTATATTCTTATTTTGTAATGAGATGTAGATCATTAACGAATTCCTATAGAGGAAAAGGAAAGGAAATTTTCCTGTCCTCATAGATCCTGAAGAAGATCTCTGCAAAAGAGATCGAAATATTCATAATAAAGAAGTTAGGGAAAAAAGAATATGTGTTTTTACATTTGGAAGAAATAACATAAATTTGGGGAGAAATTATTCCTTAGCGATATCTTAATTCTCATTTCGAAGTGAGACAAAGAAAAACAGATGTTCATTTATTCTTTTGTTTAATTTTGCATTGAATTTTCTAATTAAATAAAGCGACATGACAAAAAAGAAAATAACAAAGCAATAAAAACGAAATCAATAAAAAGGAAAATACTTGGTGGTCTCTTCATTTCTTAGTAACCAACTCGTAAAGTTTGTTTACATTTGGAGTTTGAATTGAAAATATTTCCTTGTAAATGGAAACTAATCAAAATATTATTCTTAAAAACAAAGCATTGAATAACATCATTTAAAACGGATCAATGATGATAATTTCGAATTTCCTATTAAAATTAGAAAAATAACTGGCAATAAAATATGACTGAAGAGACATTAATAGAAAAATAGTAAACCAATATACAGGGTGATTCAAAATTCCCTGTACAAACTTTAAAGATAGGTCAGGAATACAAAAAGAAACAGTATTCGTGGTGGAATGTATGTCCGCAAACGCCATTCGAATGTGCTAAAAGGTACACTAAGGTTCAGAAATAAAAGACAAGTAATGATAGAAAGGGAATTATGAACATTTGCGAAAATTTCTATTCAAAT
>JAFIDM010004315.1:65354910-65433865 GCA_023159025.1 Thereuonema tuberculata | reverse complement strand
GAAATGAAAAATAACAAAAGTCCTGGTCAGGATGGAATATTAGCGGAGCATTTAAAAGAAGGTGGAGAAATACTGTGGAAATCCCTAACAGACTTGTTTAATGAAATAATAGAAAAAGAAGAGATTCCAGAGCAATGGAATAATGCTGTTATTGTTCTCATCCATAAAAAAGGGAATCGAGATGATATAGATAACTACAGACCCATTAACCTCCTATCTCAAGTTTATAAACTATTCACAAGAATACTCCTAAAAAGACTAACATTGAAACTAGACGAAGCACAGCCAGTTGAACAAGCAGGTTTTAGATCAAAATTTTCCACCATCGATCATCTTCACACAATTAATCAGCTGATAGAAAAATCAAATGAATATCAGAATGAGGTTCATTTAGTATTCGTAGACTACACAAAGGCATTTGATTCAATACATCACAATGAGATGAACCAAGCAATAATAAAACAAACACTTGAAGGAAAATACGCCAGAATAATTGATAAAATCTATGAAAAAGCAACAGCTTCAATAAAGTTGGAAAATCTAGGTTCACCATTTAATATACAAAGAGGAGTTCGACAAGGAGACCCACTTTCTCCAAAACTATTCAACGCTATACTAGAAGAAGTATTTAAAAATCTAAAATGGGAAGAAAGGGGACTAAACATAAATGGCAGATTTTTAAATCATTTAAGATTTGCAGATGATATTGTCCTTATTGCAAAATCGAACCAAGAAATGCAAACTATGATAAATGAACTATGGTGGGAAAGTTCTAAGGTTGGACTTAAAATAAACTTTGATAAAACAAAATATATGGAAAAGAATAATAAAGGAGAAAAAATATATTTAGGAAGCAAAGAAATTGAAAATGTAGATGAATACATCTACCTTGGACAGATTGTAAGCTTCAAGGATAGACAAGATCGAGAAATCAATAGAAGAATTGTTCAAGGTAACAGAGCCTTTTGGACACTTAAGGAATACCTTACAGGTGATCTCCCAATATGTCTGAAAAGAAAAATATTTGACATATGTATTACCCCTGTATTCACATATGGCAGTGAAACTTGGAACACCACAGAAAGACAATGCGAGAAATTAAGAGTGTCACAAAGGAAACTTGAAAGGAGAATGCTAAATATAACTATAAAGGACAAAATAAGAAATGAAACTATAAGGAAACAAACAGGAATCAAAGACTTTATAGAAGTAATAAAAAATTCTAAATGGAGATGGGCAGGGCATTTGGGAAGAATGAATGATGAAAGATGGACTCGATTACTAACGGAATGGCAGCCAAGAAATGGAAAGAGAAAAAGAGGACGCCCAAAAAAGAGATGGAGAGATGACCTACAGAAATTCAGGGGTGCAAGATGGTGGAGAGAGACAAAAGATAGAAGAAGGTGGCGGAAATTGGGGGAGGCCTATGTCCTGCAGTGGACTGAACCAGGCTAAGAAGAAGAAGAAGAAGAAGAAGGTAGACAATATGTTTATTAGCCCTATGTTTATAATATGACAGTAAGATGTTCACAATCATTCCTATTTCCGTCAAATGATCCAGTTTCACACAATCTCTGATGCTAACACGCAAACGTTTGATGATTGGGCACACGTATGTTGGGGAACCGTTCACGATACAATCGTACAGCGGTTGGTCAGTTTTCGTTCGCTGTCCAATAGGCTAGGTGCATATCTGCCCTCTCAGCAATAGTAAAGCAATACATCCTACTCGTATAAAGTCAACGTCACAAATGACAATGGCTGACAACACCCAACTAATGTGCTGGCGTTTGCGGACAATATCAATATAGTTTGTTTTTGTATTCGTGACCTACTTTTAAACTTTGTACAAGGAATTTGAATCGTCCTGTATATGTTTAAAAAAAAGTATATATATATATATATATATATATATATATATAAATAAATAAATAAATAAATAAATAAATATAAGCCGTGCCGGCTTGACCGAGCGATCTAGACGGCGGTCTGCCGTTTGTGGCCAGTGTGCCGGCATCTGGGTTTGAATCCCGGTCGTGGCATGGCTGTTTCTTTTTTCTGTGTTTCGTCCTTTTTCTCCTGGGACTTACTCTCTCAGTTGTATCCTCGATGGGAAGTGAATTCTCGTCTCTGATTTCCTAGCCTTGTCCTGACGTTGTCAGGGCAGCTAGCGCGTGATCCGTTAGGGTCCATTCGCGAGTAGTAGTAGTATATATAAATACATTAAATATTAATCAATTAAATATAAAAATATGTATTTATATTTTTAATACAAGTGTTTACATATAATGTCCTTGAGAAAATGTTAAAAATAATAAATTATAGCTTATTGCATGAGAAGTTTAAAGTTTATTTAAATAACTTTTTCTAAATAATCATTTGTCTGGATTCCATCTCTTCCTGGTCTACGGCACTGTACGCTATACATCTTCCGATTCTGAAGTCTTTCGTAAAAAAAATAAAAAAGACATATTTGTATTTCGGGACATGTTTGTATTTCCTTTGAACATTATAACATAAGAAATATAATATTAAAATGAGTTATTGATAAAAATAAATAAATAATCTAAAAAGAATCAAATATTAAAGGTGAACTGTGGCTAATTAAATTGACCGGAAATTACTGCAAGTGTTTCTATAATCGGTAACTGATATTTCTATTTTCTCTGATATTGACGTAAGATTGTCAGTTGAGGCGCGAAATGACGTCACTGGTGAATGAGAAATGCCAATGATTGATGGTAGTCGTGAACAGAGCCGCAGGGAGTCTTCAAATGATTCCCGGTAGTTACCACAAGGCATTCAACTTCCTTATGATAGTTTTCTTGAACGCTACCCAAGCCTCCGTCCGACGAAATTAGGAGAATGGTTGCGTTACTATTCAGAGCACAGCTTAGCCTCCTGCCTACAGCATGGCGATACATTATTTTTCTTTTCTTTCTTTTTTTCTTTTTTTGACAAAGATATTCAGCCTCATTATCCTTCTCTTTTTCATCATTTTTGAGTTTTCTTTGTAGGAATATGGATCCAGGAAGATTATTTCATAATGATCTGGGACTTTTTTTGGCACCTACGCTATTAAGAATGGTTGTTCCCATTTCGAAAGCTTTTCTCTGTAGGCTTAAAATGTCCTCGCCGAAATGGGTCCAATTGGTGTTTTTAAGTTTCTTTTAAGTATAATATATATGAAATGTTTAATTCTGTCTTAATAATTTTCTTTCATATATGAGAATATTTATATTTTTGTAATACCATTTTAATTCGCTTCCTTTGTAATATACTTCCAATTTAATTTAAAGCAGTTTTAATGTTGTGCATTAACTCGAATTTTAGACTTACGAGAAAAAAATTGAATGGAGGAATAATCTTATTTTGTTTTTTTCTTTTTGACCTTGTTTTTCTTAATGCCTAATTTGTAATATTGGAGCCTATAAGGTAAGAAAGTAACAGATATCCATTTACTAGTAACTTCGTGATTAGAGTTAAACATTAATTCAATCAAAGAAAAAGAATGTAATGAATTTAAAATATAAAATGAATTGTAATGAAACCAGAAACCTTGGAACTAAATCAAGGAAATATGAATTACAAAATGCCTTGCATTGTAAGCTATTGGATTATAAACATACATGAATTTTGATAAATATAATTTTTCTTTTCATCGTATTCTCTTGGTTTTCTTTTTAACTTTTTTAAGGATTTTTAAAATTATACTTTTTTTTTTCCTTTGGATAATTTTAAGATTTTTTTGCAATTAGTAAAGAAATTTATTATTATATCAGAACAGTTTTCTTAAAAATTTAGCTTTTTTCCCCTAATTTAACGAAATAAAATCCCATTCAATTTTTATTATCATTATTTTACTTTAGTGTTACATTAAAAACTTTTGTCATATTTAATAGCGGAAATACCACAGAGAAGACATTTAAATACAATTCGAGGTAAGACAATGACCACCGCAAAAGTCTAAAAATATATTGTCCTTAAAGCTACACTTTATTACTCGTCGAATTATATTTAGCTCTGATAAAAAATAGAATAGAAAAAAATAAAGCTAATCTTTTCGAAATTTCCTAATTTCCGAAAAACAACAAAAGTAATATTTAACAAATAAGAAATGCGACGGTGTAATATAATTTTTATGAATTTATTTCGGGTCCTAGAGGTGATCTCGTGTGACAACATACCAAGTGGCCTCAATACTCATCCGGAGTCTTCAAATAGAAGTGGCTCTCTCCCAAATATGGCGTCTACTTGTAACTGAACCCGACTTACCTTCAATCTTCCTACTAAAGGATTTGCGATTACTAGAAAATATTAAATGCAATTACAATAGGAACAGAATACATTGATAGTAATGATTTGCTTTTTAAATTTTATTTGCCTTAGATAATTAAATGCACTAGAGATAGAAGTCAAACAGAGGTAATTCTAAACAATTTGATTAACTGATAGATTCGTTCAGGTTGATTTTTAGTTAGAGAAATTTGATATTTTATGAAATCGAACTTTATGGAATTTTATTTGGAATACCTATCTTTATTCAGTTTTTGTAAGTATAGATACATGTATCATATTAATGTTTTTAATTTATTTTCCAATTTAGGCTACTCAAATATTTTTTAGCAATTATTTTTGTATAAATTGTCAATTTTTAAATTGCATTTTACCGTTGTTTTCGTTTTGGACATTCTCAACAAATTAAACTAGCATTTATACGATGAGGAGGTTTGGACCAAAGACAGTTGAGTTCGTTAGGATGATTTTTTTCAGGAAACAAACAGTGATGTAAATTGAAAAATGTTTTAACTTTGAATAATCTACGAATATAATTCAGATTTTCCACCTTCTAGATTAAGCAACTTCGACAAAATATCTTTATTATCAGAAACATTAGATTATTGTCAGTTCAGTATAAAATAAAATTTAGGCAAAATAAAATCCCACATTCTTTTTCAAGAACAAATTATAAAGTGACAATTATAAAGTCACTTACATTATAAAGTGGTAGAGCGCTTGGCTGCGGGTTGGAAGAAGGGGGTTCGATCCCCTGTCTCGGCGGAGGGCAGAGATTTTTTCATGCTCCATCCCCCTCCAAATGGATCCTAGGATCTACCCAGCCCTCTGTAGAATGGATACTGGGTTTCTTTCATGGGGGTACAGGCGGGCGAACGACTGACTGGCCACCAGATCTCATCTCAGTCCCTTTGGCCAAAGAAACATTGGAGCCCTACTCCCAGCACCCTATGGGCTGTGTAAGCCTTGGGATCAACCTATACCTTTACCTTTATTTATGAAGAACAGAAATTTTGTTATATTTTGCATTTGGAGTAATTAACATTAGAGCAATGTCCTGAAGCTTAAAAATGCTGAAATAAATTCATTGTTAACGTAACCTAAAAGAATGGAAGTGGATGTCAATGTAATACAGCACCATTCATATAGAACAAAATGTTTTGTATAGAAGCGGCCTTAAGATTACCCCTACAATTCGCATCATCTAATTTTACATCTAACAGCCTACTTTCATTCTTTTAATAACGAATTTCCTTTCTTTTAATTGTTTGTTACTTTGTTTCAGGGACATATGTAAGATTTTATTTTGGGGTGGGCAAAGTTAGGAAGGCGATCTCAAACAGCCAAAAAGAAGAAAAGGTCTTCTTTAAAATTTCGAAGGAAAGGGCCAACGTTCTCTCAACTGGCTAACCAAACAAAGAAAAAAGAATAGGGCCTATTGTATATACAGTAAAACCCCGTTATTACGCTCGTCAAGGGACCGTGACCTACAAGCGTAATAAGCGGGATAGCGCTATAAACGGGGAATGATTTATATGATGGGGAAACATTTAGACACCATTTTACAGGAAAGATACTTGATTCTGAAATAGATATAGTGCAAATGTGAGCTTATTTCCTATTAAAAAAATCTTTGATTGTGGTTTGCCGCGTGTGTATGCTACTGTTATAAATTACGACGTTTTCAATGCGGTTCAAGAAACTATTAACATCAATAACTAGGAGCAATACAAATATATTTTCGGAGCAGTTTTAGTGCACTGCCCGCTATTTCACGCGCCTTTTCTTGAATGATTGGGTCACTTAATGGCACTGATGCATCACGGGACTGATGAATCCATTCAATTAGAATTTACTCGGCATCTTCACATTTTCCACACTACTTTTTTACGTTTGCAACCATCCTTCGCTGAATTGATAATTCCATTCTTATTTTTTATTATTGTTCTCAGACTGGATCAGGGAATTCTTAGATTCTGCGAAAACTTTCTGATTTAGTGTAGAATTCTCGTCGTACTTACGAAGAATTTGCAATTTTTCACTTATAGAAAGCGATTTCCGCTTCAAAGAGTTCAAAGATTCCCTCCTACCAGGGAAAGAAAAGAATCGTTACAGTGTTACATTTCTTTTCGATACAAAATTTCCGATATAAAAAAGCGCTACAAGCGGGATTTGAAGCGTTATAAGAGGGTAAAAGTATAGAGAGTTATATAGAAAATTCCAGGGACCGTACAAAAGGAGCGTTAAGAACGGGATAGTGCTATAAGCGGGAGCGTAATAACGGGGTTTTACTGTATATACATTTGGAGTGTACAATACCAAGGGTACCCCATAAATACGACTATGCATTGATTCTTATCATTTTTCTATTACCTTCTAGATATAATAATATATCATCTACAGATATCTAGTATTAGCGGAGATCTTGGATTAATATTATCTTACCTATAATCTGAAAGGGATTTCCGTGTATTTTTCACAACTATTTCACTAAGTGTGCCGAAGTGTTTCAATAGAAAAATTAAACTTAATTCATCATTAATAATACAGTTAATTCTCGTTTTCTTCATTCATAAATTAAGCGTCTAGCTTATTATGGTCTATTCGGTTGTCAATCAAATTGTTCCTCACTCTCTCAAACTCCTACCATTATTTTTCAATTCAGTGTTCAGTTTCTCCCTAATTTCAGCATTAATATTTATTCTTCATTTGGATTTTCATTTTTTACCAGCTGTGTATTGATTCAATTCTTCTCTAATTTTAGAACTTCTGGTTTTTATCTCGAGGTTTTAGTAGAATTTTCTTTTCAGCAAATTCAAATAGGCCTACTAACTACTAACTAAAATAACTGAAAATTAGTTGCTTTCTGTATTTTCTCGAAACCATAAGTTAAAATTAGTCTTATAATTGAGTTTAAATTCGCATTTTTTTGTTTCTCTTGTAAATTCTTTTTATTTTTCATAGGATATTTTTGGGCCCAGCAGCCAAATGGTAAAGGGCTTGATTGTAGGCTGGAGGAGCTGGGTTCAATCAACATCCCTGAAGGTATTTTTCCACTCTAAACTCTCATCCAGATGAGTCCTAGGGTCAATCCAGCCCTCTGTACAATGGGTACCGGGTTTCTTCCCCGGAGGTTAAAGGCGAGCAGGTGTCGGGTTGACCATCCGACTTCAATTTAGTCCTGTTTTAAATTTCATGTATCTTGTATCTAAAATAATAAACATGGTTCCTTTAGTATTCGTGAAGTAGTTTTATAAAAATGATTGAGCTTAAAGAATCGGTCGTATACTGTATTTATTTTATGTGATATAGTATGCCCTGTTTTAATAATTATTATTTTTTTATTGTTCAATTTTTATATCCTATGTTCTAGTCATTGTGTATCTTGTATTTGTCTTATTTATCTTCGAATGATTATTGATGCATTGGATAAGTTTATATAGTCATGCATTCTTTCTTTCGATTTCTTTATAACTTTCCAAATCTGTTTCTGCATGTTTAGAAGTCTTTTTCGTAATTGAAAAGATTAAATATCCATTACTTCTATTATAATTTTATGCAATTAATTGATATTAATGTACACTGAATATTTGGCTCTCGATCTTACGATTAATTCCTGAACGACAGTCATTATAAACACACACGTATTTTCTTTTATTTTTTATTACTTTATCGATTAATAATAATTTGGTACAGTTCGGAATTGACTTTAGCTTTGAAAGAATTAAAAATCTTTTTTTTTTTACAGCTTTTCTTGGGACAAACTTAGAAAAAAAAGTTATAAAGGATTAGTCTGCCATATGAATAATCCTTTATGACAGATTAATCCTTTGATCTAAATAGATTCTTGTCTACATCCTATGCTTGATTTTTTTTTTCAGTCAATTACGGAGGACGTCTTCTCGTAGACTGCTTGAACGTGTTCTGCATTCTCCTTTCTAAGTAATGCAAAGAAAATAAAGAGAAGTAAACATTCTGCATCGTGTACGTAATGGATTGAGATAGGATAAATGGAATTGTCATTGGAAGATGCAAATCTTTGAAGTTTGAACCCTCCTGCTTATCGACGCCTTACGGTAGACGCATAAGTATCATCATCAACTGATCTAGCTCAAATATCTTAGAACATGAAGATATGTAACGAATAACGTGGATAGCAGACCTAAAAATTGTTGAAAGCAAATAGAGCGATATTAAAGAAAAAAGAAATGACACAAAACTTAAAAAATATCTGAGCTTTCATCTGAGAGAGTCTGGGACGGTCGTTTCGTCCTTTTTGTGGACTCATCAGCCAGATCCACTCCCCGACGAAACGCTCAAATACTGCAATTTTTATCTTCTTGTCTTAATAATATTAGTTATTTCCAATTTCTGCCACTTTTTTTTTACATAAAATAACGAAGAAACAACAATTGATCTATACAATTGCAGTGTTTTTTGTTTTTTTTTTAGATGAAAATACAGATCCAATGCTTTAAAGAGATCGTTTTGAGAGAACCCTCCCTCGATTACATGGGCATTTTTGTTTTCAAAATTTCTGAAAATCTGCAAATTATCTTAATTTAAGTTTTTTGTACTCAATGGTAAAATGACGACTTTTAGACTAATCTAGACTGGTCCTTTGGTGTTCTAATGGAAGCTATTTTGTTTTATCCTTTTCCGCATTAATATCGGAGCGAATTAATAGTAATTACAGGATATTTCAGTCAGAAAGGATGAATGAAACAATACCCAAAAATACATTATAAATTACAATATTTATAAAAAAAAACGCTTTACACATCAAAAATGCACTTAATGTAGCAGAACTCTTTAAGATCTTTTCAAAAGGGTCCGCCCACTTATTTGATATTGGGGAGCCTATCCTTTTACTTATGTGCGAGTCCGTCGTTAAGTCTTTGGACCCTTTTTTTATTTAGTTCTAGAGGGCTCTCCTCTAATCTATTCAGATCTAATCTATTCTTATAGAATTCGAAAATGGTCGCATAGTGAATTCGAATGATATCAAGAGTAAAGCATAATAAGGACCATTTGTAGGGATTTCAAAAAGAAAGGTAATTTCTTTTTATTTTTGACTGATTTTCTATTTAAGATTGGCTTTGCTGAAGAATGCATCGGTGATGTAAGGAAGCCGAATTTATCAATCAAAGCAAATAAATATAGCATCGACTTCATTTTAATAGTACAGTAATACCTTGAGATACGAGCATAATGCGTTCCAGGACGGAGCTCTTAACTCGAGGTGCTCGTATCTTAAATCATTTTTTTCCAATAAGAAATAACAGAAAAAAAAAATTAATCCGTTCCGGCCCTCAAAAAAACTCTCTTTTTAGTGATAATAATAGAAAAAACATGTTTTTAATTGCTATAGAGACAAAAAATTATAGTGTATGAGGATTCCTGTGATATAAAATAAAATGTGGTTTTACTTATGAGTTCTTACTGGCAGACGATACAGTAGCGGCTAATGGCGGCATGTGCGAAGGAGGTGGAGGGAGGGACGAGAGTTGACCCGTACGTAGACACTTGATTCCGTACCGTACCCTTAAACGTACACTACGTAACTTACATAAACTTAGAATTAACTTAGCTTACGCATATATTTTTTTACTTTTCTATTTTTTTTTTTTGCTTTTTTCGATTTGATATTCTTTACTTTTCTTCACTTTTTCTTAACTTTTTTCTCCTGACTACCCTCACTTTCACTTGGCGCAGGCCTTTTAACGAAATACTTAACGAGGGAGATTTGTTTCTGTCTCCCTTTCAAAATGTTTCTGTCTCCCTTTCACTCGATACGGAAATGAATAAGGCACGTATCGAGTGAGCGTGGCCTGCTCCGAGTGCTTGGCCACCTAGCGTCGGCGTCTATAAACGCGCTCGTACCTCAAATCTTTACTCGTATCTCAAAGCAAAAATTTACTCGAAGGCTTGCTTGTAACTCGGAATACTCGTACGTCGGGACGCTCGTATCTCAAGGTATTACTGTACTTAATCCCACATTGTTTCTGGGATCATAAAGTAATCATAATATAAGAACGTATTTCTTCATCGCTAATATATACTTTTTCTAAAATTAAAAAAAAATAATATCGATTACAAAACCTAATAGCCTACTGGTTTTTTATAATAACTAGGCCTATTAATTTATTTTGTTATGCCCCCCCCCTACCCTATTATGTAATTAAAAAACTAACTAGGAATTCTCGTGGCTACGCATCGTTTACGTCACATTCGAATTTATATATTTGCTTATTGCGTCACATTAAGTCGCTTGTCTACAGTCAGTGCTTGAAATTTTATTCTTGGGAACTGACCTCGACAACTGAAATTCTAACAAAACATACGTTCAAAACCAAATAATTTTGTTACCACTGCATCCATTTTAATGAAATTTGGCATACTTACTCAGTTGTTTACGCTGATTTCGAAACTCAAAACCATTTTTGCCGTAGAAGCTTCGTTCACAAGTTAGCACAGTATTTAGATTACATTTACTTTATATTTGATAGTTGATAATAAAATGATTTTTCAGATTTTTTTATGC
Organism: Thereuonema tuberculata; assembly: GCA_023159025.1. Classification (NCBI taxonomy): domain Eukaryota; kingdom Metazoa; phylum Arthropoda; class Chilopoda; order Scutigeromorpha; family Scutigeridae; genus Thereuonema; species Thereuonema tuberculata. The sequence continues at coordinate 65,423,025 of JAFIDM010004315.1, read as the reverse complement.
CTGTCGTCCGACAGGCTTTGCTGCTAGTTACTTATATCTGACCAGAATATGATCCCTTTTATTAGTAATCAGAAATCAGTTTGATGCAGGGCCCGACAAAAGTTTAAGCCAAGGGGCCCCATGCAAGCTTGATCCGCCACTTCTGGGGTACACCATTGACTTAATCACAAATTCGTAATGTAAATAAGTAAATAAATAAATAGTAGGATTCAGGGGTATTAAAAAGTCATCTCTTCATACAATTGAGTTGATATCAGATGAATAGTTGGAGTGAATACACACAAATTTCGCTGAGAATAAATCCTAAGAGCACAAAGGGAGAGTAATGAAAAGGATTTTTGAAAATTGAAAATCTTCTACCAATGTCGTTCAAAAGCCTCACAAATAAAAATCAAAGATAGTTTGAAACTCAATATCTACTTACGAAGATATTGAGTATCAAATACAGGAAATTTGTTAGTTCAGTTTCTATTCGAAAACACATTAACTTTTATAATTATAGTTAAATTTTCTTTTGCAAGTTGAAATATACTTTTAATTTTCTTAATTTACGAATCTTAATTTAATGCTCTGCCTCTGCTAAAATAAAAAAAAATTATTGAAAAAAGAATACTTTCTTTAAATACGACAGCTATAGTATTATTATAATTAATCTTTATGATTCATAAGAAATTACGGAACATTTTGTTTTGCCAGTTTTAAATCATTTTTAGTCATATTTACAATATCTTGTAACTAATAGCGAGATAGAAAAAAAAACCTCGTGTTAACGTAATTAGTGTTATATAAACTTTTTTAGGTAATATGATGGAAGAAAGGCTTACGTCATCTATTATCAATATTATAAACGCTTCAAGATATTTTGCATAGACTATATTCATTTCAATCTTCATAAAATATACAGTTTTTCAACTACAGTAGTTATTATTAATAACAAACGAAAATAAGATGAGACTGAATTTTGTTTAAAAATTGATATTTGTACTATCAATGCTACTATTTTCACTGTATATAAACAAGTCATTCTTTCAAATACAATTACTGTTTGATTGGAACTGTAAAAGTTTAAAAAATTAATATCTTTTTATTTACAATGTTTCAAATATATTTTTTTATGATTTTAAGGTGATTTAGATAGTATATAGTTTTTATTATGTAAATGATTTAGAGAGTTGCTTTATTTTCTTTAACTCTTTTTGTTCTTTGGATGGGTTCGAATGAGGTCTTTGGTTCCTATTTAGGGCCCGGTGGGTTCAGGCATCCGTAGAGAGCTCAGCGTCCTTGCTGTTTGTAGACATGTCCGCATTCCCCTGAGACGATGGCTGCCAACACACTCAAAAGCATTGATTCGATCAAAGATTAGAATGAAAAATATCTAAAGTCAAAGTTCAACTCTTCCGGAGGTAAACCGCTATTTCAGCCTTGTTTTGTTTACCTACTTTAGCAAAACCAGACAAATAGCTGTTGGCAGAGGAAATGCTTTCATATCGAAACATGGTATGATTGTGCTTTTTGATCTATTGTTGATTAATGAAGAGATACCTTCTAAAGAAAAATATAACGTCGAGAAATTCTTATAAATGTTTCTCTTATTGATTGTGCACGATAATAAGAGAAATTATTTAAAACAGAAAAAAATAAATGAAAATTGAAATTGTAAAAACTGAAACAATAAAAACAAGGACAAAAATACACTCTACAAATAGCAAAATTTCCCTAAATTCCTTCCCAAAGTATTTCCCAAATTTTTTCTTTTAATTTTTCTTCGTTAATGAGTGTCAAAAAAAACCTTTTGTCAAAATTTTACCTTTTTTTAATGAAAACCAAAGCTAAGAAGAGCGTTAGCTCCAAAGAGAACCATGACGTGTTTGCCGGCCGTTCCAACTAAATCTAAAAGTACAAATCCACTGTTACTATTTACAGAATTTGAAGCAGAAACGTCACAAAATGGCAACTGATTTGTATGCATTTCACATACATTTCTATGTAAAACCTCTTCTTATGCAGTGACGTAATTGCAATCTTCAAAAAATCTAAATACCACGAGTAGAGACAATTAAGTTGCTGTAAGGCGTCATTTTTAGTCTGTTTTCCAACAAATCACTCAGCTGTTTGTGTGTGTGTGTGTGTATGTTAATAACTCCTGAACGGCTGGATTGATCTCATTGAAACTTGGTATGTATAAAGAAAAGAGACATACAAACTCTTCTTGAATAAATCAAATTTTTATTTTGGAAGAATTTATGGTTAATAAAAAGAGACAAACTTTTATATTTAATTTTTTTTTTCTTTCTGTGTGGTTCTTCTCGAGAAATTAGCAGAAAAAGCTTTAGATACGAAACAATTATGTGTAACAATGCGTATTAATCCTTTCAAGTACTCAACTGGTTTGAGCGCGCTGTGATATACTTTACTTAAAATTAGTCGGATTAAAGCAATTTGAAGAAATAACGATGATTTATTGATTTTTTTTCAAAAAATAGAGATCTTTTACTGTTGCATTCACAGATATCATAATTTAAAAGCAGAAATAGATTTTTTTGCTTGTGTCATTTTCAAGACAGAAAATAATTAGGATAAATATTGAGTAGTGTAAGCTTTGGGTTCTTTCAAGAACTTTCAATGACTTTTAACTATTCAATGCAGTCTCTAAGAATGATAATAAATGACCATATTTAAAATTAAAAAAACAAAAACTTTATTTAAAATTAATTGAAAGTTGGAAAAAAAACTTCCAGTTTTCTGTTTCCTTGACAGAAAACAATGTGACGATTCTCCATTACTCAAAAATATGTTTCTCTTCCATAAGTCAAACAGCCTTAATTTAATTTGTAAGCCTTTAAAAAAATGGCAGAAATTCCAAAAACTTTTGTAAATCCTATGAAAATCTTAAAATCCATTCTAATCAGTATTTGATTTTTCCTTGAATAAAGAAATTGAACGACGAAATAAGGATTTATTGAAGGAAATGGCTAAATAAAGCTGAAAGTTTCAATGTTTATTGAGGATTTCTAATTTCCTTAAGAGAATATTTTTACAATTTGAATATGTTTCAACAATATCTAATGACCTACAAATGAAACATAATCCTTCAATAATCTTGTAAAATTTTTTGAATGAAGATTTTTTTCCAGTACATTCTTTGATTATGATTTTTTTTCAGAATTAATAAACGCTTAAAAGAATCATTGAAGTATCTCTTGGGAAGCAAATTATTGATTCATTATCCGTACGTTATCTTCAAGGGGTAGTGGAAAGATAACAGCGATTCAGCTGTCCTGAGGTACTACTAATTGTTGAAGTTTGTAATCGAATGAAGTTACTTTGCAAATATAGCAGATTTTATGTGATAGATGATCTTACGTGGAGACGAAGAGGAAGGCAGAAAATAGGAAAGATTGGAGAATGCTGGGTTTGCAGTGAAGGACCTGCCCTTGGCAGAGAACTATGTATGTATTATGTGATAGATATTATGGTTGTAAGGAAGACCTGAATCGCAATTAAATGATTTCAAGAATTATACAAATATTAAAGAACTTTAGTGATTAGTCACAATTTTCTTACTTGAAATTTACTTTCTCTTCTGAAAAAACTGTTATTGAATGTAGAAGGAAAATCAAACAAGATTGGCAGAAGTAAGAAGAAAGCAATTACTTTTAGGCTTCTGAAAGACGCCTTATATCCCCGGTTTGTCTGTCTGTGGACACATATCCCACAATGCTTCGCAACGGCTTCTGTTAGCTCACTTGTAGGTGGCCTGAATGTTGAATGTTGTAGATGGTCTGTTAGCTCAATTGGTTAGAGCGTCGTGCTAATAACGCGAAGGTCGTGGGTTCGATCCCCTCATGGGTATTTTTTTTTCTTAATTTTTTTCTTCCCATTTTAACAGTTCACAGTTTCACAGTTTCTCAACTTAAGTTGTTTTTTTTTGTTTTTTTTAATCATTATTAGGAATTCAGTATATTAACAAGGTTGGAGTTAAGAATGACGATTATTCCGTATAAATAGGGGTGGGTAAGATAGCATGGAGTCGCAAGCAGATTCGCGCGAGCATTTTCTAGACCACCCCGGCGCAGTCTATTCTAAAGTAAAGGCGAAGCACTGTAATTGATTTACTAATCACTAGCCCTACCTTCTTTAAATATAAGTTTTTTGATTGTCGACGTGACAGTTACAACATTATTACTTCGTTCTTTGTAGACTACTGGAATTTCCAAATGCCAAAACAAACTCTTAAAAAAGACATTTTTATTGTACAGTAAATAATTATAAATACTCATATATTTATTACTTTTAATAATATAATTATTTTGGGGAAGTTCCATTAGGTGAAAATTTCCATAAAATATTGTTAGATGTCAGACAGTCCCCGGAAAAATTTCTTTACTATTTTTTTCTTCTTATTTCACTAACAGAAGTGGGATTACTATATCCTGACATCTAACTGATTCATCAATTTTGTTGACAAATTCTTTCTCTCGACAGCTGAGGTTGTTCTTGGAGGGATGATAAAAAGAAAAAGAACAAAAGAAAAGAAGAATAAAAAAAGGACTTATTCTGGCAAGTAGGTCGGGACCGGACAATCCGAATCTATAATTATCTCTCCTCTTGGCAGCTGATGCAATCTGGTGTTGAGAAGCCTGCGCTACTCTTGGTTATAAGTCAATTTATAGGGTTTTTCTCACGACCATGAACGGTCAGGGGTTTGACTTGCTTTGAATGCTAAGCATTTTTATCCTACCTCTTTTGGGCCTTTATCAAATCAACAGCTTTAATTCAGAACGGAAGGAGATGCTTCTAAGAATGGTCCAGAGATGTGTTTACGCCAATTCCAGCTAGAGGTCTGCATCTAAAGACTTGACTTCAAATAATACTTGTATCTGTCATTTGAGAAAACTTCGCAAACTGAATTCCAAAGTAAATTCTATCAACCATTTCAGGACAGTTGCTGTTCAGTGGTTTCATTACTCGTTCCGTCCATTTGTGTCGTAAGCATTCGCACCAAAATAAGAAATGAAACGATTGTTAGCCTTTGAGTTGTCTCAGCTAACAAGCAGCTGTTCTTAGACGCTGCAAATGTACTTACGTTGCATTGAATTAAGTTTAGGAGTACTTTCGAAAAATCTGCGGATAAAGAATTTATTGGGACTAAATCCTTTTATTTTCTTATTGCTAATATAAGCCATTATAATTTGTAGGGTATTACTTAATCACTATTTTATTAATAAGAATCAAGTAACTTAATATGCTAACTCTCGAATAGCCGCGCTGATAAATCCTTATCTATTGCTCCAATGTCCTGAAAGAACAAGTGCATATTCTTCAAGAAGCTTTCAGCTTTCTAGGAAAATTAGTTGTTAATTTACTCCTCCGATGGTTGCTTTTTGAAGCCGAGCTCTTGCTTTGAATCCAATTAATATCAAACTGAATAGAAAACGCAAAAATTGGATAGTATTAAAATTAAGATGAAATAGATATTTCTAATGCTAAACATTCTCAGTTATTGTGGGTAATGATAATAGTTTTGGCTTCTATCTTTTATTTTTCAGTCGAGTTGATATCACGAATCTTGCATATTATATCCTAATTTAAGTTCCAACTTCTTAGTATAAATAGCTTTTTGATTTATCTTGATCAAGATGGACGAGCGTGACTATTTCGATATAAAACTGGTTGTGATTCTTGACTTATTACGCATATTACCGAATGTTACAAACCAAATATATAGTTGACTTTCCTAATAGTTAAAAAAGACTTAGGGAAAACTGAATAAAATAATGAATGAAATAAATATCCTGTTCTTTCCCAAAATACTGTTAGACTGATGTATGCGATAAACGTATTTCTTATAAATTCTCATTAGTTTATCTTTTCTCCAATGACTGAAGAAAAATTCTTTGAAATTATTCAAGGTGGCTCATTGACTAAGAATTGACTAAACATAATTAACAGAATATTTTTAATCAATTCAAATAAGCTATTTTTTGAGTTTACTTGATTTTTTATTTTTTGGTTAATAAAGCTTTTAATTTTTTTGTTTTGTTTTGAAATCTCAGTGAAGTAATTAAGAAATAGAATAAATTATATCTAAACAAGAGAGAAATTTAAAAAAATAATAAATGTCTTAAATTATAATTACATAAAAATAAAAAAGAAGGCACATAACTAAACAAACATTCACTGAGCTAATTTCGATCCTTATACCGGGAATCGGAGACAGTACTGGGTATACTGGGCGAGTCGGGCTGATGAGAGTTTAGTAATTCGAAACACTACTGTCTCCGATTTTCACTACAAAAACCAAAAGTAGCTCAGTGAATTTTTGTTTAGTAATGTGCGTCCTTTTTTTATTTTTATGTAATAACTAACAAAATCCTCGTTCTTCGTACGGGTAGCAATGATGTGGATGAGAAAGAAATTGAAAGTGTAAGATCACTGCGAAATGGTAGGAGAAAGCACTGCAGACCGCTTAACTCAGATGTATTGCGGGTTTCCGCCACACACTTCATGGTTATTCTCCCCCTTCCAAAAAATAAAATTAAAAAAGTTTATTTTTATACTTTTTACATTGTTTACACTATGGAACCTACCAAATTTCAAATGCCAAATTTCAAGTTTGTAGCATGTTGGGAAGTATGCTAAATATCTCGGACACACTCACACATCCACAAATTTTCCTTTATATTATAAATATATTGTCACGCACGTTAAATTTGATTTATATATTAAATTTCAAATTGATAAATTATAATAAATATTTGCGAAATGTAGAAGAAGAACAGATAGCAGATAGGTCACTGTGATAGATACATGAAGAAGCTTACTTTATTATGCATATTTCAGCTAATAGGCAACCCGAATTGTTTTACTATAGAAAATTACATATTTATTTTTAACTGCAGAAATTATTATATTAAACTTCTTCTTTCGTTCTTTGATTTTTTTTTATTTATTTATTCGGCGTAAGGACGTGGGCACACCCCACGTGTGCTTTCATCCTTGCGGATCTATCATACTAATCTTACAATGTTCAGAAATTGTGAAGATATTTGTTTTGCATTTTTTTTTAAAATTTTGACAAGTTTTCACACCCTTCAATGTCGTAGTCAGCGAAGAGAATAAGAAGACAAACATAGGAAAGAAAATAAAAATCCAAGCCGACGCCGGGATTCGAACCCTGGTGTCGATGCATCGGCCTCATGGAAGACCGCCGTCTAATCCACTAGATCACACCGGTACGGCAACTTATTTTAAGCTTTGAACAAAAAACAAAATTACAATTTTTGGAAATATATAAAATCCAGCAAATCTTACTAAACTGATGAATTCTATCATTTTTAAATGTTATCTTAGTTTAACTAATGGTAAATCCATCTCTGCGTAGTCTATAGTTCTTAAAAAAAAAGGATATAGTTTTTTATGTACAACATTAAATACAACATTTTTAATATAACCTTTGACCCGGAAGCCTCAAGTAAGAAACTTGACTGCTACCTGGAGAAGCGACTCCTGTGGATTATTACTAAGTTTATTTTTTCCTTTTCCAGACGAGTGCCACTCAATTCTCTATGAAATTGGGATCAGATTCCTTCTTGGGATTTATTCATGACAGCACATCGGATTAACCAAACGATCTAATCTTTGTCCTGTTGCAGATGAAATTGCTCGGCCTTACATTGGGAGCATTTCGCATCATTAATCCTTATGAATAACATTATATAATCTTTCAAATATATTTTTATCTTTTTTAATATGTCTTAATTTTTAGGAAAACGTATATTTTCAGAATTGAAGGGCTGAGGATAATAATAAAGGTTACTGCTACGGAAAAGTTTAGTTTATTATAAATTTTCCAATCAACAGGAGGACTCATTTGTTTTGATATTATATACTTCTTTTGGGCCGCGCGGTTGGCGTTGTCGCTATGAAACCGGTCTCTCACCTCTTGAGTTCCGAGGTTCGGTTCTCATGCGGGTTTCGGATGGTGGACGATCCGCGCTGGGCAGGTTTTCTCGGGGTTCTTCCGTTTCCCCTGCGAGTCCCCCACCATACTGTCTCAGTCTTTCCCTCCGTCTGTCCTCCGTTCCGTGGGTTGGCGCAATAGTCAGATCGCAGTGCTTGGCTTTCCTGACACCCACATTCACCCCCAGTAATAATAATAATACTTCTTTTGACTTTACTTCAGAGAAAGTGAACTCACATTCTATTAAAGCTAAACTCTTATTAATAGAACTTTCATTAAAAATTCTGAAAAGTAGTATCAATCATTTCTTCCGTTCCCCTATTCCACGAAGACAGAAAATTATCCAAAGAAGTAAATATTAAATTGAATTCATACATTTCATATCGTAGGCTTAATACAGCAATTAGATAACTCGAAGTTTGTCGGTTTTGAGTTATCTACATTACACTTACTTACGTGCAGAGTTCTACTCAATGTTATAATTGGATATCTCACAGGATATACATACATCTCACTGTCTCGATACTGTAATCATTTCAGCAAGTAGGTATGTGATCGACTAGGCTATTTCTTTATGCTACAAGTAGATATCTTGAGTTACCCAGTTGTGCAACTAAATCTGCATGGCGATTATTTCGTGTGGGCGGAAGTACATTGCAAGCTGTGAAATAGCAAGTTGTTTGTAACAATATTTCAAATTTATTCCTGCTTTGGTAAATCAATTTCCTGTTTCAGTGGTCGTTGTGGAAGATATTTGCTGCTCCAATGTGCTTGACCACTGCGCTGTTCAAAATTACCCAACCTAGAAACTAGATAGATAGATTTAAAATTTATGATTGTTGGTCACAGTGAAAGGAAATATGACTCAATGCATTCCGCCATCACTACAGAGCAAAAAAAGGTTCGGAAAAGAGAACTTCTAGAAAGACTAGAAAACTATTGCTGGAAGTGCACAAAGAAAGGACAACAAGTCTTACCTTATTTACAAAATAATCAATGAAAATATTATAGATTGGAAAACTCATCTTGATCAATATATGAGTATCGCAAAATAAGATATGAAAGGAAAGCCCATCGGATGGCAGAAGATATGCTGGCTGAATTTTGCTAAAGAGAGGCCGTTCATAATTCAAAGAATATTTTGACAAGGAGTTCGGAGATTTTGATTGCAGCAAAGGGACAAGAAACAACAAGTTTTCATTGTCAGACTTCAAATCTTTATACAGATCCGCCCTTTATCACAAGAACAGTATTTAGATTTGACTTCTCTATTTAAGTCAGTTCCTGCAATATTAGAACCAGAATATCGGCCATTCTACGAGAGTTTAACTCGTCAAGGAGACCAACAATCTAAGAAAGCTACAGACCAGGTATCGACTAACTACGAGACTAATTAAATCTTACTGAGATTATTGACTGATTTACTTTGAGTAAGTGAAATGTTTACAAATGTTTCTGATTTTTTTCAACACTTTTTTTTTTAATTTTGTGAAATTATTGACTGATTTATTTTGACTGCATACGGTACTAAAATAATCACAAGTATTTCTGATCAGTTCAATACATTTTATGTAAAATTGTGTAAATAAATTTGCTTCAGGCTGCTTATGGTTGCTTTAAATTGAAAAATCACAAGTAGATAATTGATCAGATTACAGATTTAGGACCAGCGCAACAAGTAGCTATCTTATTTTTGTTCAATAATTGTCAATTTTACAAAACTGTTCTGGTCTGATCTCAAAGTACAGTTCATTTCTCATCAATTTAGCACATCAGTTCCGAGTTTTATTAAAACTGTATTAAAACTGCAATTTTTCAAACCAGTTTCCTGTGAAACGGCTCTTTTACAGTTGTGTAATTGTTGTTAGGGTGATGATATGTCAACAATAAAAAGAACAGACGAACAGAAATCGAAACTTTATTCTTAAAACTCGCCTCTGTTTCTGTCATCCACTATAACAGTTAGACCGTTACATCTTTCGTGATTTCGGAATAAACTTATTTTAACTCGCAAATTGTAACTTCAACTAGACAGGAATTGGTTCACAATTTTGTTCGTAGGATTTGTATGACAGCCAAATTTGATAACGAGCAGGTCACAAAGAGTTTGCTGATCTAGCAAAATACAGACGCACAGGTGCTGCTGTCTATTTCCACAGTACGATTGGCCTACATCTATTAGGGACGTCATTCCCTTTGACCTACTAATGAGAACGTGAATAGGACCCTTCAAGGTTCAAATCCAGACGGAAAACCTAAAAAGCTGCCAAGATGCAAGACGTCAAAACAACTTCCAATTCAGAATATCATATTGTGCGCGGATAGGCAATGGCAGTTAATAATTAGATTAACTCCCTCAAAATATCCCTTATGAATTTTAAAAAAACCGTTGGATCATTTGGCTTAATTTAGCCTAACAAAGCAATCGTTTGACGCACAGATGGTTGGCGCCAAATTGCCGTTGGATATTTTAAGGATCTTTTAAAGTGCCTGAACTTGATTCACTTTACACGCTTGCAAATGACAGTAACACAGACTAAAACAATGTCAATTATTAATTATTTATGATTAGAAATGGTCTAAAATCGCTTTACCGATAGTGAAAGATTTTATTCGTCAATATCATACATTTTTATTGATAGTTGCTATCATAAAATTACTGCATAAGAATTCTAATTTTTATTACATCTACACTGAAATCTAAAATGACTTTAGAAAACTGTATTTTCTATTTAAATTTAATTTTAAAAAGCAACAGCTATGATAAAGATAATTCTAAAGCGCTTTATCCTAGATTCAAATTGGAGCTTTAAAAAGTCACATTATATTTTAAATAAGAACTTAAAAACTATTTAGAAAAATAGGAATTTAATGTTAGGTTTTAGGCTTAGCAATTTTCAATTCATTTTTAAACCAAATCCTTATCCATAGACAGCAAACAAATTAGAATAAAAGTATCTTTTTTCTATATGTTTTCAGACGTTGGCAAATAATTAAATTTCCTTGTTTGATAAAGTAAAAATAAATAAAATAAAATAAACATGCTATTATTAATACTTTTGATTTCTACTAATTGTACTTATTTATTTTTATCAATATAAATAAATTTATATTTATAATTAGCAATATAATGTATGTTTAAAATTAGCAACTCATTAAAAGAAACATTTTTTTTCTCGGAATTTCATTTGTAAATTTAAAAATTGTAAAATCTCATGAATTCAATTTTGAATTACAAAATTGAACCTACAAATAGGTTTTAAAAAAACCTATAAAAATTAAATGGATAGCTTGGATAACAATTTTTCATTTACATTTGAAAGCAATCAAGTAAATACATAAAAGAAACTCCTTGAATACAATTCCAAATATTTCCACTTGACCCATTTGTGATTCTCAATTTATTTCCCCTACTTCTATTTGCAGAATTCACTACTGGCCTAATTTTTTTAGGCATTGTTCGTACTAATAGCCTAATTGTAAAATCTATTTTTAAATGAACAATACAATTTAATTTGCCTAAAAAAGGAAAAATAAATTATTCATTAACTTTTATTTTAAAACATTTTTTTCAACCTAAAACCTAAAACTTTTTTTTATTATTATTTGATTGCCTCTCATGCTCTCTAATATTTTTTTTCGATTTATCTACTGTTATGGATGTTTTAGAAAAACTTAACTTCTAAACTTTCTTATCTATTCAATTTCCATCTTCATGTCAGCAAACTCTTATCTTGGAAAAAATTGAACATATCTTCAGTATTTTTTAAAATACTGCTAGAACTTTCATCAAGAGCAAGTCGATAATATGTCTTCTCAATATAGAGAGGGTGTCGCAGATCGGCCGCATTTTTGCTTCACACCACGTTTATCAAAAAAGATAAATAACTTTTTTGATCGGACGCTTACTTTCCAAGATAATCGAGGTTTTCTGCAGCCGGAAGGAATGGTCGAAGAGAGGTGATTGCAAAACAAAAACTTGAAAACATGAAGTTAAAAATTGACGTAGACTGACTTTCTTTTGTTTTTTGTCTGGGACTGATGAGTATTTAAAATAAAACTATGTCATTCGACTCTCCATTTATTAAGCTACAAAAAAAGCTAATTGCAATAAGTGACGTTTCAAATGATCCTCCAAGCACAATCGCCTCAACGCCAGTATGAGGCACAGCCAAGAGCAAGCACACCTGACGCAAGAATTACTTTTTATAATCTTCTGTAAGCAATGTTCGGATAAATTATTATCATGAAATTAATCTACATAATGTTAGTTTTCAAATGATACAAAGAATATTTTTATCACTGAATCGCCTATCGAGGAAAATAGGCTAATAATCTTTCTTATGTGGAAACACTTTTCGATAATCTCTTCTGGACGCAGAAAACCAAGATTATCTCGAAAAGTATACGTCCGATCAAAAAACATTATATAACTTTTTGCATCATATTTAATGAGGAATCCCGTGGTGTAAAGCAAATGCGGTCGATCTGCGACACCTTGTGTATTTTAGGTTATGCATTGAATATTTAACGTTATATCATCAAAACTGTTTTTATTAAAATCTTCAACAGAAATCAGAAAACAACTTTGTGATGGCTACTTCCTAATTGATTTTCATGTTCTGAACTGTTCAAATGACAACAAAATAAGAATAACAAGAAATTGCCATATGTTAAAAAACTAATTTTTCAACAAAGTTTCTGAAAAGCAATGACGAAAACGAACATTAGTATGTTCTGCAGAACTATTAATTTTCTAAAATTATGTTTTCGTAAACTCTCTTCTATGGTTACAGAGATCCAAAAATGTTTGGCGAAAGAAGCATTAGTGACATCGATGCTTCTTTTCTAATTCTCAATTTTCATATCTACTTCGGCTGTTCGATTTGTTATTCCAATAAGATCTTAGTTTCCATAGAAAATAAAATAAAATAATATAACTATTAAAATAATATTTTAATTATTTTCACTATTTAAACAATAGTAAGAATGAATGATTTACTTGGGCTAAAGGTCATACCTGTTATCTAAGTGTCTAAAGAAATACCAGCAAAATGTACGTTGAAATATAAATATTGGAACAAGAAAATAATGATGGAATGATGATACTATAGTATCTCAACAGCAGATGTAATTTGTATATAATCTTAAATCAGACTGAAAAAAAAGCAACAATTAAAAAACATGAAAACTTTTAATATTCAGAGAATGCAGGCTACGAAATGTGTTCCTGTTTTATCGGAGAGTGTTTACAGTCGTTACGGTTCGTACTACGCCGTCGACCTTGTTAACACGGTGGGAAGCCGCTTATCGTATTCTGTCAAAGTGATATTCACAGCTTGGAGTTTTCGTGAAGAGTTCATATCAAGAGTCTCAGCTTCTGACTTAAGATCGTTTGTTCTAGACCACAGCGTTTGACTACAGCTGTGAAAGGCAACATACGGTGAATACTTACCAATTTCTTTGCTAAGAAAATAAGATGCAAAAAATACTCATCATTCGAAATTACAAAATTGGAATACTATATCATCACTCTTATTTATATTTTATTTTAAAAAAAGCTATTGCTTGATCTACAAATTTACAATAAGAATAATCAGAACAATTAACAAATAATTTTAAAACACTAGATACAACATAATTTTAATTAATAAATGATTCAAGTATGATAAGAAAATTAATTTGATTTCTCATTAACACTAAGAAAGCAAAGGTAAATTTACTTATATCTATCTTATAATTTTCTAAATAACAGTATTATTATATGTAGTTCATGTTACGTTGTTATTATAATGTTGTGATATTCTGTAATATCTGATGAATTACAAAAGTTTGATTGTTTTAATATAAGTTAATCTCATCTAGCCAATGGACTAAAGGAAATATCTATATTAATAATGTTAGTAAAAGAAGTCCCCATTATCTGAATTAAATGGCAACATTACAACTAGTATATAGCCGGTTTCTCTTTACTGTCCTAGATAATATAGAGCTCAAGGTCGGATACTGCAGTATAGATTGGAAACTTTGTTACAAATGACAGGATCAGCCATTTGTAAAGTTTGAAAATTTTCTTAGTATCAATTTGTCATTTACGCATTGCAGCTCCATTTAACAGGCATATATATTAAATGTCTGAATTTTTGCTCTTTACATTCATACACCCTTTAACTCATCGAAACTAAATTTTGCACAGTAATTGCTTAGAGCCTCAAGAATATAATAGGATATATGCTGTTTTGAATTTAAGGGATATTTTCTCCCAATCTTGGCGTTTAGTGCCCTTGCTTTTCAGTATGTCATGAAACCTATCAGAAGAAACTTCCTCCATTAAGCTACTTTTCTCGGTAACTTCAGAAGAGGTTACAGGGAGTTCCCTGTAATCCGACTAAATGCATTCAAATAGCTGACATATAAAACGATTCTGAATTAATAAGAGCCACGGAAAGCTTGTGAAAGTGTTTGGTCTATCTCTCTAGACGAGAGGTTTAAGGGTCATTTACTATTTCTGTTAAAATGTCATTATTTTCGACCCCTGTTTTAAAATACTGTAGATTTGATTCGTCAACTTCTGAATCTTTTCTACATTTGATTTGATTTTCTAGTAACATTTTCACTTTCTTTTTACTATAAGAAAAAATGACAATTGAAAATTATCTAACCCGAAAACTATTCAGAACATTGGGGAGTTTCTTCAAATCTCTTTCCAAATTTCAAATTAACGTAATCTCTTATATAGTTTTTCCAGATTTGTGTCTAACGCACTTTCTCTGTGCTTGGAAAATAATTTTAATTTCCTATGAAAATAGAAATAATTTCTACAATGAAACGTCAGCGACAGGAATCGAATCGTCTGATCCGAAGCCATACGTCTTATACATTAGACCATGGGGACTATATTCAGATTATTGTTGTTAAATATATCTTTATCAGTCCTTCTGTGTGTGTGACGCAATGAGAGAAGAGCCAGAGAAAAAAAATAACTCCTAAAAATTTTAGCCTACTAGATTAAAATTTAAATTTCAAAGTTCATTTTTTTTTTTACTATTTTTATATTTTGTAATAGCTTCAAAGAATATTATTCATTACGATAAAGTATAAACAAACAATATGCAACAGATAAATATAAATAACTCATATTAAATCCTTCTTCCACTTACAAAACATCATTTAATCCTCTATATTTCGATTCCTTCAGCAGAAATCTTCTTCATGGAAAATTACAGAAGATAAATGATGTTTTGTAAGTGGAAGAAGGATTTAATATGAGTTATTTATATTTATATGCTAAAGAAGAATTTTGGAATTTCATAATATACAACAGAACTGAAATTAATTATATAAAAACATTAAAATCGAAATGAAAATACAATACATATTAAATTAATAAACATCAAATTGTTAGCCACCTTAATTCTTTTGGGAGAAGGCCAAACACTTAGGAACACTTAAAAGCGCTAAAATTTAAAGGCACAGCCTAAAACGAGTTTTATTTTCGGTTTCCTGGGTGCCATTGTCTTTTCTCACTCAGAAGCATTTCTTCTCTCTTCATTTAAAGTATTTTATAACTTCAGACTATATCTGCTTCATTGTATTTATTATTTTGAATAATGAATTTATTAATGTATTTATTAAATTTATAATGGTTTTCATGAACAATGATAATCACCATCAAGGATTTTGTTATTCGACAGCTAGCAAACATTCAAGCTCTATCATCATCATGATGGCTAGTGGGATTCCTGACGATTTCGCTAATGCTCCTCACTAACAGTTCTAGCAGTAATATAGAGCACCACTTCATTGGTGTAATATTATATGTACATTGATGATATTTTATTGATATGATAGGGCCTGAAACGATTTTCATACAAACACTTAATCGACTAGAATAATAATAAAAATGATAATAATAATGAAAAATAAATCCTAACTTTTGAATCTCTTGAATCTTTTTAATTTTAATTAAGTTGAATTTAGTTCCTATGATATAGCGTTCTAGCAATGCTTTTCAGTAAGTAAAATATCTTATCACATTCATTATGTATAAAAAACAAAGAATCTCAAATGATTACAATTAAATAAAGAAAGTCTTAACTCTATGCTCTCACGTAGTTGTTTTGGTAGTTCAGTTTTGATTTCAAAATAAAGTGTTAAAATAGGCACAAAAAAAAAGATAATTTTAGAAACAGGTGAAGTCAGTTTTATTTCAGATTCTAATTCTTGATTTTAAATTCTTTTAAATAAAATTCATTCTGATTTCAGTTCAACTTGAAGAAAGAGTTGAATGGCCAGTAGTAGTCCTTTTTAGATTGAAAGGAAGGCAATGACTTTAATATTCCTCAAACAGTAACCACATGTTAAACTTCAACTCTTGGTTAAGGAGGATATCATTCATTACTATTTAAAACCAACTAAATTTGACTATAAACAATAAGAGACAGAGTAATATGATAAATAGAATCCTCGGGAGAGCTACTTGTTGAGAATAATTGCAAGTAATTATTTCCATATTTTTTTTTTTCTAAATCTGAACTGTCTTTATCTACAAAGAAAGTGACATAAATAACTGCTGGCACTGGCTTGCAAAATTTTTCTGATCAAAAATGTTGAACCAAATTTTTTATGCCATAAATTCTCTGATATTATCAAATATTCATTTTCATTTTTTTTTCTTGCGATGTGGGCATAAAACATATACTTCAATAAACTTAATTGAAGTTTTTTTTTTTCCAAAGTATCGTGTGAATTTCAATTGAACAGTCCAAACATCAGTTGAATATTAATTATTATTACAAGTTCTTTAAATTTTCGAACTGAATTGTACATTATAATTCAGTAAGTGAATTCTGTATTTAGAATACAAATGATCACAAAGATTATGGCGCCATCGGAATGTAGAGATTTACAACATTCCACAATTTCAGATTTCTATTTAACAGGATCAGAGTGACTGATATTAAAAAGGATCTCAATCAGTCATACATCTACTATCTATAACGTTACCCTTGGATTCCAGTAGATAATAGTAGTTGCATTGGTTTGAACTGGGCCCTCGAACCGTATCTCTCTTCCAAACACTAGATGTATAAAAGTAGTGTATTAAAATACAGAGAGAAACTTTCTGCGAATTTAATGTATACTTTTGAGAAGTGTGGTTGTAAATTCGTCTTTCATTCGAATTTTAAAACCACTCCTAAAAAGCAATCTACGTAATTTATTATACATATATGAACTAATTAGGTGCAGGCGTTCCTTATTTATTTTTATCCGAGAATTAAGATAATCACTACAAAAAATTTCAAATAGATCTGTCAGTAAGGATAGATAAAAAATTCTTTATCTGTTGAAAGAAAAAGAATGAAAAATCTATACAAGTATTCTTATTAGAAACACAATAATTGTTAATCAAATAAGAACTAACAGAATCAAATATTTCTGTTAAAAACAGAAAATCACTCAAAGTAAGCGAAACCTTTTCAGTGTTAGAAGTTTTTCATTGATATACTTACGGTCGCCATTACAGTACAGTACTTAAAGTAGAAGTTTGCTGCAGATAGCTATGAACAAAAGAAGGCATTTGAAGGAAAAAATACTGCTAATAATATTTAGAGTGAATGTTACCAACGGAATTTGAATGATTGAATTTTGTTGGGCTTCTTCGAAGAACAATGTTTGGTTATCCGAATTTGACAAATAAAAATTTATTACAATGGTTACAATTCATAATTTCATGTATAATCTTATTACAGGCCTAGTCAATAATAAAAGATACGACTTTCATAATAGTACAATGTTGTTTGTGGGAGTCTTTGAGATCTAAAGACAACGATTCAAGTTCTGGAACTTAACTGAATTAATTTATTGTATGAGAAACATTGGGTTTTTTTTAATAGATTTTACATTGAAGAATTTGACCGGAAGATTAATTAAAAATATACAGAATAATTGGAGAAAAACATAATAAATTTTAAATTAATTAACTGATTCAACGGCTGCAACGGAAAAGAATTTAAAAATAAACAGAACAGCAGTAATTAGGAAATGCAAAGGAATAAATAATGGTTAAGGATAAAAATGAATACAGATAAGCACAGATAAATAATTGCTACAAAAATACAGATAAATAAATGATTTCTAAAAATATTTATATAAACTGTGTTACAGTATAAATATTTTTTTCATCGCTCGTTCTGGTACAAAAAAAAATTGTTCATCATCGTTCTGGATGCAGGCTTCGATATCCATGCTCTCTCTCTCTCTCTCTCTCTGGAGAAGTTATATATTTAACATGAGAAACTATATCCATAATTAAATTCGATCAAAACAAGTTGACAATGATAGAAGTGTTTGGCAGCAGATAGAAGGTCAAAGTATAATTATACTGAAGAATGAGTTTTTCTGATAAACAAAACATCAAAACCTTAAAAATAAAATGTAAAGAAAAGAAAATTTAATGAAAACAAAACGTCTTTAAAATATAAATCTATATATTTGCGCAAGTGCAGACTCTCACCTTAGAAAGGTAATGGGGTAATCATTTATCTTTGTTCGCGTACCATAGGCTTTAATTCTGCAATATTAAAATTACTTATTTCATTACTATGCTTATGTTAGTAATCTTTCACTAATATAAATTCTATATATAGTAATAAAAATAAAAAGCTTTATAAGACCAAGCTCTTAAGACCATGTTGATGCAAATCCTTATTTTTTTTAGACGTTATACTTTTGTTTTCTTACATTACATTAATAATAGATTAAACGTGCACGTAAAAGGTATTTAAAAATTGATAAATTAGAAATGCACAATAAAAATTAAAAATAATATTTTAAAAATTAAAAATTAAAACCAACAGTTTCAAATGGCTATTAAGTCATTATTATCAATATGAATACAATGCACAAAAGGACACAACATTTAGAAAACGGCTTTCTAGTGTTCTGTTTTCTAAATGTTATGTCTAGTGTACATTGTGTTCACCTTGATAATGATTACTAGGTAGCCATCGAAAGTATTGTCTCAATTGTTATTTTTTACTTTTAAATCTTTTAATTTTTATTTGCAAATTTAATTTATCAGTTTTAAGCACTACATTAAATTAAAGGATTTCATTTTACAGGCCATACGCCTCTCTGTGGCTTTGGTGGTGTAGACATCCAACGATTCGCTACCATCCTTCGGATGATCAGTCCTTCCTCGTCTACTCCTCGCCAAGACAACCCGGATCCAACTAACAGGGGCTGGGTAAATCCTAGAATTGTTTGGTGAGAAAAAAATCCCTAACCTTCCTTGGGAATTTTACCCGGATCCTTTCTATATTAATAATAATTTTTATTCGATACATATTTCATATTACAGTTTAAGTTATCTCTTTAAAGATAGTTTTAAAAATGACAGCATTGGTCTGAAACGCTAATAGTGTAAATCTAAAACCGGCTTGATTTCGCCTCGTTGGTCGAAACGTATTTTTTTTTCTCTCCGTAGTTAAAATGAAAACAAGTTCTTATTTCAAATGGGCTCTACCACACAGTACATCTTTGTTGTGACTATGATATTTATATTCGATTTGAACTTTGAGATCTGATATCTGGAAAATTTTATTTCTGTGGATTCCCACTCGTGAAGTGCTCAGTCCTTATTTGGAGACAACAGTTCATTTCATTTCAAAGTCTTCTAACATACATCTGTGGAAAACTTGATACTTCGAAAGAAATAAAATTTTATTCTAGAAAAAAACAAAACACAGTTGACTTTCACACTTCTATACATACAAGTGGAAATATCAAGTAATGTTCGCGATAGCTTCAGGTGATGAGAAATTATAACCTTTCAAACAGCGCTTTCTGAAATCCATTTACATAGAAAAGGCGATTTCACGGAGCTTTACTGTTTTTAGGAATATATGAAGTTATTACATATAAAATACAGAATTTATATATATAAAAAAAACCCAACATATTTAAGAGTTTTAGAAAATTTTGGATTACGATCGCTTTTATTTTCAAAAAATCTAAGAAAAGAAAATAAGTCAGCGTAACTTGATGACCTGTACTATCAGACATAGTAACACAATGCACATCTTATCTCCAATCTATGCATTATTTCCGTTTGACATTCAATAGAAATACAATATATCAATTATTGGTTTATTGTCTTATTTTATCTATTTAACATAACATTATTTATATTAAATATGTATTTTTTTCTTATTTTATGTATTTAACATAAATTCTACTATTAAAATTATATATTCCGAAAAACTGTTAATATGGAGGGTGGCGCCATCAATCGAGTGTAATTTCTTGACGTAAATTTCCTGTCAAAAATAACACCTAGATTGATTTTTGATTTAATTAAATAAGTTTGGTACCATTTTACTTTTTTCCCCATATTTTTCAAGTAATTTTAAAAGTCTGTATCGCCCGCTTAGAAAGGAATAATGATTCAATTACTTTTCAAATTAATTAAAAAAAATGAAGAAATTAGTTGAAAGATTTCCTGTCATCCTTTAAACATTCTTTTCAGATGGAAATTTTAAATTGAAATCCAATGACAAGCTATATGGCAGTTTGCTAGCAATAGCAGGCTGAGGTATTTTTTTTTTTAAAAAATCTCAGTTCTTTTAATGGAGCTAACTAAACAGTACTATTACTATTAGAGTCCTTTTCACTTGTCTACAGCAGTAGTTAATTTTTGGCAATAGAATTACAACATTTCTTAAAAGCGTAAATACGTATACTGTACGTCCTCTGTTTCTATAGATTAACGTGGGAAAGTGTTGCTCAAATTTAATGTATCTCATATTTAAAATATAATTGTAAATAAGATAAAAGAAATCATAAAAATCTATAATTTTCCAAATTCTTTTTAGGCTTCTGTACATAGCATAGCTCATAGAAAGAGAAGCCTTATATCCCCGCTCTGTCTGTCCTTCGGTCGCGAGAAATTCATATCTCAGGAACGACATATGGTAGAGATATGATCTATACCTCGTTAAAAAGATCTTGCCAAGACTAGCTCATGGCCATTGAGAACTCGTTTCTATCTTGTATGATTATCAAGTTGTAGGTCTTCTCTAAAATTTGATCTTAATTTAAGTTTTATTAAAATCTGCTATATTATAAAAATTTATTTTTTCATTTTTTTATATTAACTTCAACTGGAATTATTATAAGAATTAGTTATATGAAGCCAATTTTTTTCTGTTCTCTTCTTGAAATAAATCTTACAAAGATTGGTCTATTTTTATTATAATAGGATCTCCCAAATCCATGAAGAGCTTCTATTTTTCTGTGGGGTTCTGAAGTTATAAAGTTTCCGAGATTTTAACCTTCGCTTTGTATAGAAGCCGTGGGCCATTGTGTGATCGCTACTGGCATAGCTGTCCTATTTGTTTTTGTTTTTTTAATCAATTCTTATTACAATGACATCAGTTCTTATGATATTGATTCATAATATCAGAGCAAATAAATTAAATATTCATACTCTGCTAAAGCAATTGACTTGCGAATATTACGGGAATTTTCAACTATTTATTAGGATGTTGAACGTGAGGCATGAGGACACAGACAATCTGCACTGAAGACACCATGACAGCTAATCTAGTAAAGCCACATTTCGTGAAATGATCCATAAGTACACCATCAATGTTATCTTATAAGGCTCAAGGTTAACATCAATATGGCTTTTACTGATGATTTAGTATTTATCTTGGCAGAAATCATGCAATAAATTTACGATAAACATTTAAGAGACAGCTGTCGAGTGAGAAAGACGAAAGTGATTAAAGTGCTCTTAATGGAACCGGAATTTTTCTTTAATTTAAATCTTTGTGTTAAAGATTTTGACTTTACAATTAATAAATGAATTAAAAGTTTGAATTAAAATAAAAAATAAAAAATAAATAAACTCAAATTAAAGACAAAACACAAGGCAAAACAATAACTGCTGCACTAAAAGATCATCTGAAGAAATATAGTTAGGATGTCCACTTTCGAATGTGGCAATAATAAGATCACAAAAAAAAAAGCTGATCAGAAAAAATAAAAATAAAATTCCCAAAATAAAAACAAATTGAGAACCAAGCAAAACACATATAAGCACGTAAGCTACGAAAATTGGGAAGAGAGAAAAAGTAAAAAGTTAAAAGCACATACAAGAAGAAAAGAAGAATGTAAACAATTTTACACGATTATTATTATTATTATTATTATTATTATTATTCAAATATCGGAATTGTGATGTGGAAATTCAATGCCAACGTTCGTTAGCGGTGTTTGTTCTTAAGCCCTAACCAATAGGGCTTTTAAAGTCAGCAGGATTTTATGTTGTTTAATAAACGCCTAAATATTCTATTAAAATTTCAAATTTATAGGACTAATGGTTTTTTAAGTTAATATGATCTCAGGTGGACGAATTGGGCATGAATACTTCCCATTTTTAAGACTATTTTTGTTTTTTGTTTTGACCTTTTCCCCCTCCGATATACATTTAATGATTTGCTATTTCATTAAGGCATCTTCAACTAATAACTGAAAATAAGAAATCCAAGCATTATGTGAGAATTGACTTGTGATGTTAAGTGAAGACGAAAGATTTCTTTTTCTTTTTTTTTCTGTGTAATGTTGTATTGTGGAGATGTTGCTTTGGCTTTATGATAGAAATGAAATCCGCTGGAATAAAAAATTTAATTAGAAAGAATTTGAGGCTGTTTGATAATTTACTTTTCAGCTATGATAATGCCGGATTATGTTATGTTATATTCCACAGTAGGATTTGCAGAGAGATTTTGATGCAATTAAACCTAGACATTTATCTCAATGACTCTTGGCAGCCTATGATCATGCTTTCATGTTAAAAGCAAATAGAGGAGTCTTACTCTCCAAAGAAATATTTTAGAATTATAAGATATATATATATTAGCGAACCTTGATTAATTCAGAATAGATTATAACTATCTTCAAGCTTTTCACGAATACGTTATTTGATTTCTACAATATATTATTTCCTTATTTGCTAAGGATGTCACTTTTTGTTTAGACTAATTTACTAGAAATCAACTATGGACTTTAAAAGTAACGATCATATATAAGGAAGAAGAAACGCTTTATCAAAAATAATCATTTTTGTGTGTTTTTTTTTTTGCTTTGAAGTTGAATTGAACGTCTTAAGTTTTCTTTCTCGAACAGATGCAGACGGCGCTGCAGCCAACATACCTCACAGATGAAGTCATCCTCGACCCAGATAGAACTCAGGTTGTCTCATTTTAACTCACAGGAGAGGGAATGGCAAAGTACTTTCAATCTATCCGACCATTTCCTTCCACTTCACTGAAGAAATTCCACGGCTTCCTTATCTTCTAACGAAAACTTTACGAGCACAAGCAACTTTACGGGTTTGTGCTAAAAAAAAATCACTATAAGATGAAACCGCATAATTAATTATTCATAGCTAATTTTCATAAGAGATTTGTTGTCTGGTATTTTTTTGTTCAAAGTCAAATATAGCCTATGAGCGGATATTTTTTTTATTTTTTTTATTCACATTTAAATTGAGTAAAATTTCAATTTAATAAAATCGTTAAGGATTAGTATCTTCAAAAGAGTTTTCATTTAAGAAAACCACGAAATGTAAGAAATTATTAAGTAATTTATATATATATATACGCTGAATATAAATAAACATTCGTAAATATTATTAATATAAATATAAAATATAAGAATAAAATTAACTTACATTACTAAACTATAATTACATTTCTGTCTTCGCAGAAACAGTAATATGGTTTTTGTATTGGCTTTTTTTCAAATTCCATATCATAAATATATGTATACTTCATTGGAAATAATTTATTATTTTCATGTATTAGACTAATATCTAAAATATATAAGTGCTAAAATAAAGAACTATAATCAATAATGCTAATAGTCAGAAGCACGTTACAAACAATTCCTTCTTTTTAATTGAAGTTTTGCATTTCCAAATGCCATTAAAGCGAAAAAGATGGAATCTGCCTCTTTACAGGCTGACGAGACTGTTCCAGGATTATTCCATATCGTTAGTGAAGGGATGTCGGTTCGAATCCTTAGGACTCCCTCTGTGATCACATCTTCAAATCATTCCTTTTGAACAGGGCTTCGACTCACCTCCTTCCAAATTTGGATGGATCTTACTTCAGGATTAGGCCTACTGCAAAGTGACGACAGAATGCCCGCCATAAAAAAAGAAAAGTCCTCCTTTTCATTTCTTCTCTACCAAAATTGGAAATGCTTCAGTAAAGTAATAAAAAAAAAAGTGAACTGAGTCTTTGACATTGCAAAGGATAGATTTAAGTCTTGAATCATACGATATTTTCATTATATTAATGAAAAACATGAAGAATTCGAACATCTGTTTTTCGATTGCAGACATACCGAACTCTCGCTTATTGGATCCCCTCATCTCAATCATATCATATAGCGATCTCTAAGGATAAATCTCTAGGATAAACTTTTAAAAAGAGAAACAAATATACAAAATTAAATGATTAAAAGTTTTCCAGATGAAGAAAGACAGGTTTCGTGTGTTAAGAAGTAAAAGAGGTTAAGTAATGGTATGCAGAGAAACGGGTTTCAAACTTCCTATGACATTCGTAAAAATTTGGAAAAAAAAATTAAGGAAACAGAACAAGAAAAAAATAAGAATTACAGTAATTTTTTTGACAGGTCTTTGTTGGGAGACATTTTATTTTTTTTTTAAAAAAATGGGAGAGACTATATCATCATTTTCAAGATTATATCCAAGAACCCTATTTTCGACATTTCTGGTCACATTACTGGTTTTAATGCATTTTCAAAAACATGCTCCTTCTTTTCATCAATTTATTACGGACAACAGAGCTCCATTACAATGAGCAGCTAAGGATAATTTGAAAGAACATTTTTTGAACAATTTATTTAATTTGTGAAAAGCACGATTTTTGAACAGGACAAATTCTCTCTATTCCCGTTTGTTTAAATATCAAATAGGCCTAATTATGATAATTAAAATAAAGTTAATTTGCAGTAAACTAAAGTGATATATTGACCCCTGCCCAAGCATTTTTTTACAATAATATTAAAAATTGAAAAAATGGAATGTTGGCCTAGGGGGAAAAAAAGCAACCACCTCTTAAACGAAATTGTAATTTCGTCAGTGACTGTTTATCAATGTATTTGGTTATTTGTTTTATAACTGGACGTAGGATTAAAAAGTAGTCTTTATTTGTAATCTGCGGTATAGTAGTTTATTACTATCAAACTATAAATTTTACTGTTTTTAAGTTAAATTCGTTTTGCTAAAGACGAAACTTTAGTTATTTAATATTTATCATCTACTTGATAGAAAATTTTTGTTGATGTTTGCTCTAAGCAGACTTTTGAGCGTGGTCGAATAATGTCCACTTTAGCTCTGCTATCACGCTTAGTTTAGATTCGATTCTCGATAGTGGTTTGGGTCTCTATGTATTGTTGGATCATGGTGAAAACACATGACGATGTTGTAAAAATTTGAAAGCATTTGCAGTAGACAAATTTAATGAAGCTATTTAGGCCTAATTCGAGAAACAAATGGATTGAAATTAAAAACATTCTTGAAAGGATAATAAAAATAATGAAAGGTGACAACAATAAAATTCAAATTAACCAATAAATTCTATAGTATTTTCTCCAACAATTCATTCAAATGATATCGAAGTGTAACAATTATTTAATGATAATCTATATCTATACTAATATTATAAAGCTGAAGAGTTTGTATGTTTGAATGCGCTACTCTCAGGAACTATCAGTCCCATTTGAAAAATTATTTTTCCGTTAGATAGCCCGTTTATTGAGGAAGGTTATAGGCTATATAACATCACACTACGACCAATAGGAGCGGAGCAGTAAACTTAAACGTAAACCAGCGGCGGCGGCGATGGCGCGCTGGGTCGGGGGCGGGTTGGCCGCACGACGAGAACCGAACATTACCGAGAAGGGTCGACATGTGAATGCCCAGGTCAGCGAGCGAGGTTCCATGCCGTACGGCTCAGTCATGTGGTCGGCTCCTAATGCAACAGTTGTGCTTCAGCGAACTACTTTCTATGGATGTTTTTGGTTAATTTAATTAGATGTATAATCACAATTTGACGGGGTGAAACCGCGGGGCACAGCTAGTTAACTATATATAATGTTTAATTCAAAATGATTTATGTCCAATATGATTAATTCAGTAGTTCTTCAGAGCCTACTATTACTAAAATTTATTGAGTAAAAAACTCAAAATCTGAGAGTTAAATTTTCATCGATATTAAAAAACCATAATAATCTTTTCTAAAATTAATTTTATTCTAATTAATAAAAATTCATTGCTGGAGCCTTCTTTAACGATTTTAAGCGTTTATTAGTACTTTTAATAATAATAATTAAAACATATTTAAAATTTAACTATTTACAGCATTGTGATAAAATTTGTTGTCACACTTGTTATTAATAAAATAACAGGAAATTACCATTTCAAAAAGCTAGAAAATTAACTGGAAAAATTAAAACTAAATGATCAATATGTAAAAAAAGCATAATTAGTTGATTGGAAAAATTAAATAATGAATATATGAACATTTAAACAAGGTCAACACCAGAGAACCGATTCAGATATCAGAGGAGGAAAGAAGGAGGAGATCAGATAGAATGAAGAACTATTGGGAGAAAAAGAGAACACAAGCATCTAAGAAGTGATTGATCTGACCGTACCCCAAAGACGGGTGAGAAGAACAACAACATTTAAACACAAAGAAATGTATGTTCTGCTTCATACTGCTGATAAAGGCTTTCACATGTAACTGGTAGACTGCAGGAGATTCTCTTTGAAATACAAACATGGATATACATTAACAAAGTAAACATGAATAAGAATAAAAGAGTTATATTTAAGTAACAAAGTTCTAATACAATCGAGCAGTATATCAATATACACACAAATTGTCTATCTTCAAATAGTCCTGAATGTCACAGCTATCATCATATGAGTCAGTCAAGGCGATAAGCATTACAATTTACTTGGATATAAATAAAATTTACAGAATATTTAACAATAATATGAAACAGCTCTTATCATCCAAAGATACTTCTCTTAAAGTAGGATCTTATTTTGCTTTTCGTGATTCTGTTTTAAATTCAATTTAAAAACATGTTTGCGGGAATATTTTTACATTCAATTTGAAAAAGAAAATACCTCCAAAAAATATTTAATGTAACTTTTAAAATCTAGTCAGATATTTATAAAAAAGTTACTATATATTAAATTGATGTATTTTAATATCCTATCAAATATTGTTATAAAATTTAATTATCGTCATTTCATGATAAAGGGGAGATCCTGGGATAGCTGTTTTGAGCTTATTAGTCAGGTCTACCCAGCATGCAAATACTCAAAAGCAGCACGAGGGGAAAAATAATATATTCATTGAAACTAAAGTGATTCCTCAAAAACTAAGATTAAGAAAATAAAACAGCATAAAAAAATCAATATCTTGATTCAAAACGATCCCTTTTATAATGAATTTATAAATAGGTTATATATTTTTTTTTCTTGAGTTTCTTTTGTGGTCAAATGCCTATTGAGGTGAGCGTTTAACTACCTCAGGATTTCATTTCCATATTTGGATGTTGTTCTATTTTATAACTATTACTGTTGAAGGGTCACTTTAGTTTCTATGGATAACTTATCATAAAAAATATGATTCTAATCTTAATGAAACGCATAGGAACTCCAGCAATTAAAATTTATAGAATAACTTTATGCCATTCTGGTATGAATAATATTTATAGAGAACTGAACCCAAGCTTTATTTTAGAAGACATAATTAATAAACAGTTTCAGTAATACAAAATGCACTAAAAAATATCTGATGTTAAGTAAATGAAAGTGGACTGATAAACAATATAGATTAAATTTCCGAGATACATAAAATATATATGGAGGACTTCATGTCTTACGAATATTTATCTTTTTTTTATTTTTTGCTACATTGTTTAATGTCTTTTTAGTTTTCAATTGTTATTATGTCTTTCAAGTACACGCTATTCTATATCATTGGTCTCTGAAGAAATTAATGACTCTTGGTTCGTTCAACTCCATTGAGGTTCCTGTAAACACACATTTTAATAGAAACATTCTTTGATAAACACGTTACTCTTAACTGTGAAATCATAGAATTTATTGAAAAAGAAAGAAAGAAAACAAAACAAAACAAAAGTATCAGATATTAAGAAAAAAGAAAGAAAGAAAAGAAAATTAGAGTAGGCTTGCAAACTTCCAAATACACGAATGTAAAACCCGAAAACAGCTGCTCAAATAGATACTGAATTGCCTAAATGTCAACTAATACACTTTCGGCTTCTCTAGATCTTTATTTATTTATCAACAGTTTATGCGGTATAATAATGGGAGACCTTTTTATAGTTGAGATGTAAGGAATACGATCCTGGGGTAAATCTTAGGAATTACACTTTAGGTTATTTAACGAGAATCATGTAGGCCTAAAGGTGGTTTTTAACACTTTAAGATTCTTACAAATGGGATCGAATTCTACCGAATCAGTATCATGTTGTGAAACATTCATATAATATTAAAGTTTCAGCTTTCAGAAAAACATCGTCTTGAATTTACACCTACTTTTGTCAAGTGGCTTCTTAACTATAAAGCCAATTTATCCCAAAAATTAACACTTTCTTCTTTTCAGTAACCTAAAGCTAGACATAAATTCAGTTTCACAGGACAAACAAATCTTGATCACCGGTATATTTGAATTTGAAATTTCACAAAAAAATCTTCTAAACTTTGTTTTTTCATCTTAGATGCCTTTTAATAAGTGTCGCAAATTTTCGACCAAACTTAAAATACTACTGTGGTAACCCAAGCTTATCATGAAGATATCAAGACATGACACAAAATAAGAATAATAGAAATATGCTACATTGAATTACTTGTTTTAAGAAGGTTTTTTGTTATTTAAGAAAAGCACTTGAAAGTACAATCTATTATAACAAGTTTTATGAAAATCGATGGGAAATTTATTTATAATAAAAGCGAAGAAAGAAAATGACTGATATTATTATATAGAAATCAGCTATCAAGAGCCAACTGTGTTAGCAGGAAGTATTATCAGTTTACAAGTTGGCTAATATGAAAAGAGCACACGACGTGGTCTAAAATAAATAAGTCCAACCAAGTATCAACAACGCTGAGGAATTGGACAGCAATATGAAAAGTTAATATTTCTGAGGGATTGCTTTAGTTCCATTCTAAAAGCTCGTGCACTTTTTCCTTTGGTCCCTTGCGTTTCTCGTCTGCTATCTTTGAAGCTTCTTCGTTGCCATCTGCTGTTCAACTACGAAACCCGATCCAGTGCAAAAAGCTCTTTTCCGCCCACATTTGTAATTAACACACAACTTCCTTATCAGAGCCCCCCGGAAAAAAAAAAAGTGCAAAAGAGGTATTCTGTTCTAAAAAAGAAGCATTTAACTACTTAATATTTTAGTAAATCATTGATTAAAGTTATTTATTTGATTAAAAGGAAGTTATTAAATTGCACAAATCACTCTTTATCCTTACGTTCTAAATTTACATTTGATAAAAATAAGCAATGAATGATTCAACAGTAATTTTATACTTATTTTTTCGGTCCGGTTTTCGAAAACAACATGAAATACTTGAAATTATTTTTACATAAACTATTTATAAATTCGTAAACACTTTTAAAATGTGCTTTTGTATAGCTTTACTTGTAAATTTCTTCTTATTGTCGAGAAACTAAATAACATAGATTGTCTTCAAATTGAAGAAAGATAATAAACATATACCCACTACACATAAACTTTGTAATAAAACAAGTTGCAATACAATATAAAGCCGAGTTGTACCGCTATTTTCATACAATACTATTATATAATTATTCTTTTATATCATATTAAAATATGAAAAAAAAAAAAAAAAACACAGAAAAATCTAATTTGAATTATTGCTGGTTATTATATTTGAATTTATATTAATTAATGGTGACCGCTTAGACTTTCAAAGAGGAAAAACAAAAGCAAAACGTTAATCACTGAAAATTACTAACTTTAAACTACTGTATTTTGAAATTAAAAAAAAAAAAACAACTTCGGCGAATATTGCTATCATTCTCAAAACAAAAGAAATGCTTTTAACTTTCACAGATTAGAATGCTTATTTTTCAAGAAAAATAATTAAGAAATCTTTCGTCTTTACTGAGATTATTAGTTTTTATTTAGGGAATTTAAGTGAAAATTGCTCTAGTAACTTTAAATGTTTACTTAATGCCGTATGGAATCTTGCTAGTTTGGCACTTTTGACAAATAAGTATGAAGAAAATAGATGTCTTTAAAAATAAGTAAACGGTGAACTTAGTTGGAGGGGAAAAAAGTTAAAAAAGCAAAAACGACCAAAAAAAAAGGGGGGGGGGGGAGGGACTACATGAATCATTAGGTTCGAACTCAAAATATACAATTTCGCAAAGAGAAACTAAAATATAAGACTAACAAAACAATTAATCATCATAATAAACTATTCAGTATCATAAATATGATGCTATATAATACAAAATTTTTGATAGAGAAGGATATTTTTATGAAATTAATAGAAAACTATCAATTTTCTTATTTTTTAAAAATAATAAAATTTAAAAAAATGAAATTTAATTTAAGAGATAAATTAACGGAACATAAATATTAAAAAAATGTATAACTTGGTTCAAGATCTATTCTCGGATCTTCCTCTAAGCTGAGAAAAAGATCTGAGAATAGATCTCGAAACGTTCTCTACTTTAATTTTTTTTCAATAATTTTATGTTTACTATTATAGTGTAACATTATTTTACCCAGTAAAATTTCGTTGTCTTTATTTTTCTCAAGAATTTAAAAATAAAATGACTTAAAACTAAAAGCGTTTTCTTGAACAATTATTTTCTACTTCATTTATGCCTAAAAAATACAAAAACCTTTTAAAGTTATATAAACTTAAAATTATAATTTTAACAACAGTATTACCATTAAAATAATTATAACAATTCTTTAAAAAAAAATAGGAAAGAGAGTGTTTTATAGTTTTCCAATATTCATTGATATGAATTGATATTTCTAAATGATTAACTATATGAGTAAATAACAAGGTTAAAAATAATAATCCATTTTATGAATAATGCATACCTCGTTTATTTAAAAGCAAATTAAAAAAATTCAAAGAAACGTTTTCATTGCCAAGTATTAGAAAAAGTGGCCAATCTTTAACCGTTTTTTCCGGGGAATCTGCAAACAACAGGAAGATGTAGGGATGTGTATGTTTCGGGTGGATATTTATGGTAGCGAGCAACCTCCGATGGTCAAATAAGGCTGCATAGTTCTGGGAACCCCTCAACCCACCCTGCCAACACGGGTTGAGCTATATATAGCGAATCACCATCAGAGGATCGTAATATAAATAGATGATCAGCTCGTACGTAGCCTACATTCACAGCACAACTTTCTCTTCTACTAAAATGAAACAGAACTCATTAAATTAATCAAAGCAATTTAACAATGGCTGACGGAAGATAACTCCTGTTCCTGAGTTTCAGGAAAAAAACAAAATTATTAAGCTTTGAAATTTAAAATACATAGAGCAAATATTATAAGCAAAATATATCTTTCAAAATGTAATGTTGAGCTCATGTAAATTTATTATTACTAATTTTACACAAAATTTAGTTACTTTAAGGATAGGTATTGCAATCATTTCAAAATAAATAATTTTTCTATAAAATATTTAATGTAGTTAAATATTTTTACATATTTTTTAAAAATATATATTAAAAAGTCAAATTTTTTCTGCTAATAATTGAATGAATTATTAGGAATTATGCATATTTTTTTTTTCAATTTCTTTCTTTTTCTCTCTACCCTCTTTAAATAAATATAGATCTACTAATTTTTGGCGCCGTTTCTCCTTCTGAAAATCTACTCCGGCTTCGCTATTTTAACCTGTCTTTTAAAAGCACCTTTCTTTCCAAGCACTAAATTTCCGTAACTGAGCAAATCAACGCTGTGAATAGAACACAGTAGAACAAGCTAATCGTTTGCCTTGAAAAAAATAATTTCTTTCTGTTACTTTTACTATCAAGGGACCTTTACCAAATCAATCCCAGCAATAAAATATCCTTTATTTTTAGTTTTAAAAATAAATCTTTTGCAAAGGCGAAGGCTTTCGATGGAGAATCCTTTGCTGGTAACCTTTGTGGGTTGCATTTTTATAATAGTTCTTGTCCTTAGAAATATAAATCCGATAATAATAATAATAATTCGCTCGATTAATTCGTTAAGTCTATCCATTGGGGAGGATTAAAACTAGCTCTATAAAAGATGTTTCAATTTGAAATGTAAAAATATTTTATGTTTATGTATTTTTATTTCTTCATCAATTTGCATATAAGTTTCATTGAATAATCAATAAATGCTCATCACTTAAAAGTTGTAATTCGAAAAATTACAAAATAGTGTTTTATTTTCTATTTTCTTTTTAACTATTCTCATAAGGAATGCTAGCTTAATAAAATTCATGCTTTTGAGTCCGCTTGTTCACACTAAGAATTTTTGAAAAAAATGAATGGATTTTCTTGGTATGCAGGTTTATAAACAAAAAAACAATGTTAATATTTGAACATTCCTTTAGGAGACAAGTTATTTCAAAACAGATAAGGTCTCTTAGAACAGCCTTGGAAACTCTCTTATGAATCACTGAATTTCTATGTACGTCATAAAATTTTGTAACATTACAAATATTTTCATTTTTATTTTTTTTGTATAAATTTGTATACAGTTTGATTTAACTTAGCGTGTATGCTCCAATAGAGGCCCCCGGCGTTTATCTGCAAAACTAGCCTCAGCTCCAGGCGCTTAATAGAGACCGGCTGCTATTAGAGGCCGGCCATTATTAACAAAGACCTTCAGAATGCAATAATTTTACACATAAATACCGGCTAATATTACAAACAGCTACTTTATTTGAATTTCACTTGATACATAAGACTGTTACAGATAAGTGGCAATGTCTTTCTGTACCTTTCGCTGCTATTCGTCGTCCGAATCTGCAATGATGGGCGGCCGCCTCACCGGAAGTTTCTTTGCGTATTCCACTGTAAAGAATCTTTAAAGGCAATGTCAAATGACCGTTTCGGCGGCATTTTATAAGGCAATGTACCGTATTACGCACGACTATAAAGATATGGACGCTTACAGTAGTACCGGTAGGAAAATATCAAAGACCTGGCTACTGTTAGAGACCGGCTACTATTTGGCCGTGCCCCCTCTGCAGCCCGGCGCTTATTAGAGACCGGCGACTATAAGAGTCTCAGCGTTTATTGGAGCATGTATGGTAATTGGATTTAAGCGACTTATAAATTAATCTATTGTAAATTTGTTTAGACCATTGTTAAATGGCTGATGATGATGCTGTTGCAATTTCTCTCTTAAATTATTGTGACACGAATTTTATATTGTATTATTCAATTTCCCAGATAGGATCTTGTGGAAAAAAAAATTAAGTAGAAAAATTACTTCATCTGTTGTTTGTAAATGTATATTCCAAATTTTAAGATGTCCAAACATTATTGGAGGGACATCATAACCCATATTGATTTTATGAGTATCACTTTCCTGAAGAAATTTATTTGAAGTTTGCCTGTGGATTTTTTTCCCCGTCATTATTATTAGGATTTAACTAGTGATTATAAATATATTTAACAACATTATGAAGAGAAAAAATTTTTGACCTTCAGAATTTCCTCTTGTTGGAATCCCTGGTGGGAGGGAGCACAAATTCTGAATGATTCCTTCTCCTACTGGAGTGTTACATTTCTCATTTAAATGGGGAATGAATTCTCGCATCATTAATGTGACATCTTCTAAAACTACATCACTTAAATTTTCATTATCTTATAATCTACGACTGAAAACCAACTTTGTCGAAGCTCTCTTTTTTTCTTATCTCAAAAGCTTTACTTTGTGAACAAAGTTTCGATTTGGAGATTTGCTGTGCGAAATACAATCTTCAATAACAGTCAATCAAGAAATGACTACACTAGATGACATTTCTATATTTTAATTCTTGCAAAGGTTTTATTTCAGACCCTGACCAGATGGTATCAGTAATGAAGAATTACTTGAGAGATTTTCATCACAGGATATGATTGCAGTAAAACATATGCATCTCTGCTATGACAGACAAGAGATCACAACATGCCATATCATTCTGACATTTGACTCATTGATACTACTGCCTAGTTGGAACAGAATATTTAAATTGTATTGTTTGTCCACTGTATCTCAAATCTTTAGTTATTCCAACTGCCAACAAGGCAAGGCCATCTGCCCTAAATATGGAAACTGTGTAATGATCAGACCTCCTAGAATACCTCTGAAATGCATTAACTGCTCTGGTGAACATACTACTTATTCTGGTTCCTGCTTTCATTGGAAGGAAGAAAAAAAAAACAACTAAATATCAGAATCAAGTTTTGAATTACACATAACAAATATTAAAATTTGAATTATCACAAATTAAAGTTTTGTGCACCTACAGTATAGTACAGGGTTGAACATCCTTAAGAAGTCTGAGGGCCAATATTTTTATAAAAATTCTGATGGAGGGCCACAACATCCCATCCTCCAACTGCCCCAATGTCCAGCCACTTTATTAGGTACACCTACCTAGTAGCATGTTGGGCCTCCTTTAGCCCTCAAAACAGCCTGAATTCATCGAGGCATAGATTCCACAAGATGCTGAAAACATTGTTTAGGTATTGTGTGCCATTCAGACATGAGTGTGTCACGCAGTTCCTGAAGATTTGATTGGAGGCCTGGAGCAAACAGCCTGTTCCAGCTCATCTCACAAATTTTCAAATGGCTGAGATCCGGGGACAATAGACTGCATATTTCATTCACGCCTTGAGCTGTCATCAACGGGAATCTGGGACAGCTGTTTTGTTCTTATTAGACTTACCAGCCAGATTTACCTATATTGATGATAACTCGAAGATGTGAAAAGCTATTGAGATTGTTCTCACTCTCAGGAATGGGACCTCATACAAAGAAACAACAATAAGAAAAGTATCATAATAAGAAACAACAATAAGCTTGCAGTAATTTTCTTATTGCTGTTGGTTTGTGTGGGATGCAAACTTCTGGGAGCAGGAATGATCCCAACAGCCTTTCAAGCCTTTGAGTTAATCATCAGTATGAGTAAATCTAGCTGATGAGTCCTAATAATGATGAAACACCTGTCTCAACTTCCCATTGACAATAGCGCAAGGTGTGAAGGAAATTGCAATATTGTCTTCTTTTTTTCATGTTTCAGTGTGTGTGTGTTAAACTCCCCTGTACAAATATCTTTCTCAAGGGAGAAAGACACCTGTACTGTATGAAATGTTGTGATAAATTTTTAATTTGTAATTATTCAATTTTTCAAAAATTAATTTTTTTTAAAAAATTATGTGCAA
The DNA here is from genome assembly GCA_023159025.1 of Thereuonema tuberculata. Lineage (NCBI taxonomy): Eukaryota > Metazoa > Arthropoda > Chilopoda > Scutigeromorpha > Scutigeridae > Thereuonema > Thereuonema tuberculata. The sequence continues at coordinate 65,387,511 of JAFIDM010004315.1, read as the reverse complement.
TATGTAGAATCTGTAAATTATATAAAAAACACAATTTAAATGTTTTTTTTTTTTAAATATTAAGAGGAAAGTGCTTGCTTTCCTATCCTGACTTGAAAATAGTCACAGCAATCTATAAAGTCTTTTCCTCAATTGTGAAGTCAATACAGTACAGACTACTTCATGTCAGACTGATATACTAAGTCCACCCTTCAAGTCATTTTCTGTCGTTATTGTGGACCTTGCTGTTCCTGTGGTAGTCTCCATACACATCACAAGTTGCTAGTTCATCCACCATCCTGTATTGACCAATACCCTCAGCTGGTATCCCAGTCAGATTCAACTTTATAGTATTGCTTCCAAAGCATTTTTTTGCAGTCCCATTCATGCTCACCATCTTGTATCTTTTGCCTGTAGCCCAGGCAATTTTAAGGGAATATGAAGGAAATCTCAATGAGTCCTCCGAAATTTGGGGAATTGCCATCAGTTCCACAGTGATTTTAATCTTTTTTTTATGTTATATTTTATTAATGCTTCCAACTATTACAATTGTAGAAAACTTTGATCCAACTTCAAAAATGTTAAGGCACTTATGCACACTTACTTGCCAGTCTGTCTGTGCTTCAGGAAACTTCTGATGTGAATTATATACTAAACCTAAGTAGCTATAGAGCAAATGAATCTCTATAGAGGAGTTTGTTTTCTCATATTGCATGTCACCTTACCCAATTACATTCAGTAGTCCTTTGATTACTTACCACTAAACCCCCTGTATCTTCCTCCGCTTTTACCAATTTCACCTACAAACTTGAAAAGATTCGTCTACCTCCCTTTTAATTAATCGGATACTTCTCTGCCAATTCTCCAGTTTGAACTCTTCATCAAGAAATAGCAAAGGTGCAATATTGACATCTTTGTATCTTCAATATTGGATCATTTACACATTTTAAGTTTTCGCATACATCATTTTCTGAATGGATCTGGCATAGGTTTCTGCTTCACTGTTTCTCTCTGGCATTGACAATCCTGCATGATTAAAATATACAGAATACATGGTTGCAGCTCCCTGACTTTTAACAATTCTGAAGGAAAATAGCACTGAAATACCCAATATTTCTGATCAAGTTGAATCACTTGGAAGAGCTCTTAATTCTTAATTAATTTGTAGTTAATAAAGACTGACAAGACTAAAGGATTACAATAATAACTTAGTTTGATTATATACTTGCAAACACTGCTTGATCCTGATGACATATATTATGAAATAGTGGACATCTATCACTAGTAAATAGAAATAATGATTTACAAGTTTTCAAAAAAACAAAAAACAAAAAACAAAAACAAAAAAAACAAACAAACATTTGTTGGAACATTTGGGTCATTTCCATGTCAACTGATCAGATGCTTGAATTTTTGGTCAAATGAGCTTCATACTTTTATGATCCCTCTCAAAAAATAAGAACCTCCTAGGCCACTGCCCACATAGCCATTTGGCCATTCTTATAGATGCCGAATTCCGTTCCATGACCTGTTGGAGGCTTCCTTACATCTTCTTGCAGCAGCTGAAGCTCCAGATCCTGGGACCTGGAAAGGTACCTATACCCATATTATTTCAATTAAAAACTCATGCTTTTAAGTGAATTAATAATAACTCAACAAACCTGATAAATATGCACAGCAAAACACTGTGCATTTGAAAACTGACTTTTTAATAAGTTTCATCTCTCAAACTAAGATACCTATTCCATTTTCGTTGGAATTTTCGGAAATTTTCGGTCCTGAACCACCAGGATAAAGCTGCTACCCATACTGCCAGAAATTCTTAGCCTTTTATGATCGCATTGAGCTATAAACTGAGAGGCTGTACCTTTCTAATACATCACCGTCAAGATACCAGACACAAGTCCAATCGGTTTCTGAGGCCACTAAAAAGTGACCTGGGAAATTGGTGTTGCAACACACTTGATGGCATTTGGAAAGCTACAAAGGAGAAGTAGTCCCATATTCTTCTGATATCCCTACAACAGAGCCTTCAACAGTGGAAACTACGCTGCAAGAGCGAATGTCCGCTGTAATGGTGCACATATTGAACGTAATAGATGGAAGTGGTGGAAAAGAGAATTTTCTTAGAGATACATCTTCTTGAATTCATTATTATATACCTATTCATTCAGAAATTCCTTACAAATGACACTTTCAACTTCAATCAGACTACAATATAAAATTCATATCTCCGAGTACTGAAGGGCTGTGTCTTAAGTATTCTGCTTATATAATCTTAGTCTGCCTCCTTTCATTCACAATTCTCTCAAACAATGATGATTTATAAATTTCCAGTTATTCTTCAATTTCTTGTCTTACTGAGAGACAAATGCAGTTGGCAATTAATTGATTCCATGATTAGATTATTTCCGAAGGTTTTACCCTATCTCAAACAAGGACAGTTTGTATTCATTTCCCATGCCATCAAGGCATCTTCCCCAACCCTAATCTAACTTCAATTTCCATGTGTACATGAACATAAATTTCTTAGCCTAGTATTGGACCAAAAATCCAATTTTCAATTTCATTTGCTGATTTTTTTTTTTAAAGGTCTCAAAAGCCCTTTCTTCTACAAGTTGAGTAATGATCACCTTGTTTTACTATGCAATTACAAAACACTTATTTGATAATGCTTAGATATAGATTCATATATATTTTTCTGCTCTTTTACATAACTGATTATCTAATTTGGTTCTGAAGGAGGAGTGGGACAAGATACTGGATAGATCCTTATCTTCATAGCTGCAGTTGCTTTTGCACCATAAAACACCAACCATCTTATCTTCATTTTTGGTTATTTCAAACTGATTATTTCAATATTTTTTAATCTTTTTTAATGAATCGAATTTATTAACGTTTTTTATCATTTGAATATTAATTTCTACAAATTAATCAGAAGAGTAACAATAACAAAACCCCTTATCATATAAACATCAATGGATGAGACCAAGTGTTTACTAAGTGACATCCAAAGACGTGAAACAGCTGTTCTAGGATGTCACTTAGTAAACACTTGGTCTCAACCATTGATGTTTATTAATAATTAAATGCACAGGTTTAACTTTCAGTATGTTACAAAAATTCATTGAGGCCAGAGAAATGCTGGCACATGAATTTCCTCACTAACATTTATTTAGTGTTTTTTTTTATTGTTTATTTTTGCTTTGGAAGCTCCACTGTCCTTAAAATATTACGGAAAAAATTGTTCCTGAGACTTTTCTCAGCTAAGATACATTATTTATTTTAACGGTCTTTCTAAGGAAAACAAAAGCGAGGGAAATTTTTCTATTTTTGTATCAAATGATAGGTTGGAATCATATGCTATGACTCAAAGATTGCATTCAAAGAAGCAATTAAAAATATCTGCCTTTTTTTCTTTAAAGTGATGGATAATTAAGCTAGTAAAAAATGTTTGATTAATGAAATAATAAATGTAGCAGCATTTTTAGATAAAGTTTGTGTGTATCTTTGATCGTGGAGTTAATCTTTTTTATTTATCTCTTCTGTTTGAGAGAATATATTTAATTCGAATTTTTGGAATTTTGAACTTTTTCTCTGGTCCCTTCAACTTTGAGTTATCCAAGTTTCACTGTATATTCATCATATTCGAACAAGTTTATGGTTAACAGTTTTAAACCAAAAAGAAAAAAATGAAATGTATTATGCAACAAAATCAAAGATGACCAAAGAGAATTAAATAGTGATATCACATATAAAAAAAAGACAGACTAAAAATCTTGCATAGAAGAGAAAATTGTATCAATATCAAAGACAATGAATATGGAACAGGTTTGGTTCTTTGAAGAACTTATTGGGAAAACAATTCATGGATGAGGAGATACTCAACACGACTATTTCTTGAACCTTGGGCAGGAAATGTCCAAAGAATGTTTAAACTTGTGAAAGGCTGGAATAAAATGTTTCATTGCTTATAGGGACTGGAAAAATAAACTTTTGAAAGCATTTCATATTATATTTTTATTGTGATTTTTATAATTAAAAATATATCATTTCAATTTATTTCTGACCTACTACTGTAAACCCTAACATATTAAAACAAAACCCCAAGATGGAATCTTCCCAATTGCCATATTCTGAATGTACTCTCACTGTCTCTCCTGTATACAATGAACAGCACATTTATGTCTATCTAGCACTTGGAGGATGTTTTAAAAAAACTTTCAAAAACAAAGACTAAATGCGTCTACATTATAATTCATTATCAATAACTGACATCCCTTCTCCAAAATTCTATTTCTACGCCACATTGCACACAATAGTTTTTCAGCCAAGAGAATTACATTTATTTTGAATAAAAAGGATGCTGAACACTTGGCTGTACTAAATGATTTCAAAGCAAAATATATTTTTTTGAAAACTCACTTTCATGAATCATTATACAGATAAGTACATCTCACTTCCAACAAGTATTGATATTTATTAATGATATTTCACTATAGTTTCTAATCCAAGGTATTGTGTCATTTTATTATTACATTATAACAGAATTCTTAAAATATGTCATAACAATTTAATTAAACAATAACAATGATTAAAAAGGCTGCAAATATATTAAGCAAATCATAAAAACTGAATTTGTTTTGAATCTTTTAATTTTTATGATTTTAAAGAATTTTTATTTTGATATAAATTTTAATTTTGCTTTTTATGGGAAAGCAAAAATGCCCTCTTTATTTGTAATTAAAATATCATTTAGCAAAACGTTGTCTAGCATTCTTTCTTTACTTTTGAAAAATCAGTAAAAAACATTAAAACATATGTAACAAAACAATTCTTAGTTTATTTTCTTCTTTTTTTATTTTTTACATTCATCATCATTATGTTACATAGATGCTATATGTCAACTGCATTATACAAGAACTATTTTTCATTGTTAATTCAGAAATTCATGTAAGTTGACAATGCATTCCTTTTAACAGAGTAAAAGCTCAATGAGGAAATTTAAAAAAAAAAAAAATTAAAACCCTACAACCTGACACATATGTGATGAGGAAAATAATGTAGTGTTTGCTTTCTGACAGTGAACAAAGAATGGATAAGACCCAAAGGGAAAAATAAATCTTATCTATAAACTTGTAACTTCCAAAGATGAACCAATAGATGAGAACCAAAGAATAATAATAATAAAAATTTATAACTTCCTGATTTTAACAGACCTAAAATGGAGCCAATAGGGTTGCTGTTTTTTTTGGTTCTGATTAGGATTGAGAGACATTGCAGCAGAAAGTCTATCACAATATATTTCACTCAACAAATATGCATGCAGTTTTATACAAGATATGTACAAAGTTAGGTAATATAATGTACAAATAGGCTACTGTATAATGCAGTAAACTTTGATTCTCAAAGATATTCTAATTCAATTTACTTTCATACAATGATTCTGATAAACAATTAAATGAAGATTAAACTTTATAACTTTATTTAACATGCTGAATTTATGAATTAATATTTCTTATTCAGTTTGCAAATTCAGAAAATGTTTTCAACTGAAAAGTATGTTTTAAATTCCTCTTTATGAACTTCTTTATTTAAATAAAGTTTTCATTATTTTTTTACAATCTGTATAACATCTTCATGATGTGTTATATGTTGCATTCCAACTCGCTGAGGACTATATTTCGTACTACTTCCCTAAAATTGAATAAAGTATAGAATTAAAATCTGTGATTAATTAAAACAATTACAATTCAGGGGTGTTTGTGGGACCCCAAAAAATCCCCTGAAACTTTTACGGACTTACTACCGACATTTTGGAGTTTCGAGAAGGGGGGGGGGGGGAGAAATGAAAAATTACAATTATGAAGTATTGAATGACCTAATTATAACAGTTCAATGAATTACTTTTTTTGCAAAATTAATAACCATAAATTTTCAAACATATAAACTTCTACATTTTATGTAAATATCATTATTATTCCTACTTCCTTTTGAACGACGATCCCCGGAATTTCCGGGTATCGAAGTTCAAAATCCCCGGAATTCCGGGATTTCCCCGGAGCACAAACACCCCTGACAATTACAAATACAATATGTTTGTCATTTCTTGGCCTTATCAAGAATTGACAAGTTTTTTGGGAATGAAATTTAAATTCATTTATCTTTTTTGACTGAATTCTTAACATGATTTGGATTACTTGTAAACATATCTTATCAATTACATCTTGGAAAGAGTCCACAGAAACAATATATACAGATGGGAGATCTTATTGAGTACTGCTTAAATAATATTTTTTTTTACCTAAATGTACACAAGGAAATAATACAGTTCACTGAAATTAGAAATGTCAATTAACTCATCATGTGAAAGAAATTTTTGTTTTAGATATTACAAGATGATTCTATGCTCTCTATGTAATTGAGCTGTATTAAGAGAATTAGTGTTGTTACAGTAATATCTCAACTATTAAATATAAATGAATTCATTCCGAATTATCAATAGGATCAGATGTTGCATAGAACACACTGATAATTCTTTAGAATTTTACATTATAAGATAGGCAAAGGTTTTTGAACGAAAGCCAAGAAGTCTAGATGCTGACATTGCAATAATAATATTTTATTTCATCACATTAAGAAATACTCTGACTGTATAAAGCTAAATATATCCAAATTTTGTTAGGGGTTGAATGGCTAGGAGACACAGTCCACTACTTTATTGAGAAATTAAAATGATTTTTTAAAATTTGGATTAATAACTTCAGCATTTTTAATAGCATAAAGCAAGGTATTAAGAATCAAAAAGTGGAAAGAATGTCTTTATTGGGAAGTTTAATTTAAACTAAATATCGCCTAAAACGTAATCTATTGGGAATGATTAAAATGATAACTGCAATAGATTAAGATTAAAATAGAGAAAAGGAAAAATCCTGCATATTAATTTTATGTCTGTGACATAGTTTAGTAATGAAACTTAAAAACACTGAAAATTAAAAAAAAAAAAAAAAAAAAAAATATTTCTAAACATATTATAAAGAGCTTCCAACAGCTCTATTTGTCAAATGAAACAGAATCTTACTGAACAACTTACAACATAATGTATAATTCTAATTGCATTTGATAATTTGAATTTTAGAAATTACTTACCCATACTAAGGCATATTTGAAAACATGTACAATAGATCTGTGAATTGCATGGCACTGAAAATTTAGAAACAAAATAATTAAAAACTTACATACAAAATTAAAAAATAATTGTGAATTTCAAAAATAATTTTGTTTCTTCTCACAGTAGCATTTATAGAATAAAAATACATTTTCTACGATGCTATAACTTTATAATTTCTGAAATACAAAATTGTAGGTCTATCTGTTTATCTGCACTACCGTACTACTATCTGACTAATGAAACTAGATAACTTAAAATTTGAAAATGGCCTGTAAATGAAAACAACTGCGAAAAGTATAAAAATGAATTGAATTTTCATTAATTCGAAATCTTAAGGTATTTTTGTCGCCTTAGTAAACCATGTCGAGTTAAATTAACCCCAGCAGTTTAAAACTGCTGTATTTTTTTTCAAAATATACATAAGTGATCTGGTTTTCAAGTAGCTTGAGTTGAAACGTTGCTGCTTTGTGCCGTGATAGCAAATCAGATGTACGATGTCATAGCTTGAGCATACACATGCTTAGTGAGTGTGTGTGTGTGTGTGTGTGTGTGGGTGTGTTTTTAACCCATGTGGTTCAGGACGTAGAGGAAAAAGTAAGATTTTTGTTTTTGTTGCTAAAAAACTAAAGTTTCTTGCTTATTTATATTATTTTATATTTCTTTTAGATAAAAAAAAATATTTTTTGAGGTTTTAAAAATATATTACCAAAAAAAGAGTCTTTTAAAAATCAAAGTAGCAACAGTTTCAATTTTCAGTTAGTTGGAAGTTCACAATTTTTTTTTTTTTTTTTTTTTTTATAATAAATCTTTTATTTTTAAATGATAAATCTTTGTTTTATTTGGATCTGTCTTTTTTTACAAAAATGATGAATCACCATTTTAAAGTGCATTTTTATTCAAAATATATATATTTACATGGATAATGTTCAGGGTAAAATTAACCACACATGGTTCAGGACCTGACTTTTATTCACCTGGTTCGCAGGACGTTAAGATATTATAATTATGTAAAAGCCTTTTATTTCTTTGCAAATTCTCTAAATAAAAATCCCTGAATCCTGAATTTTGATTGCTTTAAATAAGTGATACTAATTGTTATTGTTATTATTATTTTACATTCCTAAAATAAAAGTAGCTTGTACATTAACTCTGAAGAAACTATAAAAATAAAAAATCAATGCTGAAAATCCTTTTAAATCCAACTGATAAATATTGGAAATAATTTAATTATTCATTATTTGTCTGTTTTATTGAAATAACCTCCTTGTTTCTAATTAAAAGAACTGAAATAACTTAAGACAGCAAATTTTTACCTTATATTTCAACAGAAAACCTTTCCATGTTTAAAGATCTTTTAAGTAAACATGATAATTTAAGGGAAAAAAAATACTTACTACATGCTCAACTGAGGCTCCTCTTCGAAGAATAAGTCCACCATCAAAATCAGGAGGCTCTGTTTTAATGAAATAATAATGGATTGAAATATATCCAAATTATCATAAAAAAAGATAAAAGAACTCAGAACAATCACTGTTATTTTCAATTTGTTAATTAATTACTTTGCTAATCACTTAAGTTAAAAAGGCTCTTAAAAAGGCTTTTTAACATATTTCATTAAAAAGTATATTTAAGTTCATAAATTTTAATTATATTTAATTGTTATGGCTTATTCTAACTATACTGCTACACTTGTTTATGAAGGCACTTCTCTTTGCAATAATTCCAAATTTGAAGTCTACTCCATCTCTATACATATATCCAACATATTTACCTTATTTTAGACGTGTAACATTTGTAGATTAATAAATAATAAGCTTCCATTTACAATATCTAATGTTTCTGATCTCATTGAAAATCCTGGAAGTGGTGAAAGAGTTGGATTATCATAGGATGAAATTAATGTATTTACCCATGGACGGTTCTTCGGGTGTGCAGAGTGTGCATGCATGCAGACAGCTGTATCCTTAGGGTGGCTGTGCCAGCAATGTAATTTGGTGCATAATTACCAAATTTTTGAAAAGAATGTCATAAAGGAAATATTTTCCAGACTATTGCTATTTTCATTGTTTAATTTTCACCAATGTATTCACAATAATCAAAATATTTACATTTACTATCTGCTACTCATTCAGTTTCGAGTTATCAGATGTAGTAAGATGATACGTGATGTGGAAACCATGTGCCACTATATGTCACGGAAACCATTCGAAAATATTTTCTCTTTTGAAAACATGAAACTCAATGGAAACCTGTTTCTCCAGATTCAATTCCTTTAATTCTGATTCATTTGTTAGTGAATGGGATAAAGGGAGGAGGAGAAAATACTGATAAAGCTCACTTTATTCCATTGAATAAAACATGCAGCACAACAATGGGAAGATTATTTTTAAATTAATAATATTTTAATTATATAAAAAAAGGATAGATCAATGTAATTTATGACTTGTACAATTGATTCTTACTCTGTAGAATGTATTTATACATAAAATAACTGATCAAAAATTAATACCGGTATTTTAGAATTATTTTTGCATCCAACAATGTTGGTCTCAGTTGTACTGTCGTTAATTCAAACTGCCAGTTTTTCATTCGATTAGTCGTTAAGCATTGTTATGAGTTAGAAACATAGTTATGTGTTGTGAAAAAGTTAAATTAACATAAAAGGTATGTGGCTTAATAGAACTTTGTGGTTATGTTTTATTAAAATCAGTAATGGCTCTTTAATATTTTTATCTCGGAATATTGCTCTGAAATAAAAGTTACAAAGTTATTTATATCATCCTCATATTTTAGGTTGAGAGAGATCGGAAAAAAAAAAAAAACAACAAAAAAAAAATCAAACATCAATTTGGTGTCTTTTATTGGAAATAAAAGAATGAAAGAAATAAGGAAATTGAAAAATTAAGTGGGTCAAATTTTGAAGTTTGTGAAATTAGAAGAGGATAAAGACAAACCAATACCAATAATAACTGATAATAACCTTGTCTGTTGCATCAGACTCGGAAAGTAAGGGAAGAGAAGATGAGAATCAAAAAACAAAGAAGTTCATATTCAAGACATCTGTGCAAATGTACCAAATACTGGTGGTAGAGGTGTGAACCATGCTATGCTACTGACAATAATTTATTCAATAATAGTGTTACTAGTGGTAGTAACTTAGACTTAGGGATCCATTTAACTGGCCACCTTATGTTAACAATAGGTTATTAGAAACCATGGTTCAGAAAGGTCTAGCAACTTCCCAAAACAAACTTTCCCACTGACAATGAGAGAAGGTCATTTTCTTCTTCCCAGTGCATGAGACTTTTACCAAATGGCAAGAAAGTTAAAAGGACTTGGCTGATGTATTCAACAAATTCCAATAGTGTTTTCTGTTTCTGTTGTAAGTTATGTGGATTAAAGCAAAACAAACTAACAGACAGTCAGGGATGTTCCTAATGTTGACATTTACCAACTAATTTATCTACATTCGAAACAAATGTGATTAAATCACACAAAGAAAGCTATATGAGGCATCATTTTCTTCAAGAATCAGATCCTACTTGCATGCCATTCAGAATTGAAAACGTTTATATCTTCAAGAACAGCAAATCTCCAATGATTGGCGATTCAGGATTGCAGTGCTCCAAGAACAGTGATAAATCTGCTGTTGAAAAGAACCCTGTAACAGACAAGAATCGTAATGCCACATCTGACACCTTAAAAGGTACCTCAACTCTTAAGGGAAAGGCAAATGTTCCTTATGTTCCTTTTAACATGTTAGAAGAAGAGCATCTGAGTGGATTCCTTACTTCCTGTGTATATGAGATTTGCTTGACTTCTGCCCATCAGTACAAAGACTAGGAGAACACATGTACCAGTAAGCCGAAGAATTCCAAAAAGAATTCATTCGAGACATTGCAAACCACTGATTTCTACAAATCCAGTTACACCTGCTACAAATATGAAGCATTTGGAAAACTATAAAAAGTGGTATGGACAAAAATTGCATAGTTGACAGGAACAGCAAAGATACTTTGAAGTTGAGAAAAAAACGATGGCAGGCCATTATTGAAAGAACGATTACAACTGTTCAGTTTTTAGAAGGGCAGTGCTTAATTTTTGGGGTGAAAATTGTACATTTTATCAAACAAACAATAAGAACTTCTTGAAGACTCTAGCAATGTTGGCAAAGGTTGATGCAATTATATCAGAAAATGTGACTTAAATAAATAAATTCCAAGCATTCAGTAAATATATTAGCAATGCTGAAGATCTACATGCACTTAGAAATGTGGAGGCAAAATTTCCTGCAATAAGAAATAGAACCAGTTAGTTACAGTAGAACCTCATTGTAACGGACTAATAGGGGCTGAAGGTTGTCCGTTTTAATGAAAGTCCGGTTTATAACAAATAATTCTTATATGGGTGTAATGCAGCAGGTGTACATCAATGAAAGTACAATAGTTAGCTATAAAAACTGTTTATTATATATCAAATAAAAAACAGCCTTCAACATAGTAGGTTGAATTGAAAAAGATGTGTACGTATACACTGCATTAATCTTTAGAACAAGAAGGTCCTGGTTCATGTTGATTGCTTACATTCATTGATTTGAAAAAATAATTTATTTCCTGCTGGGTTTGTTTGCTGCTTATTTCTTCAATTAATAACTAACGGAGGTGTTCATAATATGCAAACACATTTTCATTTGCTGATTCTTCAACATATTGAATAACAAAATTTAAATGGTCTTTCACTTCGCTCACCTTAGTTTTAGGCTGCCAATTTTTTTTAAAACTGTCCGTTCGTTATAAGCGACGTCCGTTATAATAGGGTGCAATATAATGAGGTTCTACTGTACTTTGATTATGAAAGCTCTGTTGAAAGAATTAAAAACTAAAATAATTCACAGTGATGTATATAACAACATGCACATCATAAAATAAATTATTAAAAACACATTTAGTTTCAATAAATCCACAAGTAATTTCGACAAGCATTTGTTACCATTATCAAATGGCTACCTTGCTGAAATTAATTGTGGATTATTGAAATTAAATGTGCTTTTAATAATTTATTTTATGATGTGCATGTTGTTATCTACATCACTGCAAATTCTCATTTTGGAATTTTCGAATAACTTTATCTGTTATAGTGGATTTTCTAAAGCTTTCTTCAGTCTAAGACCTGATTGATACACTTTATTGAGAAACTCTTGAATAACATTTATATGGGCCAGCACAGCTCTATTAGGCACACAGGAGACTAATATCCCATAAGAGACTGTATCTACCTATACCTACTTAACAATTATTAAGATTGACCAGAGCAGGACAGTCTGTGGTGGCGATTTCAAGAAATAAGAATAAGAGACTAACAAAATAAGTAAAAAAAAAAAATAGATATTAAGGTAAAAGGATTGGTAAGACATATTTTAATTACTTAACAATGGATAACTCATCTTGTTGAGGACAACAGGATGCAAATAAAAATCAATAGTTGATAAATGATAATAACTGAGTTAAAAATACGAGGGTTGGGGCATAAGTCATGGCAACTACTTTTTTGTCTGCCAAACATGTGGCACCACTGCAATTCCAGAATACACGTTTGAAAGCTTGTTGGATGTGCTTCCGATTGGCACCGCTAACGTGGTCTGAGTCAGTGAAGGAACGTCATGAGAGCAAGTATAAAACACGTATTTGGAAATCATCGTTTTTCTTCCTTGGCTACACTGCATTGTTCGTACGGCAATGTAGTGTAGACAAGGAAGAAAAAGGTACACAGGAATGCTCAATGCACATTGCTAACACCCTTCAAAATAATCTCCAAGGCTGGCAACGTATGGTGGATAATCTTGGAGATTATTTTGAAGGGTGTTAGCAATGTACATTGAGCATTCCTGTGTTCCTTTTTCTTCCTTGGCTACACTGCATTGCCATACGAACAATGCAGTGTAGCCAAGGAAGAAAAACGATGATTTCCAAATAGGTGTTTTATACTTCCTCCCATAACGTTCCTTCACTGACTCAGACCACGTTAGCGGTGCCAATCGGAAGCACATCCAACAAGCTTTCGAACGTGTATTCTGGAATTGCAGTGGTGCCTCATGTTTGGCATACAAAAAATAGTTGCCATGACTTATGCCCCAACCCTCGTATAAATGGCTCCAAAACTTGCATTTAGGAGATCACTGCTAATAGTCAGAGGGAATAAAGAAGGCTAGATAATCTGCTAACTTCAGAACTTGTATTAATAAGGAATATGCTGAATTGAAATTGAAGAATATAGGTTGTGTTGCATAATATTAAGTCAAGAGACTGAGGGCTCACTTTCACAGTGGATAAACTGAATAGATCTTATGTTTAAAAATGTAGCTCATATGAAGGGTGGATCAGAAAGCTCCAAGATTAAGATTCTGATGATAAACATAAACTGTTTGAAACTGACGGTAAGTATTCAACAAACTTTCAACGTGTAGAAGACGAAAGATGGTAAAAAGCAGGACTCTGAATTTGGAACATGCTAGTGCTGTAGAATTGATTTTTAACCTGTTTCTCAATACATCTAGTGGCAAAGATGTTACTAACTGACAGCATCAATGATCTAATAGGAAGAGATCAGCGGATATCAATGGTAGATAGACAAATTGTAGGCTGATAAACTTGAATAAATCTCTTGAGATTATAAACATTGATATCAATTCAGGAAAAAAATCTGAGGTAATATGATGAAGTAGATGGGTTTCATATATACAGCTAATGGATATAAACGTATAGTTTACTTGGAAAAAAAGCAAAAAAAAAAAAAAAAAAGCAGTAGAATGGTTACGAGAAAGAATGGAGTACAAAATTCAAATGCAAGGAAGTTTTGTCTCTCTAAAAAATAGCCAATCAACATAAAAGAAAATGAATTACATATTTATCATCGATTGGAATCTCCAACTGAATAGATTGTGGAATATTTACAGGAAAGTAGCTTTAAATATTTCCACTACTAAAAACTGATGGCAAGAAAAAAAAATAGTTTTGGATGAGATGGATTATGTAATATACAATAACCTGATTATCAAGAATGCTGGATTATACTGGATACTATCTGTAACATATAGAAACATCTTAACAAGACGCTCTTTATAAAATATTTTAAAATTAATAACTACTTCAATTATTTTATCCATTAATAATAGTTCTAAAGTGCTGCTGAAATGGATTTTTCTCATTAAAGTGTACAATAAAATTTCAGCTTATATTTTAAGCAAGGGTAATTCTTTTTAAAAGAAATTTAATTAGTTCTATCTTTCTATTCTCATGCTAGAATAATATCTGATCTTACACATATTTCTAGATAGTAGTAATGAATAATCATATATAAGATTTTAAATTTTAGGTTGGAAAATAACTATATTTAGACATTTCTGTGTGAAAAATAATACTTTTGTGCTGAAAACCAATCAAATACAGAATTCCTAAACATCTCTAAAACACAATTTTAATAATTAATATTGTTGAGTAAGTCAGCTACAATAATGAAGTTTTCTGCTTATGACTTCAGAATTGGAATTTCATTACAGAGAGAGGCATAAAATTTAAAAAATATCCTAAAATACTTCAAAAGATACTTACGACCTCGTTTCTTAGTATAAACTCTTATCAGAGCAAGATATTCCCAGGTTTTTTCAAGTAGATAATCTAAGTTGAGCTTCATATTACAGCTTAAATAAATGAAAAAACAAAACAAAAAACAAAGTTTATAATTATGAGTGAAACTTTTTTGTGCAGTTGTAAATTCAATATAAACGACCAGACTGTACTCAGATTAATGGCCTGTCTTCCATCCTGATGAAGAGAGCCGGAAGACAGGTCCTCAAAACTGTAACTGTTATTTTTTATAAAATTCTTTTAACCTGAGTGAAGTCTGGTTGTTTATAGTGAGTAGGTTTATAACATAAGTAAATTAAAGCTTACAGAATTAAAGAAATTTGAAGCTAACATTTTATGAAATTTGAAAATCCATTTTTTGATGATACAATTTTTAAAAAGGGATATTTCTTTAAAAAAAATCTAAATCATAAAAGCTTTGATGAAATTTTTAAGAAACAACAGAAATAGATTTATTCATCATTCCCTCAGTAATTTTCAAGTTTTTTTTATTTTATTTTCATGTTAAATAAAACACATACAAAAACACACAAAATCTTTAAGTACAAAATAAATTTTAGACACCTAGATTATCTTTAAAATATAGCATATTATTTCAATTACAAAGTTGATTACCAGAAGCAGACCTTTAAATCTATTCATATTTCTGACTCATTTCAAGAAGGAATATGTCCAGTAAGCCTAGGTAATCGGTGAACTTTTAAACACCTTTTAATCCTGGTGTGATATGGAACAGGTAGCACATTATAAGGCAATAACCTAAGCCACATTTTCAAAGATGTTCATGAATTTCAGACTTAGATTTCAATGAATCTTTGTCCTTAGGTAAATTGAGGGCATAGAAAATGATAAGCAATTGGATTTTGTACAGAATTGTATAGCTTTGTTTGTTCCCTTAAAACTTCAAAGCTAATAAGCCAAAATGCATTTTTTGCCATTTGATAGGAGATATAGCAGAGAACTATTTAAGGCCACATCACATTACTATCTTTAGGTACTCAAGCAGTGAAGAAAAAACTTCAAAAACTTTACAGAAATTGCATGAATTAGACAAAAGCGCTTTTGAAAACCAGAAAATGAAACATAATTTCGCAGCATCTTTTAATTTTTGAGCTTTACCATTAACACATATTATCACTTATAACTTTTGAACTATTCAATTAATTTTGATGAAGTTTTCTGAGTTTTGTTAAATTGTGCTTCTTTAAAGGTATAAGTCATCTCTATATCCCCTAGGGAACAGGGATAAGACATTTTTTTCTTTGCACCAATAGACACCTATAACAAATATTTTTTGAAATTTTATGGTTTTGGAGGAACTTCTTGGAATTTTTACTATTAAAATTTTAATAGTACTTTTTTACTTTTTGCTTTATGTAATTCATACATTTTAAATAACTTTTAGTTGATTATTTACTTGTAAAAAAAAATAATCTATCTTTCTACACATATAAAATGCAAAAATGATGTTTGTATGTTTGTTATTTCTCTGTTTCCTATACATGGAGCAGTGCTGTTTTTTTTTCACTAGTTCATTATAATAATGGTTTTTTTTTTTTAATGCTATTTTCATTAACAACACTATCTTCAGAGATGGACTCATTTTAATTGCTTTTTAAATAAATTAAATAAATATTGTTAGGAATTCAGAAATAAAAAATAATTAAAAAGTTGTACACAAGTATTCTGATTTTTGTGAAATTAGATTTTTTTCTTCTTCTTTAGTTTGTGAAAGCAACTGATATCATTAAATTTCAATGTAAGTTTAAAACAATGTTTAGCCACTGATATACCATGCACATATTTCTGAAACTGATGAATAATTATAAAAAAAAAAATTAAAATTACTCTTGCAAATTTCAGTTAGTACAGATATAAAGTGACATGTAAAATGGAGAAGAAATAGCAACATAAAGAATGGGAAGATTACAATCATAAGAATTTAATAAAGAAATGTGTTATAACGGAA
Source organism: Thereuonema tuberculata (assembly GCA_023159025.1). Classification (NCBI taxonomy): domain Eukaryota; kingdom Metazoa; phylum Arthropoda; class Chilopoda; order Scutigeromorpha; family Scutigeridae; genus Thereuonema; species Thereuonema tuberculata. Next base: position 65,370,749 of record JAFIDM010004315.1, on the reverse strand, counting down.
AAAAAAAAAAACACATAAAAACAACTGATCTTACCTAACAACAACGCTGTGAGGCTCATGGGCAATCCGATCAACTTCTTCAATAGAAATTTGATCGATTTTGTTATAAACCTATAAAAGAAAGGGATTTTAAACTGCTCTTAAAAAAACTGGATTCAGAATTTTTGACTTAGCCAAAAAAAAAAAAAAAAATGAAAATATTTACCTAAGAAATTACATGAAAAAATTTACTGAATCACAATTTTATCTCATACCCTTTCTTCAATAAGAGGTCCATAATTATTCACTTAGATTAGTGTTAGGAATGAATATCATTAAAGAAAACCTATGATTAATAACTAAATTTGAAAATAAAAATAATAAAACGTTCAGAAAAGCTACTTTTTTAATTGACGAAAGGAACTGAATGAATGATATACCTTGTTGCCAGAAAGTTTAAAAATTGTACAATGTAACTGAAGGAGGAAGGTGCTACACTCGAAAAAGACCATATCAACTGTAATTAGACATGAAACTGGATATGACACAATGACTGGGAACATGTGAAGGAAGGAAGGCTGATGCCACAAAAATGTCTTCACAGACACCAATTACACACATGGAGAAAGCAGAAAAGGGACAGTTACTCTTTTTGGAGCAGTTATTTTCCATGTAATTATGAGGAGAGTGACAAATCATAAAGGAAAGCAATTCCCACACTACTTATGGAAGCAGGAAATTCACAGGAACTGCTTAAGGAATTTCTTTACAATTTGAAAATACAGTATGCACCAAAGTGATTGACAAAAACGTAATACTTATTATGAAATCTTAAAGATATTTTAGTGGAGTACTTCAGGATGAAATGAAGTCAATAAAAAGAATACGCAAACCATAAAAATGAAGCAAGACAGATCAGCTAACATTACCAGATGTTAGTGATCAGGTTTTACTGACTGTAGCTCTCTGAATACTAAAATAGGATTTTTGCATCAGAAGAGGAATGAAGAGTCCTTTAGTTCCTGCAATAAAGTTTTTCTATATTATGGAAAACATTATTTGCCTTCTATAAAAAAAAAATAATAATAAAAAAATCTTTTCTTAGAAGAAAAGATAAAACACAAAAGTATTGCATTCAGTAGCAATAAATCAAATTACTGATAGTTAATAAAGAATTGATTAACAGAATTTTAAATAGCAACTTTTAGTAACAGATTATCATAGAATAACAGCTAAATAAATAATAAAGTGGAATCTTGAAATATTTAAATGTTAAATATAATCTCAAACTTTCAACACTATTTTCTTTCTTATCAAAACATAAAACAATAGCAACTTTAAAAGGACTTAAATGTTGAATACTTACATAAAGACAAGGTAAATATACCCTGTTACCAGAGATGACATCAATTAATTCATCTGGAGTACAATCTTCCCGAAATAACACTTCAGCATTAAAAATTTCTGATGAAGCATTAAGAATCTTTACAAATTAAATTGAAAATGTCAAACAGTGCATTCACACTGAGAATTTTACAGAAAAGCTATCTTGAAATATGATTATAAACTATTTTATGACATTTCAATAATTAATATATGTTAATGAATGTCATGCTATTTAAAACTGTACCAACGAAAATCTAAAACATTTACTTTCAATTCAGGGACTTTTAATGGTACTTTATTTGCAAACTTAATGTAAATTATGACCAATGAAATTCTACATTTTCTTAATTAAGTGTTCTTATATCTACACTACCATACAGTAATGGACCGGACATCAGCAAATTTACATAAAATCAGACGAAATCGTCAAAGCACATGCGCGTACGTGATCAGGCAAAGTCTATTTAGATACTTGCTACGGAAACATCGGTAGGAGTGTCGAATAGTGCGAAGAATATGCTGAAATGCAGGGAACTTAGTGATTTTGAAAGAGACATTATAGTTGGCTGCCACATCTGTTCGTGCAATTTCGGCGAAATTATCATATTTAACTGATAATGTAGAAGAATGTTTAACTGTTGATGTGGAAGAATACGGGTGTTGGGGCATGAACTGCACACATTGGTCGTCCCTGGAAACTGACCTAACGCGATCAACACGTCCTGAAGCGTGAGGATCATAAACACCGCAAAAAACTTTTCGAATTATAAACAGTTAGTTTCAACAGGCATCAGGGGTTACGGTTCATCACAATGAGTTGCTGAAGGAATTGAACGCCCCTAAAATCCACGGATGTGTTGCAGCACACAAACCACACATCTCACCATTCAACACAACTGCCAGATTCAAATGGTGTTTGCAACGTCACAACTGGACTGTAGCTCAGTGGGAAACAATTTTACGGAGTGATGAGTCACGTTACACTCTCTTCCAGTCGGATGGATGTGTTTGGGTAAGGCGAATGCCAGGTGAACGTCTTTTACTCGAATGTATCATTCCAACTGTGAAGCTTGGTGGTGAGGGAATCATGCTGTGGGGGTGTTTCTCAGGGTATGGCCTGGGACCATTGCATGTTGTTGCGAAGTGAAGGCTACAAGGACATTTTGAACAATCGGGTTGTTCCTACTCTCTGGCTAATGTTTGGAAATGACGATTGCTACTTTTAGGACAACAATGCTCCACGCCATGCTTCAGTCTCTGTCCAACAGTGGTATACAGAGATGGCTGTAAAGCAGCTTCCATGGCCTGCTCAGAGTCCCGACTTAAACCCTAATGAGCATTTATGGGACGAGTTAGAGCATCGATTGAGGGCCAGGGAACCAAGCTCGACATCTACAGCTGTAATGGCCATGTTCTTGAAGCAGGAATGGACAAAAATGCCCATAGCTCTATATCAAAACCTTGCGGAAAGCATGTCCCTCAGGATGGCTAATGTAATTTCAGCACGTGAGGGCCCATCCCGCTATTAAATCAGGTACACTTTCACATGTTTCCAGTAATGCATTCTGTACGGTCCATTAGTGTAGGGTAGTGTAGATAGGAATTTCAAATTTGCAAGTGATTTCCATATGAACATTTATATTATTATTAAATAATAACCAAAACTAACAACCTATTAATTGATCAATTTTGTTTCATCACTCCTCATATGAAACAAAACAAAACCTGACTTGAGAGATAACATTTACAAAGAACAAAATCTTCCCAATTAGGGAGGCTTTATATAATGTATTTTGTAAGTATTTCAGTTTTATATTTATTTCAACTTAATTTTTTTTTTGATATAAGCATGGTCTTCCCCTACATTTTTTTAAAAAGTAATTATATTTAGAATCTGAAATACTTAATTTGTTTCCCAACTAGAAAATTCTAGTAAATGTGGCTTTAGTCAATTAAGTGATGAAGGAAGGAATTTTACTGAAAGTATCATATTTTCCAGATAGCAAAACAAATAAAACTAATTACAAAGCATGAAGAAGAAATGAAGTTTGGATACTAAATTAAGAAAACAAAATAAATAATCTTTTATAATACTATATTACATCCCAGAGTAACTCAAAACTATTAAAGGATACTATATTCATGTAAAATCAACTGAACTAGCTTCTCGTCACATTTTGTTAAAGGACACGTTGCATTAAATCCTAGTCCACCTCCTTTCTTCATCTAGAAATTAAAAGTGTTATTTTTATTAGTTTAATGAATGAACTACATATATCCTTTGTCATAAAAACAAATAAGGATTCCAGAAAATTCTTATCAAGCTTTTTTTTTTAATCATCATTATGATTTTTGATAATAGATTTTCTGCATGAATATTTTGGCATACAGCAAATTATAAACCACGAAATTAATAATGTAGCTAGTTTCTGTATTTTCTTTGGCATTTGTATGTCAATATATCCAAAAGCAGGTGAAAGTGCAAATAAAGTTTTTCTTCAAAGGAAATTGAAAATGACTGATTACATTATTGTGCACCAATTTGATTATGTATATTTTTTTCCCCTCTTCAAAATTTTCCTAAGATTGTATAGTATGCAATAAATGTAATAAGAACCCTCATTGCTTATCCTCAACAATAGATATATGGTCTATAGATTACCATGGCTGGAAATAGACCACCACAAGGTGTTAGTGTATTATGAACATAAAGTGATGCATATACAGGTGGAAAAGTTTCTCAACTGAATAGCATATTCTATCTTAATACATTTATTAAAATGTGAATTTGAATTTAGTTTTGAATGTTTGGAGTGAAATAATGCACTGAGACTGCTATTTTTTATGTATATATTTACTCAATTCACAAAGATAAATTTAATTTAGATCTAAGCCAAAGAATGAATAAGCTAATCTTATTTAGAGTTTTGTCCAAGTATCTGCTGTATTTTGTCTACATAGGAGAGCTCTAATCAGAATAATCATGATAATTATTATCTGCAGAGTTCAAAATTAAAATATTGTTTGTATAATGCAATAAAAGCATGTAGCTGTTCTGGTTAATAAAGGATTCATACTGGATAAATAATAATATATGTATTGAACTATTATATTGTTCAATATAATAAGTGTTGACTCATTAAAGAAATATCTACATATTTTTTTTTTTTTTGCATATACCTTGAAGTAAATGTTGGGCTTGTTTTTATTTAATCTTATTCCTACACTCTCCAATTCCTTTTCTAATAAATTCCTGAAATTAGAAGAATAAATTCAAAATTAATAATAAATAAAAATCAGTTAAGATTTATTCATTGTAATGATTTCTATGTTTTTAAAGAAAACACAGGTCTGTACATGAAATTATTTATGTTTTTAAGAGTGATGAGGTATTATTTTACGAACTAATATGACTATTAACACTCCGTTGGGCGAAATATGGTTCGGAACACGGTCAGGCGCATTGAGCCTTGGTGGCACTGCTTGATTTACTATTCTTTTCTACATATATAAACTTTTCTTCTTACCAAAAACAATTATTAACTCTTATTATTAAACACCAACACGTTATAAAACGGCTGTTGCCGTTATCGATAGAATTTGGAAATTGAAAAAACTCCGTCCGGCACAACTGATCTGCTAGACACATTTTGGTTGCCTTGGCTCCTCTAAACGTCGTCCCAACTTCTCCATCCTAGTGGCTTCTTCTTTTCTTGTACCACTAACAATGGTAAGGTCAGTTAGCGATTTTTTTCTTTATTTACGGTTGAAAACGTAATCGGGCACAATGAGCCTATGAGATCGTTTCGTCTGTCAACCGGAAATGAAGAACGAAAATCACAAACTGACCTTGCCATTGTTATTAGCACTGGAAAAGTGAAAGCTACTAGGATAGAGACCTCGCGAAAAAATTTAGCGGGGGAGAGGCAAACAAAAGAGTTCGGGGTGTGCCTAGCAGATCGGTTGCGCCCGACGGAGTGTTAAGAGAGAAGAGATTAGGAGGAAATATGGATTAGAATGTAGTTATGCTTAGAATCTTTAAAATATTTTGAATTTAAAAATTTCCCAAATCTTTCCATTTAATCAAATAGAATATCCCCCAAAGTGCATTTTATGCATTTAAATTCAAAAATCTGTAATTTCTAGAAAAATAAATTATCCATATAACTTTGAAGAAAGCAATCTAAAGATCGAATATGGAATTTAAATAAAAGAAATTTGTTTATTTGAAATCAAAATAAGTTTGAATCTATACAATGACAAATGTTATCTTTGAGGAGAGAGACACAAGTCTCCAGTAGAGGTACACAATTGACAGTAGCAGAGGAAAAAAATTCCAACTTTCCATTTACTATAACTTAACATACTAACTGACTATAAGCTGACCTTTTTATTTATTACTGTTATTTGTTTTTACCTTTTCATTTTTAGAAAAGTTCAATTGAAATCCATGAGGTGGAGTTAGTCTGTAACAGGCCACGAGGCCTAATACAAGATGTGCAGAAGAAAAAGACCTTTTCATTTTCTCAGAAAATGGTCTCAATTTGGAATCATTAAAAAAAATGGAATTGAATTATCTGTTATTAATTTACTATAGAATTCAGGCACAAAGAATAAGTAAACTATTTACCATAAATGTCATGATTATCTTATCCAAATCATGTGATAGGATGAATAAAATAATATGAATATTAAAAAGTATAAGTCATAAATATAACATTATACGGCTCTGACAGCAATAGCACTTACATTTGTTTCGTGCTTTCAAATGCACGAAACAAATATCATGGCTTATCAGCCTTCAACTGAATGTGCGGTAACTGACTAGTTTCTAATGAGTGCTGTGACATTTCTAGTAACCATTCTGTTCCTCAAGCAATAATTTACATTTAAAATTTTAATCCAAGTTCTATATATATATATATAAATTACATTACATACTGTAATAATTTTATTAGGAAAAACTTGCTAATTTTACCTTTGAACATCTCCTTTAGTTGCATCCAACATCATAATTACCAAATCGGCAGTTCTTGCAACAGCTATTACTTGACGACCTCTACCTTTCCCTACAAAGATTTAACAAAAACAAGGACTTTTATTTAAAAAGCATTTTGATGATAACTACGATCATATATCACTACAATATAATGTTTACAAATTAAGAAAATCTTTAAAACATGGTTTTAATGAAAGGAAGTTTATCAACGAATAGCAGAAATAAAATATCCAATTACATGAAAGCATCCTTATGTGAGTGTGTGTGTGTACATATATATATGTACACACACCACACACACTGATCAAGGATATTATGCAAACAAGAGTTACTGTAAAGAAAATCACTTGTGACTGATGTTGTTCAACATAAAAGAAACAACAGCATACAACATAATATTTACATAAGAAATAATAGAATATTCAATAATATGGTTAAGAAAAGGCACATTAGCAAATTTTTATGCAATATTACAATCTAATGTACATCATGCAATATGCTATAGAACAATGTGCATACCATTACAAGGAAAATGAATTTTTGAGGGTGCTAACTAATCTTCGGTAGGGTGTGTGGTCCCCTTGAATGGATAAGACCACTGCATATCTGCATGACGTGGAATTGATGAGGTTATCAAAGAGAGTTTGGGGATATCTTTATCACTTCTCAATGAGAGCCTTTTCCAATTTACAATGAGTCAGCAGAGGACGCTGGTCTAGCTGCAATGCATCTGCCAAATGCATCCCAGGCATGCTCAACTGGATTTAAGGCAAGGAGCATACTAGCTACTCCATACTCTTAATTCCCTCCTAATCAAGCATGCTATCTAGAGCACTAGATGAGCTCTATGAGGTCGAGAGTTATAGTCCATGAAAAAGAACGAATCACTAAAGGCTGCAGCATACGGGATGACAACAGCTGAGAATCTCATCTCTATACCTCTGGACCATCACTGCAGTTTCAGATGATGTACAGGTCCATACGCCCTTCTATACTTATGCTCAGGTCTAGGGCAGAAAATTTATGGGGGTGGCAAATTTTCGGAGAAATTTTTTTAAAATATGAGCATAACATATGACGCGGGGAAGTTTTCAACAATCAGATTTGAGACTACAGTAGTTTTTCACCAGCAATATACAGAGTGAGCGAAAAGTCCATATATTCCTGTCAGTAAACTGAATTTGCAAGGAATTGATATGCCTATTATGGATCCAAAAGATCTATATGCACTCCTCCATGGTCTTTGTACAGACGTATGCATCTCCAGGTCCGAATGCTCATTTTCCTTAGCATTTGTGGCGTCGCAGTCATGAAGGAATTGCACATAACAATCTGCAAAGAACATACTGCTTTTATGCAGACTTTCTGTTTAATGATTCCCCACAGAGAATTGTCTGGCATGGTGAGATCTGGGCTGCGTGGAGTCCATGGCAAAAGTGAAGGATAGTTCTCAGATTCCTGGCCAATCTACCTGTTTGGGAAAAGCTCCTCATGGTGCAATCGCACTACCATGGTGATATGAGTTGATGCTCGGTCTGGTTGAAACCCCAGTGTCAGCAATGCCTTTCAAATGGAGTTCAGGCAGCAACCATTTGTTAATCATACGCAGATAAGCGAAATGATTAACTGGGTCTTTCAAGAAATAAGGTCCAAGTAAATGTTATTCTTTTAATCCCACCCAAATCAGAATGTGTGGTGGATTTTGTTTGAGTTTTTGAATGAAATGTAGATTTTGTCCTTGGGCCAGAAATAAATGTTCCAATCTTTCGAACTTCGATAGATAGCACATTCATAACTAAACAGAACTCTTCGTTGATCTTCTCTTGTTGGGAAAAATTGGAGAAGCCAGGTTGCATGCTTCTTTGTGAAGTGTTACATCCACATCTGATAGCTCATTCATTGGCAATGGGAGAAAAGGTTTCACTTTCAAATTCTTTCACATGTGATCTCTCATGGTTGATCGGGGAATATCCAATTCGGCATCATGCTTGCAAGTTGACTTCATGGGAGATTGTGTTATGGATTCTTCCACAGCAGCACGTTTCCAAATGCGTGGACGGTCTTCCTGTACAATGGACTCCTTCACGGAACCTGAAGTAAGAGTCTTCTGAAATCGCAGCTGAAAATTGGTTATAACTTGTAAAAGTGTTTGTCCCCATCTGTGGTCCTTTGTGAATCCAAGCTGCAGTCACTAACCGTTCTTCAATCAAGAATCTGCTTAAATCAGCCATACTTTCCGTCACTGCTTGATTCTTTGATTATTGCCATTGTTCGATTGCTCGCGTGTTGTCAATGTGCAAGTGTATGATTGTTTCATTGCTCCCTGATTGCCTTATTTCCATAAAAGTTATATATACTACTTTCTTCATAGCATACATTTCTATCCAGAGGTATACAGACTTTTACCCACTCTGTATTTTTGCTCTTTATTTGCTTGTATTTTCTTTACATTATTTTAATTATTTAATATGCATTTACATATAATTTTAACAATCAATTATTAAGTAATTGTAAATGCGTGTACCCCCCCCCCCCCCCCGTTTGAGATATTTGGGATTGTTGTCATTGTACCCCTAAAAACTCCCGAAAGAAAGATCAGATCGACAAACAAACTTTACCATCATGCTCCGAGGCCCAAACAATATAGGAATAGGGTATTTTCAGGGGTCAACGTCCCCCCCATGTTCGAGACATTTGGCATTGTTTTCATTGGATTTCCTCTATTAGCTTAAATGTTAGAAATGCAACCATCTCATTTCTGTTATCAGCTACAGCTTGATTCTTAACGTCTCACACTCTATACTGAGGGTTGTCAGTTCAAATCCGTACATCTACTTTTTTTTCTTTCTCTTAATCTTTTTTTTTCTCAATGTTGGCGTGGCTTTTTTTTCTTCTTATTTTCCTAACCATTTTTTTTTTTTTAATTTTTTACCATTAATTACATTACAGAAATTGTTTTATAAATTTTTAGCACTGACCTTGAGATGCTCCTTCAATGATTCCTGGAAGATCAAGTAGTTGAATATTGGCTCCTTGATACTAATTAAAAAATAAAATTAAATACTAATTAAATTTATGAAATAAATGTGCAACTAAATAATAAATAAAAAACATCTTACTTGGTAATAATGATATTCTGATGCTTTTAAACCTGATCTCTTAATTTTGAACATTGCTGAAGATCAGTAGCAGCATCTAGTTTTCACTCCATGTCTTTTTTTCTACATTTACTCAAGTTATATATATTTTGTTATAATTTTAATTCTGAAATTTGATAGATTTGTCCCTGAATTTGTTTAGGATAAAAGTTGTTTTTCTTCCATTTCAAGAACTTTGATTTGATTTCATAGCATTTTGCTGTGTGTATACAGCCTTCAGAGGCATGTACACATTACACTTTACACATTAAGCTGGAATTGAAAGATGGAATATTGCTTTGCTACAATTAAGCTCTTCTTTCTACTCATTTTTCATGTGGCAAAGTTATTGTGCTGTTTTCTCCTCCTTTCCAATATGGCCTTACTCTCAATCTAACAACTGATGCTGCTTTTCCTCAACTGACCATGGCTTAATTTTCTCTCTCTCTCACCTTGATTACGACATTCCAAAATACAGCTCATAGCAATTATATACTGATGAAGCCTCTTTTGTTCTAAAATGTTCTGTTAGCACTCCATTGCCTGCTAGAAAAGGCCTTCCATCGAAATCCACTTCCTCTTCAATTCAAGGTATCTCCACTGAGGCAATAATTTACAAAGCACTTCCGAAACCTCTCTGCTCTGCTAACTATGATTGCTTTGGAAAGTGTAGATGCCTTAGATAAAATACATGATACGCTCACCTATTTGGCTTGATCTTTTCCATAGTGTCTGCAGGTTTCAAACACTTCTAAGCAAAGAATTAATCTAATTCTTTGCTCAAAACCTTGACACACAAATCAACTGTTAGGAAGAGTAAAAGAATGAGAGTTTATGTGACCTCATGGGTGTTAATATTTCACAACTGGAAGGTAAAATCAAAATAGTGAACAGTTTTTGCAACATTCTCTTTATGCACAAACTCTAATTCATTTTTGTGATATCTTTTGAAACAATTAAAGAAAATATAACAATACTGGTAAATAAACAATCAAGTGGATCAGTAAATCAATCAATGATACAATTAAAAGATTTGCAGGCATTTTGTTTCCCTATCATCAAAAGAATTCATTCAATTTGCATTTTTAAAGGAAACTACTAAAAAAAAAACAAAAAAAAAAAAACAAAAAAAAACCAACAACAACAAAGGAATGATGATACTACCTAAAACTGAAAAACTTAAGTACATACAACAGTCTGATTTATTTAGAACCACAATGATGTTAACCTTATTGAGACACTTCATATGAAGGTTTTTAATCTTAATATCCATTCATTGAATCTCTATAATTTCTTTACTACAGTGCATTATAATAAATATGAAATTTTTCTTATTTTTGCACAAAAAGAAATAAAACTAATTTATATTTAGAAAGCTAAACTTTATTGAAATTGAAAGTAACTAATAAAAATTAAAAAAAGTCTAGGACCAATTCAATGAGAATTCCAAGATAAACACAAACAAACTTAATAAATTTAAAAAGTAACGATTTTTTATTTATTTATCTGTTCACTATACAATTTAAAATAATAAGTAAATTATATAATAACTGTAAAAAGCAAAGAAATTTAACGTGCTGTGAATATAACGTGCTAATTTCTCCTTTTATTCAAGTGCTGCTTTTCCTTTCCTTTAGTTAAGTTATATATAATAACTGTAATTAAAATAACAATTTAAAATAAATAAAATATTATTCTACTCCTTTTAAATTTTAAATATTTTTTCCCCTTCTTAGTTTTTATTATTAGTTTGGTCCAATTTTATTATTATTTATTTTTCTAATTCAATTTGATTATTGTTCACTTATGATTTATTATTTTTGGCATGAATATTTGTCATCAAATTGCATTTTAATCTAAAGATCAAGTGGTATTAAGAAGATAACTGCTTATCACTTCACTAAGAATGAATTCTATTATTTATATAAATTTTTTATTTTTAATATTTTATGGAAAGCAGAATGTTACTTCAGAAACATTTTATATTTGAAAATAGTTAGTTCTAAGTGTCTTAATGTAGACCCCCTCCCCTTTAAAAATTGTTTAGCTTTTTTTTTTTTTACAATCTTAATATAACTTTAAATGTCTCAAAAACTATATTGTGAACCAAACCCTTCACAATTCAAGATCGTAATTTCATAAAAAAACAAAAAACTTATTAATTACCTCAATAACTCCAGGAATACATGTTAGTGTTGTAAATTCATAGGATGCAGATTCACTATGGGTAGTGGTAAGGGTATTTAACAATGTAGACTGAAAATAATAAAAAAAGAAAAACACATTATGACAAAAAAAAAAAGACTAAAAAGTTGATTTTAATTTCTTAAAACTATACTAGTAAGTGCAAATATAAAATACAAAGGGAAATATGATTTGAAATTACAAAATATAAATTTAGAAATATATATATTTATTTAAGCTGAATATCTAAGAATTATAAATTTGTGCATACTTTTCCTACTGATGGAAATCCTATTAATGCTACTCGAGCATCTCCTGATTTCATAACATCAAAGCCTTCACCCTGGAAGTAAGAATATAAGAAAAATACAATTAAGATACATATATGAAAAAGAGTGAAAGACATTCTACCAAACATTTATTTCTTATATCAAAATTCTAAATATTTCAGTACAAGTTCTATGCAATTTAGGATGATGATAATGCCAAATCTCTCAGTCGATCACAGCTGATGAATGAATTGTGGAACAATAACAGGCCTGAGATGCCTACAAACTGGAAATGATAGAAATACATTTCTGTTACAGAGACACGTAATTCAGTATGGAATTTCTCAAATATTAGCACATCAGTAACAAACGAAGATTTCAGAGGAAACAATTTAACTCTTTGGGGTCTTTGCCTGTAGGTTCTACGGGAGGCTATAGATTCCATAAATTTACGTTGTTGTCAATTCTCTGAGCGTGACTTTCTCACTGCTTTGTTTCTCTTTTGAAGGTGTTTAAGCGAGCAGTGACCCAGTGCGAATGTATGTATTCTACTGTAGTTAAAAACTGCACCAATAGATGGCATTTACAGTCAGTAATATCTCGTGAAATCTCTACGGAAGTCACAGAAATGTAGCGATGTGCCGTCAGGTGTTTTGGAAGCCAGTGTATAGTTTTTTCAAAGCATTTCAAAATGACTCGATTTTTATATTATTTTAATATAAGTATAAGGTTTCAATCGATCGAAACCTGGTCGAGATGTTAAGAGTTTAATGTATTTTAATTATTGTCTGGCCTTTTTTAAAACTACGCCATTAATTTCACACACGTTAAATTTCTACATCCATAATCTTACGTTGTTTAGTAATATTTTTTTTCTGTTTTGTCATTCTGTAATTTTTACCTAATATATAGTGTAAAACTTTTTCTTCTGCCTCAATTTTTACCCTTGTTTGTAAATAAATTTCTTGTTTATTATAATACTTATAATAAAATCTAATATATCATTTTGAAGACAAAGATTAGCTCTTTATCACTGATCCAAAGTCCTTTTCCAATTATACTTGTGTTCGTTATACATTCACTTTGATAATGTGCAAAAATAGCACCTGTGGGGAGAAGCAGGGGAGCAAAGGGTATGACCCCAAAGTGTTAAAGGATACTAGGTTTTCATTTCCAATATCTATTAATTAGAAATCATTTACTGCAATAGATGGCTTTTCATTCAAACTTAATTATCAATTCCTAATCTTCTCAATATGTCAATATATATATATATATATATATATATATATATAGGGCCGTGCGGTCTGCCATAGTGACATGGATGTTTCTTTCTTCTTCTGTGTTTTGTCCTTTTCCCCCTGGGACTTACTCTCTCAGGTGTATCTTCGACGAGAAAGTGCATTCTTTCTAGTCTCTGATTTCCTAGCCTTGTTCTGACGTTGTCAGGAGGGGCTAGCGCGTGATCCGTTGGGGCCCATTCGCGAATAATAATAATATATATATATATGGTTGATCACTGCTTTTATTTGAAAAACTTAAGGAGTATCACCAAAACAAAAACAAATAGTATATTTCTTCATATTCTGAAATCTCCAAATAAACTTTAATGTAATATATTCAAAGTACTTCAAAATCTTCATAAAATTTAAAGCAAGAATTTTGATATATGTTACATTCCCTTTTCTATGTTTTGGAAAAGAACTAATTATATCTTGTTTATAAACTTACCTTTTCACCTTTCTTGCCCTGAGGCTCTAAAAGCTGGGCTCGATATTTGGCCAACTTTGCTTTCAAAACACCTAAATGGTATTCAGTAGCTGAAATAAAATATATAAAAAAAAAGAAAGTATTAAAAAATAATTACGTAAACTCCCTCTTAAATAAGATTGTAATGACTTCCTTTAGCAGTATAGAATGAATCTAATATATAACAGCTAAGTTTAGAAGATGGAAAGCATGTAAAAATACATTCTGAAATCTACAGAACTTTCTAGTTGGAGTATATATATATATATATATATATATATATATATGGTTAGTCTTTCAGATTATTCAACATCAGTTAAGATGCTTATCTGCATTTCTTTTAGTGCTTTTTTTTTCTTCCTACTTTTAAGTTTTCATATCAAGATCACTTGTATGCTGGGGATGTGTATTGTTGAGGGCTGGAAAAAAGGAAGCGATTTTTTTTTTGGTTAAAAGGAGAGTATCGTCTCAAGTGATATTCAACTTTCTATCTATGATAGTGATCAAAATGCAAGATGGCTTAGTTGCAGAGCCTAAATGAGGTTTAGTGATTTTAACAAATATAAGTTTGTTTATCATTTAATTACATATTTTTACATATATCTATTTTAAAGCAGCAAAGCCAAGGGAATAGTAAATGTTACTCCAATGTCTTTCATCTACAGTTTGTGAAGAATCCTATGACCAAAGTGAGACCATTCAACTCATTATGATTTCCTTAATCAAGAATTGTTAACTTTTAAAAGGTTTAAAACAAAATAAACTATTGGAATTTCTTAAAAATGTTCATTCAGTCAAAAACTTTAAAATCAGGCTACCTTTATTTTTTTGAGTACGGGAGATTTCCCTCTCAATTTCAGCTATTTTCTCGAGGATACCCATTTTATTTTAAGTAATTTTTTCAAAAATCTGTTTATACTAATTTAATATGCCGTTAATTAATCAAGTTCCAAACATTAGCCCCTAAATATCGCGAAATACTTAAATCAATCTCAACCACATGGCCTCTCTACGTCACTTTACAATCTCACACCGCCATTGATATCGGCCGATGTAACAGATAAAAGTTACATCCCGACAGTAATTATTTTGTTTCAAAATTCTCATTATTTAGTTTTATTTAATAAATATTTTAACTAAATTTAAAATTTAAACTTGTAAGGCTAGGTTTTTATTTTATTTTTATCAAATGTTAAATAAATTTATCTTTAGATTTAAGTATTGAAATTATTTGTTAAGACACTAGACTATAACTAAAATGTGGAATTCATAATTTGCTCTTTCTACATATGATTAAAAAAATAATAATAAAATTAAAAGTAAAAGTTTTAATAAAGTAATTAAAAATATATAAATTAATTATTGTTAATAAAAATTCCTGTGATGGATTTCTGCTGATTTTTCTGAGTCATTCAGTAATATATATAATTGCAAATAGAAGAAAAACGAAATGTTAATTGTGTTATTTAATAAGATTTCGAATCTTTTTTTCCTCCTCACAATAATACCATCCAGGAACTGCAGGAGAATATGATGACTTATTTGAATCTTTTAAGCTAACTTTTTATTTTTATTTCTGATTAAATTTTACATGGAAGTTTTTTGAAACTAAGTAAGTATTTTTTTCCCCAATTTTTATTTTGAATTTATCACAGATCCTTTTGAAAATTATTTAAATGATTTTTATTTAGAAATAAAAGGAATATAAATAGAATAACAGACTAACATTATAGTCCTACATCAATGTTTCATTTTCGTAAGATTATTTAATTTTGCATTAAATCTGTTTAATTGCAATGAATATCTCTCTCTCTACATATATATATGTATGATTTTCCGCAAATTACAAATTATCGAAAACTTTTTTTTAAATATTTTTTATTTCTCCTTCCAATAAAAGTTTATTTAAAGAAAATCCTTAATCAAGCAGAAAGGAGATCTACTAATTCAATCGAATTTAATGGAAAATATTTAGAAAAAAAAATATTCAAAGCAAAAATAAATAAGATGGGGAAACGGTTCTTAAACCAACGAACAAAGGAAAAATTCACGAAGAAACGAAAGAAGAAAATAAATTAAATAAATAAATAAATAAATAAATAAATAAATAAATAAATAAATAAATAAATAAATAAA
>JAFIDM010004315.1:65316373-65354900 GCA_023159025.1 Thereuonema tuberculata | reverse complement strand
AAATAAATAAATAAATAAATAAATAAATAAATAAATAAATAAATAAAATACTGTTTTCGTGGTCCAAATAAGCCGCCACAATTTCGGGTGCCACTTGATTTAAATTATTTCTTATCGGTCTGATTGTAGGATGTTTAAGAAACTAGAAAGGCAATGTACAACAATAAACAAATTCTACGTAACTAATTTTTCTTAATTCCATTACAAATCCAACAGTGGCGTAACTGATGGAGGGGGCGACTGGTTTAGTGAAACGTGTCTTCCCTTATTTGTTAAGGTCTTACAGGCTGTCCTAATCGCAGTGGAAGGTATATTCGAAAGTGAAAGTTAAATGGAAACCGCCTTAGATTTTTATAAAACTTAAAACTAAAATTCAATTTAAAAAAATCCACAAGATAGCAAAACTTTAATCAATAACTAATCAAATAGTAAGTTAATCAACATGAAATTGATTACATGACTAACAACTCCAGTTAAATTATACACATTTTGGAATTAAAAATACCATAAATTATTTATAGTAAGCTGATATGATCAGAAAATAGTTAAACATAGGCCTAAGCTTTTACATTCATAGCTAACTCCTGTTTAGCTAATAGAATTAAATTCCGTTAGTCTATTTTCTCCTAATTGACCTGGGGTTTTAAAAGATCTTTTATATTTATATATTTTTATATTTACTGTTCGAAGGTCGTTATGCCATACGATTTTAAATCGCTAGCCTTTTTACCTTGAAGATCAATGAGCCCGAAGACGTCTTTAGTATCAATCAGTTCATCACTCGATGGTCTCCAACGATCACTATAAATATTTCCGTTAAGAAGTATGATTCCTCAAATCCCTTGTCTAAGACAATTTTATTTCTGTAGTCCTGAAGTTTTCTTGATTCTTTATCGCTTTTACGCTGAGTTTAGACCAATTGTTGGAACTGTTTGTATAGTCGGATAATCGTCAGTCTTCGTCCCACTACACACTTCTTAGGCTATATTCATTTTTCTTCGTTACTTTATCTGCGAAGATTTTAACGACAGGCGACAAAGTATTTCCTTTCCATTGCTCTTATTCCATCTCTCCTTTTAATCTATAGTTCGTGCTCCTTTTTTTTCCCACGAGAATTTAAAACTACAATCGAGGATTAAGCTCCTGGCTGTAGTAAAGCTGGATAATCTCTTTTAAGCATAAAATCTCCGGGCGATTAATTTAGAATAAATAAAATTTTAATAAATTTATAATTTTTAATTATAATGCTGTATTGTTTTATATTAAAAACAAATTCTAGATCAATCAATTGATTTTTTTTTCGTTACTGTCACATGTAAATTGTTGTTCAGGCACTGCTATTTGGTTGATATTTGATAATAGACAATTGACTTTTTTATGTTGATTTTACCAGTAATGTTTTCAGAAAAATTGTTAGTGATTTTGATGCTGTAGGTGTAAGTCAAATGCGTTGAATGTAATTTCAATTCAACTTAAAAAATGGTTATTTATTTGGAACAACCGCATGGAAAAGCCCTTGATACAGTAAGAATACTGCTCTACTTTATATTTATATTTGTCAAATTGCTTAGCTATGCCATTATATAATAGTCCATTCCTAATGAAAAAGCTCAGATCTTGAACTGATCATTTAGCAACATCCTTAAGTGATACAGGGATTGAGATTTCTAATCTTTTAATGCTTTGAAATAAATGTACAATTTGCTTCAATATATTTCTAAATTTTATGGTCTTTAACTGCCTTCATTTTGTTAACTTGAAATTAAGAAAACTAAAATGGTAGATTAAAATCTATCACTTTAAGCAGAAGTTTTGTATAATAATTCTTAGAATTAACGTTCTTTTTCTTTTTTCTCTGCAGTTTTAAGATGATTGCCAAACTATGTTTTCAAGCCTTCAATTATTTAAGAGGCCCATTATGTGGAAGTTCTGGAATTATTCGCAGAAACTATTCAATAGCGAATACCAAGTATTTCACCGTCACAGTGGATGAAAAGAAAAGTAAATTGCATTCATCAATATTCTTTGAATTATTCATAGAAGGATGAGAACTTAAATCATGTTATATTTTTAGAATATGATTTCAACCTAATTAATTGTAAAGGCTTTAATGAAATGCAAACATACTTTTACAAATCGTTTTCGCAGTACTTCAAGAATTCAGACTAGTTAGAAATACAGTAGGCCTATTTTAAATTTGACTTGAATAATTAACAGGCAGAATTTGAAACTATTCAATTACTTACAGTGCTAATAGATTTCACATCTTTTGTTTTTCAGATTTCTTGTAAATATGGTAGCTATTCGATCTTAATCAGAATTAAAGCCTGTATAATTTTTTTCATTTCTGCAAATTTCTTTTCAAGACTTTTTTTTATAAAAGATACCAAATTTCATTAAGAATTTTAAAATTCCGTTTTTATAAATAATTTAAAATTATTAGTAGGAAAAAACAACAATGAAATAAAGATTGTTAGCTTGTATATTATGGTCTTGAGTGATAAAAGAAATATTGTTATATTTCATTAATGAAGTCGAAGTTTTTTTAGACTAATTTTGCATTCAAATTGGAAAACAAAGCCTCATCCAGTTTTTATTTAAAAAAAAAATTCTTTAAGAAAAGATATTGAAAATAATAAGGTGTACGCTATAAGGCCTACCTAAGCTTGAAGTTTTTATTAAGGTATGTTAATGTAAAACACTTATACTTTCAATGAATGGATCTGAGAGAGCAAATTATTGGCAAGTAAAGATACAAATTTGAAAGGATATTTTTAGAAAATAAAGTACCCAATATGGCCTACAACATTGAAACAAATAATAATTCAGATTAAATTCTTACATTTAAAAAACTGGTCGCACTTTGGGCATAAAAAAAAAAATCTTCTTTATCGTCTTTTGTTAAACCAACGCATTCTTCATGAACGAAGGTCGCACAAGCAATGCACATGCGCATATCCTTCATCACATCTTCCTTGCAGATTTTTCAAAATTAGTATTCTTTTCTTGCAAACGTTTCTGGTTTTTTTCGGAAAACATTTTGTGGGCGCTGCTTTGCCTTTGTTTTTTAATGCTACACCTTTGGTTTCATCTTCGTTGCAAAATAAGGATGTTTTCAACACAACTGCCCTACTATTGATAGCTTTCTTTCTGTCAGGAAGTTGCAGAGTGTAAAAACGTTGCTTGGGGTTGGGAGTAAGTCAGAAAATGCGCTCGTATTAGCATGTTACTTATCATCTTCAGATGCATCTTCATCAGAATTAATCAAGACAGTTTCAATAGGGTCAATCTCATCCGCAGGCATGACATTTGCTTTTGTGCATTTGCTATTTGATAAACCTGAAGTTCCAGGATTTGGAAAAGATGTAACCTGAGGTTGTGCTTGTTCAGGAACTGGTTGGTTTAAATGCTTCTTCAGCAAATGCATTCGGATCGTAGAGATATAACCTGTGGCTCTGAATCCTGATTATAAATACAGGAAACAAATCACACGTATCCTCTAACACTAGAATACATTTCTTCTGAAAACTAAAAGAAAGGCTAAACATAATAAAACGGGGTTGAGGCATGAAAAAGCAGGCTAAACATGCTATCTACAGGCGCACTATTAGTTTTTCCGACCAACTCTAATTATTAATAACAGATACTTACTCGCACAAAATTAGATGCAGCTACTTTAAGTAAACACTTGCGCTCAACCACCTCTTTTAAAAGATATTCGCGCACTAGCTGTGGAGTGGGATTGCTTCAGCCATGTCGGACGCACATTTCCAACATACAACTGGTGCTACCTTTTCGATTCATCGCGTACTAACGGAGATAACGTGATTAGGTCATATTGAGTCCTAGGCCATAGTGAGTGCAGGTACCTTGTTACTTAATTGTATTGTCTCACAAATGTTCAATTGAATATAAAAGATTCAGTCGAATATAATGAATAGAAATGATCTATCATTAATTTATTTTGTCTTCACTTTTAAGATTTATTAGTACCTAGAGAAGTAATTTCCAAGTTGTTAAAGTAATTGGAAAAAAAAATATAATTTCGGAATTGTTTAATAAGCAAGAGATCAATAAGGTAATGGTCGCTTTGTTCATTTTGTCTGTTTCATTTTTCAGGAATTGCCTTGTGTTCCTTCAAAAGTGAACCAGTGAATTGCTTTGATTTAGATTCACTTCAAGAATTCAGTGCTGTCATCAATGCAGTGGAACTGGCAGATACTTGCAATGGTTTAATTTTTACTTCGGTAATTTACGTACTGAATTTTTATAATCTTTACGCAATACATTTTGAAACTTAAGATTTAGTATCATAAAAAAGTAATTAAAAACGTTACCCGTGCTTAAACGAAAAAGAACAATGAGGAATTTTGCCTACTATTCATAGGAATGTACAGTCGATAATGAGTTAAGTTCTGTCTGAAATTTGAGATTATTTTATTAGTAGAGTAAAACAAATAAAAAAAAATGGACTTTTAAACTATTTTAGATCTTTTTCAAGTCAACATGGGAAATTAAACAGAGGTTTCTATTATTCTTGCTTTGCCCATGCTTCATCGAAAATTGATGCTAACTAAATTGGAGAAATAACTAACAAAATTAGCTCAATCGGCAGAGAAATTTTGGAGAACATTGATTACAAAGACTATTCTCCTATTTTACAGAATAAAAAGAGTTCCGTGACACTTCTTTTTTGATATATTTCTTGAGGTGATCATAGCTCTTAAGTATATTCCAGTCATGGGCGTATATAGGATTTTGTTTCGCGATGAGCCAAATTACTCACCAAAAAAAAAATCATTAAGATTTCGAGGCGGGACGGTCTCTCAACCGGCTATCTAACCAATACATTTTGAGATTTCGTAGGCCTCCCTCCCTACTTTACCAATAAATTATCACCCAAATCGGTTGTCATTCTAGAGATTATCATGTTTCAATTCGACTGAAATGTAGAGAAGATTTTGTTCCAATGATTTTGAAGTCAGAAAGGTTGAAGAATTCAGGGAAAAGGAACAACATTAAGAAAATTGCCTCTGGGCAAATCGTCTATTTCAGAACCGCCGCTCGAACCTTTGCGATCCACATTTTCTTAATTCGATTATTTAAATTACGGTCACGCTAAAGTAAAAGCAATCGATCGTTAAATTTTTAAAACATGAAATTCAACGTGAAAAATATATCTGTGAATGAATTTGAATTACAGGAAATTTATAAAAACTTTGTAAATGTTTCAATTTTATTTAAATGCTTTTATTCATGTATCTTATTGATTTACCTGATAAAAGCTGTTTTGTATTGTTTGAAGATCTCTTATTTGGTCTGATTTTGAAAGTAGGCCAAAATAAGAAAATAAAAAAAAAAAAAAAGAAATTGCTTGAAGAGAAAAATACCCAATTTATAAATAGCTGTTTACAATAATTTTAATAATTGCCATGATCATACAACACCTCGTTTTAGATATTTTTAGTGAACAAAGATTATTCGATATGAGATTTTGGTTTGTGTCAATGAAAACGGAAAAGTCAACATCTTAATAGTTGTTGGATGATTTTCATTTGCAGAGAAAGTTTGGAGAAAAGTTTGTCAAGATAATTTTTCCAACGCCAATGAGAAAGTCCACTTTTTTCGTGATATGAATCCTTAAATTTTCATTCTATTAAACAGTTATGAAATTCAAATGTAGTAAATATTAAAAGATATTAAAAATCTTTAGCTTAATCCGATATTGTTTTTGATTTTCAACCTTGTATAGCTTTTTGTTTTATACTTTTAATTAGCAACATTGATCAGAATATTTAAAAGATACTTTTTCAACTGGTACTTAAAATTCACTATAGAAGAATTCAATTTTATTAAAAGAATACTATTCAATATTTTAGGCTAATCCAGGGATATTTTCTTCTGGGATAGATATTAGAGAATTATATGAACCTAATCCAGACCGATTGAAGAAGTGTTGGCTTGCTGCCCAACAAGTTTTTTTGGATTTATATGGAAGTAGATTAGTGACTTTTGCTGTAATTAATGTAAGTGTCTAGATAATTTTAATAGAAGCTTGATAAAACTAATTTATAGCTTGGAAACCTTGTCGATCTATTGTTGTTATTTCAAAAATTACAGTCCATTTCAGATTTCTGTAGATCGTTGGCTAATGTGATCGAAGTATGTTTTTTTTCCTATTAAGTTTTTCACTAATAATCATTAATTTAATTAAAATTCGTTGTTTCGGTGATACGACCATAAAATTGTTATACAATCTCAAGCCGCATAATCAGCCTTTATTCAGATCGTTCTACTTGAGATTTTGAATTAAATTAAAATATTTTTTTCAGAATAATACTCAAGAGAGATGTTATACTGCTTCGCTTTATCTTATGAACTATTATTTTAATGATTTAAATTAGGTGTTGCTATATTTTGTGCTACGTATAGTACATACTCAACTATGTAATAGAAATTTTGCTATTTTAGATTTGAGATAATATTCTTGTAAATTGACCTTGATCTAAATCATTTACTTGTTTTCATTTTATCCATATTTAAGTTTATTTTTTCTTTTATTAGTTAGGCTGATTGGTGTTGCACGAGATCCAGAGTATTTTTTTTTTAATTAATATTTTATTAACGTTATGTTGTACAGTCATATTATTATTTTGCTTTCAAAATAAAGATCTTTATTCTTTTTTACTAGAACTATTCAATATTATAGTTTGTATCTCAATTTTAAGTAACATAAAAATGTAATTTTATAAATCTCGCCATATGGTGGAAATATAAGGTAAATGATACCTTTTCCGTAAAAAAAAGATTAGTAAAGTATTTCCAAAAAATACGTACCTCACATTATACTACATCCTAGCGTTCTTCTAAATATGCATTCAACTCCAAACACTACGAAATTACAAACAACGTAATAAAAGCAGCTAACAAGAATGAAAGCACGTATGAACTATCATTGTCACCACTGAGAATAATTTATTCTTAATGTTCAGAAATGCGTTGATATTACAAATCACATTATTCGCATTTTTTTTCGTATAGAAGAAGATTGGGCTAAATAATTTGTTAAAAGTAAAAAAAGAAAAAAAACCAAAACAAACATATCGAGATGAAGATCCTCAGTCTTCTAAATAAGCAAGTAAAATTTAGTACTGTTTTAAAATACATCGTTAATACAGGGATAAACACGCATATACTTTTATTTATATGATAAAGTTAGAAGAATTTGCTTCTTTTGTTGAGACTTTTAACGAATAAGGTAATAAACGATTGTTTGAAATGATAACTATTCCTTTTATTAATCGACCCATTCAAAATAATTGTCATCGTTTTGGAGTCTTCATTAAGTGTAGAGGAAATATTCTAACTCATGATTATAAGGATATGATCATATAGATTTAAACCTCTCAAATTGAACCTTAGCTGGAATGAATAACTCAGGAATTTTAGCTAGTGAAATACTTTTTTTTTTGTTAGCATTGTAAATTTTATTAGTGTTTAAGCTAATTTAAGCTATTAGTTCTTAATGCCATGTTGTTCGTTTCAATATACTTATATTTTCCCTGGTATTTTTGTAGGGGCATTGTGTTGCATATGGCTGTCAACTTGCAATGTCGTGTGATTATCGCATTATGGCCGGTCCTGCCTACAACATTGGACTTAACGAAACGAGGGTTGTAAGTTGATTTCGGAGATATTTTGAAATAAATTTCCTTTTTATATCATTTAATTAATGACTTACTGAGAAATTGCTTTGTCATAAAAAAATTCAAAGCATAGCCTTGACAAATTAAAATTTGTCTTAGACAAACATTTTCTTTTTACAAGTTTGTCTTTGAGAATAATTCCTTTTAAATTAAATGGCAATCTAAAATGTGTTTCTGCATTTTTTTAGTTAATATCTTTTGGAAAGATTAACGAACCCCCGTAGTAGGCCTCAACACGAATTTTATTTTCATTCCAATGTCCCAGATTTACATTAATACAGTTCGTAATATCTTTGTTTACATCTTCTCTCTTATTGTACATCGACTTTTTTCAATGTGTAAATCTCACTTAATTGAGAACTGAAAAAGTCTAGGATGAAAAATTACTAATTTACACTCTTCAGAATCATAAAAAGTCTAAAATTTGAATTTTAAAAGTACAAGCGTTTTATTGTAATAATATAATAACATGCAACGTTAAGTTCGATGATAATTCAATACGTTGTTAGTTCAATTAATTCACAAAAAATAACAAAGGTACTGTTATATTATTACGGTTCCAAATTTTCGATTATCTCTAACACATGAAGTAGAAGTAACCGTATAGTATGTGATAGTATGATAGTATTCTCTTGATAGTATGTGAAAGCAATTTGTTACTTTCTAAGTTTGGTTTAATTACATTAATGACCAGGAGTCTTTAATAAGAGCTTGATAGATAATTGGCTTACATATCAGAACTTGGTCCAAGAAAACTTTTAATAGTCTTTTAAATAATCTATGATGGTATTCCAAAACATTATGATAGGAACATTTTAAGTTTCAATTAGAGATAGTTTTGTTTTGGTCACTGGGACATGAGGGAAGTTTTGAAATATTATTTTAGAATTTTAAAATTAGTTAAAAAGGACGTCTTTTTTTATTCATAAAATTGTTTTGTATTTTTTTTAGGGAATTGTTGCTCCTTGGTGGTAAGTAAATTTCTAAAAAGTTTTACATTTGATAGCTATATCAGCTAAAGGATGATTAAACAAATTATAATTTAAACAATAAAATAATAATGCCTTTGTATTAGAAAGAATAAAAATAAAATAAAAGAAACAAAATAATTATAGAAAAGAAGGGCGGTATAAAAATCTTTCACTTCCGTTGCAGTATGAGTAAAATACGACATTCAAGAAATTTGTAACATGTAGGGAGATCCGTGTATTATGGACCCCCTAAGCAAGAATGCTCATAAAACTTAAATTATTAACATAAAAAGATTTAATTTGTTGGCTGCTCATAACAATTGTATAGCTACATGGTTCAAACGTGGTAAAAGTACTCTAATAACTATTAATAATTGCAGGAAATAATTTTTTTATTTTTGTGTCGGTGGTCCATATTACACATACGTTTGTGTAATATGGACCGAGTAAACCAAAAACAAAACATCAGAAATTAATTAAAATAATTTTTAAAAACAAGCTTTCATTATAATGCACTAAACAGTAGTCATACTGTAGGCATGTGAAGTTTCACGATTTTATTTGGATTGGTTTTTGAGATATGGTGATTTTAAAATTTGTCCCTCTTTACCCCCCCCCCCTTTCCCTTATAAGTCGAATTTTGAAAAATTTAAATCATAACAATTGAACGAATTGAATTTCATTAAGCAAGCCCTAATTTGTGCTTTTCGTTTAAAATATTAAATAAAACAAGCTTCAGGCTCATAGTAATATGCTTAGCAACCAGTGGTCCATATTACACATCAGCGCACGGTTCATATAACATGCATGAACGGAGTAACATTGTTTCCAATCACATATCGCTATGCAAAATGGCGCGCATAAAACACTTATCTGGATTGTGAAGAAAATAAGTACATTTGCTACTATTAACGTGAAAATTACATTAAAATTACCTAACAGCAGAAAGTAATACATTCATTCTAACATACCTGTTACATCCATGATCATATAAAACAGAAAACACAATTTAATGCTCGTCCAAATGAAGGCACACATGTAAAAGTCACCTCCTGCTTTGGATAACAATAATATTCACTAAAGGCAATGGGATGATTCTTCCGTCTAGTGGTGAACAGATAAATTTCAACATGGTCCATAGTACACGTTGTTCCATAATATACGGATCTCCCCTACTTAGTATTTAAAAATTAGTATTTACATTAGAGGGAGATCGTAAACTGTTATTTAAGCATAATTTACGACATGCTTTTATGTATGGTTATAATTCACTATCTCGAAAATTTCGCAATATTCTTTATTAGAGGTTTTACTACAAGCTTTGTGTACGAGTTTTGATCATTGCCATACCTCGAAATGAAAACTATACATGTTTGCATTTTGTTAAATTTTGTTATTACGTCATTATCACATAGTGATCACAAGTCTGGTTTTAGAAAGATATTAGCAACAGATTCTCTGCAATTCATGCAAGTCTTGATTCCTCCATATTCTTATCTTTGAAGAAAGAGATTTTACATGCTAAACACATGTTACAGCAAATAATTACTTCTTGTCCTACAAATGACATAGGTGGGAATTTTAATTTGACAGTAAATGATAGTCCTACTTATTAATAATGCAATTGGAAAAAACGAAAACCAGTGCCTTTTCATAGTAAATTGCTTTCAGGTTATGAACTCGAAACAACTTACAATAGTAGGGGAATTGAATGTTGTGTAATAATAATAGTCATTTTGCACTGTCTTTATATCATTTTTAAGAGGTAGCCTACTCTCGTTGTTACAAAGGCTTTGAGATCATAGCAAGTAAATTCAAATATTAATCTCTGTAGCTATTATAATAATAAAATGAAGCATTTTTTTTTCGTAATAAAGGTATCGAGATACTATGAAGACAATTCTTTCACTTCGGGAAACGGAGATTGCCCTGACTTTAGGAAAACTGTACAGTGGTAAAGAGGCCTTCCAGATAGGGTTAGTGGATTGGCTTGTAGAGTCTGATGAAGAAGCGCTTGACAAAGCAAAGCAGGAGATGACTGAATGGTTAAAGATTCACCGTAAGACTCATTCAATTTTAAATACTTTATTGCAAACTAATTTAAATAAATGAAGATTAAATATACCGACCTTTCACTGAAATTTCTTGCTGCTAACTGTACAAGCATTTCGAAGGACTGAGCAAAGTCAAACTTTACTGTGAGCCAGATTAAAATAAAAAATTGAAAACTTCATTCTTCTCATACTTCAGAAGTTCTCAACGAAAACTATACGGTGCTTATAAGATATTCAATTAGTTTAAATAAAAAGTAAAAGAGTTGAAACTTTCATCGGATTAAATTCACAAATTTACACATAAAATATCATCCAAATCCAGTTAATTTTAATCAAAATTGATGCATTAAGAATAGACGCAGCTCTTGGACTAGTTTCCGGGATTCCGCAACGAATAGCATAAGTCTGTTTTAATGGACGTATCCTCTCATCCCTACGTTACAGGGATTGGCCGCTCACTGGAAAAGACAGAGCAAGTTGATTGCACTCTTCCCTTCACTTTCCGAAATCAAGAAAATCGTGATGAGATCAAATCTTCATTTGTCGAGCTATAATTTTTCTATTTTTAAAGTAAATCAAGTTTTCAGCAGTTGATTTGTTTTAATTGAAAATAGCGCGTCCACCAGTCATCTATAATTATATGAGACACAGAAAAAGAAGAAAAGTCGTGGGTTATGGATTCCTATAGTCGGTTCATTATAATTCTGAAGTCACGTGATCTCAGTTAACCAATCATTATCGAAATCACTTTCTTTACTAGAGTTATTGCTTGGCCGCGTCTGAAATATCGCTGTAAGTTAGTTCCGGTGTTTACATCAAATTCGTCATTGCGCTACAATGTTTAATTTTTATTATTTTTTGTTGGTTTTTCAATATTAATAATTTTTGTTTTTATTTATTTTCGATTTCATAAAAAGCTTGTTTTTAGGCATGTTTGTATTTTTCATATTTAGGATTTTTTTTGTCTTACTTTTTTTCATTAGTTTTATTATAATTTTGTTTATATTTATCAATAGATCAGCAAATGAGGCAGTCCTTTCGACATCATTTGATGGCCCTGAAAAGGGCCTTTTTTTTTTTTTTTTTTAAAAAAGTAATAAAATAAATATCACCAACAGTGGCACGTACAGTTGGCTGATTGAAGTCGTCCAGTTCTGTTAACGATGCCGGTCGCTGTCTTTTCTTGCTTGGCGTTTCGAACAAAATGGGCTAGGCTTAGTGGTAAGCGAGGCTTCGGCTTCCTTAACAATATTGAACACTGAATTAGATGATACACCTATTGCTTCAGTAGTTTTACGATAGAGATCCTTTTTGGTCAGACGACTTGAAGTAACAAAAAAGAAAAACATTCCGAATGATTCCTCTCGATTGACAACGGTCTGCATTGAGCAGCCGCCATGTTCCGAGCCATGGTCAAAACGAAAGTATGTGGAGTAACTAATGCTTAATCATTTACCATATATGGAATTGCCACATGAACCGACTATAATTCCATGTATGCTCAGCAACCTGTATTGAAAGCATCGTAACAATTTTCTACATTTCTTTGCAAAGCAAAGTAGAAGAGAACAAGATTTTTCGATTTTTTTTTTATTTTTTACATCTTTAAATTAACTATGTACAGTTATTATTATTTTTATATTATTCACATTTTTTATAAATATAATCCATATCAAAAAGTGGCTTCGGACAAGGAAAAGAAAATACCCTGGTGAGAAAAACGAACTGCGTTCGCATCATTTTTCGCTCGTTGACGATTCTCTTCACCATCAAATGGGACACATTTGTAGAAATAGCTGATCTTCTTAGTAATTCAGAAATACATATTCTATCACCCTGACTCTTAAAATAGTGGATAACATTCCAAATTTTACCTCTAGCTATGCAGGCCTTACCTGTTCTTATGATGACGCCATATTGCTTTTTACAGCAATGAGATCCAGGATCAACTAAGTGATCTGTTTTTCGCCATAAATGGCGATTCTTCTTTCTCTGTGTGTAATAATAATAATCCTAACTCGCTTGTCTTAATGTTTCGTTAGTAAGTATAAAGCGATTCTACTGGTGTTCAAAAACTGGTGCAAAAATCCATAAACATAACGTCTTAAATTCAAGCATTTTCAAGTAACGAGTGGAATAAAATTTTGTTTTAAGGTAATTACTCTTTTCGAAATGTTATGTTGAAAGACTAACGCTATCAGCATTTTCTGCTGCCAAGGACGGTACCTTGAAGCCACAGAAACTACATTTCCAAAAGTCAAAACAATGCTAGTGTTCTTTTTTTTTTTATATGAACGGAAGTTGCACACGAAAGCATTTGTACCACAGAACAGATATTCTGAATTTTATAAATGAGTGACGGACCGAAAAGCATTCGGTAGTTTAGGCTGGATAAAATCGAAGAAACTGACTAGTTCTTTCTGATTCTAGATACAATGCATCCACTGTTAAGCAAATACAGGTTCACTTACTAACCTTATTTGACTGTTGCTTATTAATGTTAGTTCCACAAAGGAAAATTCCATCTGAAGAGCTATCATTGACAGCTTTAGAGTTTCAGAATAAATTGAAGACATTAGTTAAAATGGCCTTCATAAGCTGAGTTACATAAGCTTTACTGTTGTGCAGACAAATGTATAATGTTAGCAAGGATGTTTGAAGAAGGTCAAGGGATAAAAAAAATTCTTTCCATATAAGAAAGATGGAATACTTCAGGATATTTTGACTTCAATTTTTTGTCAACTTCTTTACATTGAATTTGTTTGAAATGACTGTTAGGCCCAATACAAGAATATTGACAGCACGTTAAACCCATTTATTTAGCTTCTTTACATTGAAGTTTGTAGAATATGTAAAGAAGTAAAAATTACATAACCTGGGGTTACGGTCATGATTGTTGCTAGAACAGAGGAGTAGCCAACATTGCATCGTTAACATTTCAATAAGCCAACAGTTGATTAGCTTTCAATTCCTTCTCCATCGGCACCAACTTTTTTATTTGAATCGAGTGGTTCAAGAGGTTCTCATGTGCTTTTATATGAAAATAGTCATAAAACTTTTCTTTCACTTTGAAAGAAGCAAAGGCAGATGCTATTGATCATTGAAATAAAAAAAACATAACATGTAAAATTCTCATTTAACATAAGGTTAGTCCAATTCTTTTATAACTGATAGAAAACTGTCTTTGAAATCATTTCTTCAGTAATTCAAAAAAAAAAAAATGGTGAAACTGAAAAAACAAAACAAATATCAGCCAATGAAAAATCAATTCTATGTATTGTCTTTAATATATTTTCTTACATTTTGCCTTGTGATTTATTACCGAAGAATTATTATTATTATTAATTCTTGTACTGCTGTTTCTGTAGATAAAGCCCGTCAGTTGACAAAGCTTATTTTGCGTCGTCCCTTGATCACAACTTTAACGGATGATCGATATAACGATGTGGAGGAATTTTGCAGCATGATTATGTTGGAGTCAACACAACAGTCGATGCAAAAATATTTTGAAGCTAAAGCCAAATGAAAAGAAAACTGTAAGAAAGAAAAATAGTATTTTAAGATAATCATAAGTATTCCAAACCTAAAACATACATTTTGTTTTATTTATTTTGTTATTTTTTTTCATTATTATTGTCAAAGGTTTGTGTACTATATCTGGTATTTTAAGTTAATGTTAAAAAAAAACACTCACAACCAAAAAGACAAATAAATATGTGACGCGATGATTTATTTTTGGTACAGATAACAATTGATAAAAGATTTGGTACAGCAACAAATACTTATTGGAGTTTAGAGTAAATGTTATTTTTCTGAATGAACTAAAGTCATCATCTCATCATACTTATAATCTTCGCGATAGAAAAAAAACCCAATTATTCTCGTTTTAGCTTTGGAATATCTGAAATATTTAGACGACAATCGTAATATTTTGAAATAGTTGTGGTGAAAGTGAAATAACTAAGTCGATATCGTAAGACCTTTCCGCGTGTAAAATACAAAGTTACCAATGGAGAAAATAAGAGTTTGAAAGTTTATTTCTCTTTTTAATGATGACTTAGAAAATTTTTCTTTATTATAAATTGATCCTTCAGTAAATTGGAATTGTAACTGAAGCAATTGAATGTGGAACATCCTACAAAGTTTATATAAAAACAGTTAGTATTATTTATTTTTATAAAAAATGAAATGTAAAAAATATAAAATAACTTAAATCAAATTAAAAAATGACATATTTTAATTATTTTGCCGGTTTTCGTGCTGTAAAATTATTTTAAAAAAAGAAACACACAAAAAAGACAAACAATTTTATTTGGCTTTGAAAGCATTGTTTGAAGTGCAATCGTTTTTTTTTTTTCCTTGCATTTTTTGTTTTTGTTTTCAGACATTTCAGAATGAAAATTTAATCACAATAAAAATAATGATTTGGTTGTTACTTCAGCAAGTTTTGAATGTAATGTGAAGATTCAAATTAGTAAGAAAGAATCCCCCAAAACCAAAACTTAGTTGATGATGAAATAAATAAATAATGTAATTGATATAGATGTAATAGTTTTATGAATTTGGTAATTTATTAAAATGTGTCTAGAAAAATCTCTCCTTTGAAGATTTATGGAAGATGTATTTTTCAATGTCTCTCCTGAAGATGTATTTTTTGGCCGAAATTTAAGCATGCGAAAAAATAATGTATATTTATTTTATTTTTGTAAAGGGGATTCATAATAAATTACGTTTTGAAAATGAATGTGTAAAATGCAGTCTTATTTTCGAAAATTATTCAAAGCTTTTTTTTTTTTGGTATTCTCTCGATAAAAAGATATTTAAATTTTATAAGAAATATTTCAAATGAATAGTTGAGTAAGGATGTAACGCGATCAAAACAACGAATACTACGACCATTAAACCTTTCCACGTTTTCAGGGTTGTCATCTGCTTGGTAATGCATGTTAATTGTTAATCTTCTATAGTATGAACTTCCAATGTAAGATTAATAACGAGTCCGCTGAACATTACTTCATATTCTTTCAATTTAATTTAAATTTTTATGCTTTCAGTAACAAGTCCTTGTAATTCGTTGCCTTATTAATAACTACAACTATATCTTCGGCAAAGCCAAGATGGCTTAAATAACTTCTGTTAATGATGCCTCTTTTTTTTTCCAGATCTAAATTTTCTGAATAGTTTTGGAAGTAAATAATTAATAGAGAGGATAATTCCAATGCTGATTTTTCTGCGCTATAAATGAAATACCAGTTGTCTCATCCTTACAGATGCTTTTGATAAAATACTCATAATTAGTAACAGTATTTCTTATGTTTCCATATCACAATATTCGTTTAGTCTAAAAACTATTCAAGTAAATCCAGTATTAGAGCGAGATCTTGTATTTATTAAGGAAAGAGGATTTTTTCTCAACATGCACCAAAGAAAAGAAAGCATATTTCATTCCAAGAGCTTGCCGAAGTGGAATCTGAGACGACCGTTTCATCATCAACATCATTCCTCAGCCAGACTTCATTTGTTTTCAGGTCTTTCTGAGCTTGTCATCGAAGTGGTAAGTCTGGCTGAGGAATAACAATAATGATGAAACGGCCGTCTCAGACTCTACTTCGTTTTCTTTTTCTTTGGTGCATATTGGGAAAAAAAAAAACCCATTTCCTTAGATATTTATTTTGCACTTTAAGTTTATTTATTTTGTATTTATTGATTTAAGAACAAGAAGGTGGTCAATCGTTCTTTATCCACTTCGAAATTCAAGAAACCGATAAATAATTTTTTTTTTGTAAAAGGCATGAAAATCTTGCAATTACAACATATAGCCTAATAAGCTAAAATATTTTCAGAGTTTTGAAGTTTAAATTTTGCATTCTGTAGCACAGACTCTTCTACAACTTTTGTGTTTCATCAGTAGGTTAAATTTTGGGCATAATGCAATACATCTAAAATTCATATTTGTATTTAGAATTATATTAAATGTAAATTAGTGTAAGTCTGGTTAAAATTCACTGTTATAACTTGAAACATTTTTATAACTTGAGTTAGCATTAAGAAAAGCCCCGATTTCCATATTCGGAGCGATAACGAAGTACACGTGATATCAACGTTACGCGCGGCCACTGTAAGTAGGTACATCTCTCCCCTTTACTTAATCAGAAAACGTAAGCCAGTGATGTGGAAATGTGGCGAAATTTGACCATTGGCAGATAGTTGGGGTCCGGAGGACAGCTGCGAGAATTTCAGAAACAGCCCCATTTGTTGGCTGCTCCCATGTAATGTAATGTAATGTAATGTAAAAGATGGGTGGTAAATTTATACCTAGCACCGCGACCTAAGGTCTATTGTACTTTCCCCAACCTTAATCCCCAAAAAGACCAGTAGCTACGGCAAATGCCAGTAGTTTGTTTATAGGGACCTTAATCAAATCCTTTGGTTCTAAGAAGAAAGATCCTAGGATTTTGTGTCTTAGCGCTGTGTAATATTCACAGTTACATAAGATGTGTGAGGAAGTCTCATCTTCTGAATCACATCTCCTACAGACTGGGTTGTCTTTTATGTTCAAAAGCCATAAATGCTTATTGAGACGACAATGCCCAGTAAGTAGACCAACAACAATACCAAGTTCCTTTTTCCGTAACATTAAAAGTTCGGAGGAACGTTTATTGTTTGGTCCTTGAATTAGCATCTTGGCTTGTCTTTGTCCCTTAAGCCTGTGCCATAGCTTGAGCTGTAGCGCTCTCATTTTCTTAAGAAAGATCTTCCTAATCATGTTATTGGATAAGCCAATAACAGGTTCCGGACCTATAAAGGTCATCTCCGAGCCTTCCTTAGCGAAGGAATCGGCTTTCTCATTGCCTTCATGACCACTGTGTCCTGGCACCCAAAAAAGACGAACTTTATTGAATTGTGCCAGTAAAGACAGAGTTTTGAGGCAATCGAAAACGATCTTAGAAGTAATGCGGCACTGATTCAGAGCATTCAGTGCTGCCTGGCTATCAGAAAAAATATAAATATTCTTATTCCTGATGTTTCTGTCCAAACAGATGCCGGCACAAGCAAGAATTGCAAAGATTTCTGCTTGAAATACAGATGTGAAATTACCCAGGTTATAAGAAAAACCATACCCGCCAGTTAGGTAATACACACCTGCTCCGGATCCATTGGCAGACTTGGATCCATCCGTATACCAAACAGATTCATCTGTGATTATAGGAATTGATCCAGAATCCCACTCAGCTCTACTTGGGAAATGTATGCTGAATGGTCTTTCAAAGTAATAATAGGGAAGCATTTTGTCAGTTGTCATTAGCAGGACAGACTCCTGACTCGAATGCTGCGTGTAGAGCTTTGTGTGACTGCTTGCTGAGTGGGTATAACACCACTCACCCGCAGTCTTAAGCCTTAAAGCTCCCAAAGTAGCTTCAGCCTCAATATGTAAATGTAGTGGCAAGAATCCCATACTACTCTATCAAGGGTGTACTAGGACTGATTAACGTTCCAGAGAAGGGCTCGCATTGGTCAGCAACCCCAGGTTTATCCTAGAGGTATCAGCAGGACTGGTATCTCAAATGTTAAGGAATAACTAGGATATTTCTTTTCTGTTTATCAGAAATCTTTAGATTTAATGTTCTGAGTCATTTTATTTTTTTATTCATTACATAAATACCATTCATAAAATTAATTGTGCCCTTATTTTAATAAAAAAAAGGAAAGTGGTTCGATGTTGGCTGAAAATGAATTCATCTAAAATTTACAATCACCAAAAATTACATAGGAGGCAACAAAAACTGTAATATTTATTACAGTTTCTGAGAATAGTGGCAATAAATTATATTACAACTTACTTCTGAAGAAGTTAACATAAAGCTGTACAATCTTATCAAAACATAAGCAAACGTTCAACTTTAAACTTTACAACTTATCTTGTTCTATTAAGTCTTAAATAAAGCGTGTAAAAGGATCGTATACGTATGTACTTGCTCTGGGCATTTAGTAGAAAATAGTTCAGATGGTCAAATTACGTACAAGAAATAATAATTTACTCTAAATTTCATACCTATATTTCGTCTTAACTTAACATTAAGACTTACTCATGGTTCTAAATACAAAATACAAATGAAAAGAAGAAAATTATTCTTAATTTAACAAAATAAAACATATAACAACTGAATAACATCAAACCTTTGTGAACAACATCAAACTTTTGTTAAAAATAAAATAATGTTAAATAACAAAAACGTTAATAACAATGAAAAGTAAGTTGAAATCGGAAAGACAGTTATTACGATATCATAATATGATATTAAGACGAAATATCGGTATGAAATTTGGAGTAAATTATTATTTCTTGTACGTAATTTGATGTTAATGATACAGTAGTACTTGTATAGTTCAGATGGTCTTTCCAAACCCACATTTATGGTTGAAAAATGCAATAGGAACTAACTTTTCCTATTAGTTTGAATCTTTTGCTAATCATGATTTTAAATTCCGAATTATTTTTATAAATAGATTAAAAAAGTAAATTTAGTATCGGCATTGCGTGTTAATTACTATTTAATATACAGTATGACTCAAAACAAACGACACGGAACCGTTTTGAACAGAAAACGCTGCAACCGAAAGAATAACCAACGGTGGTTGACAAATACCGGTACATGTTGAATGTGATCTTGGCGCTCTAAGCAGTACTCGTAGCGGTTGCATAGGTTGTCTATCATGTCCCGGAAGAGAATTGTTCCGTTTCCCTAACAGTTTCACAATCTTTTGCCGCAGCTCAGCAACGTTTGCCGAAGGTTCCCCAAAGTACGCATCAGGTGGAGTTAAATCAGGGGAATGTGAGGGATATGGAATGTTTGCTCCACGGGATGTCACGTGATTTCCGAAGGTGACAGGATTTAGCCCCATTCTTTTGAAATCACTGGGAGTGAAGATGTAGGTGTCGTGCTCGGCAGAAACGTTGGAGGTCCTTGAGCAACGGCGTGATTACCTGTTCTCTATAACGCACCTGATTTACAGTCACCGGATTCTGTTGATCATTCTCAACGAAATACGGACCAGTGATGCCGTTTCCAGAGACCACACTCCATATCGTCACCCGTTCACTGTGGAGTGGTGTTTCAATAATGATGTCTAGACGAACGAAACCAAGAAATCGGGTTGTTGGTTTATTGCTATAGGCTAAACATTCAGATGAACATGACACTCGTCCGAAAACCAAACATTAGTCAAAAATCCGGGATCGTCATACACCATTGCTAACATGAAAGCACAGTACACGACTCCTGCTTCTTATATCGACAGGTTTCAATGGTTGTCCAGTCTGTATCTTGTAAGGGAACCCACCAATGGTTTTAGACATATGTCGAACTGATGTTCGACCCATGTCCAGTTCAACTGCCGTTCGTCGGAGACTTTCGTTGTGGCGACTGCAACATTTGCTCAAAAATCGGCCGTGAATTTCATTCGTTGGGACGGCCGGTGCAACCTTTCCGCTGTGTGAGTACACTTCTAGTTCGACGGAATTTATCGACGACAGTTAGCATAACCTTGTTCGTGGGTGCTGGACGGTTAAAACGCTCCCGAAATTCCGTAGCAACGTGTAGCAGGCTAGGTCCAATGCCACGGCCAGTTCCGTATAATCGAAAATAGTGCTCCACGATAAACCCTTTCTCTTCGGTAGTTAATACCATTTTCACAGCAACACTGAGTAATTTCCCATCCACAATCATTCCTGTTCCAAATTCAACAATCGCCTACGTGTTCATCTCGCTGTGCCACCTTTCATGTGATGAAATTGTTCAGTGTCGTTTGTTTTCGGCCATACAGTATTTGTCGCATTAACACATTTTTTTTTTGAATTTTCTGTGAATGAACTGAATCAGTTCAATTTGTTTTTAACCGATTTACTGAAGATTCTATGAATGCACAGTAGTTTAGGTGCTTGTCTGCGGACTGGAATATCTGGGTTCAATTCCCCGGTGGTTAAGGATTTTTCCACGGTTGTTACTCCTCCAGATGGACCTTAGAGTTCATTCAGACCTCTGTCAAATCGGTATTCGATTATTCGGCGGCTAAGGCGGACGGGAGGACATTGGAATGACCATCTGACCTCACCTAGTCCCCCTTGGTCGAGAATTGTTGGGAGCCTAAAATTTCTGTTCATCTTAAGAGTAGCCTGTATTGGAATGCCTTTACTTTTTTGCTGAAGATGATTTGATTTACATATATTATTATTGTTATTAATGCTGTAGGCAAGTATTAACTGAACTGAATATAGTAAACCGACAACAGGAGAGACATCATCAATATAATAAAAATATAAGAAATATTCTAATAGTCTCTTGAGATAAGTAATCCAATAACTCAATAAATTTCTTTTTCATTTATTAATTGAACATTAAAGGGAATTGTTCTTATTAAAGAATAAAAAAGAATAAAAATCATTTTCACTTTCTTATTAATTGAAAAAGAGTTCATCATAATGAAAAATAAAGATTTAGACTATTTGGAAAACTAGCTCCTTTGTCAATTAATAAACAATAAGCTTATATATAAAAGTTAAAAGAAAATGAAATAGAGACAAGGAAGCGACAAAGGAATGTAGATCTGAAACGGTCGTTATTTAGTAAATGCACAATATGAATTATTTTTTCATTTTGTGGAAAAAAAGATAATTTTTTTTTAGGTAATTCATTAATGTACATTTTATTAATGAAAAATGAAATGTAAAGTAAGTATTTTTCTTTTGAGAAAAAGTTTAATAATTGAGGAATACGAGTAAACATTCATTTTACATTTAATTAAACATGGAAAATGATAAAATGTTCAGCTTAGATTTCATTTTACGAAGCTTGCATTTTAATGAGAGGGTGATCGATGGACATTAGTGTTGCAGTATAGAAGTACAACAAGTTTTCATTTCAAGATTATGAAGAGATACTGTGATTGTTCAGAAATTTGTGACAGTTGTTTTCTACTAAATATTTTATTTTTGATTAAAGTAGCAAATAATTGGTAAGCAGATATAACTTAACTAGAAGCAGGTGAAATTTTAAAAGTTTTTTTTTTAATAATGTCAAGATGAATAGAGATTGGGCTGTGGGACCAGTCTTATGTCCATTATGTGTATGTTCTTGGTTAGATGATTACTTGCAGAGATACAAATGTAAACCAAAATGTGCTCTTCATTTGCTAGGAACTGGTCAAAATAATTTATTGCTTGTGGACACTTTTAAGGTCTGAAGCTGTTCCTGGTGTCAAGTATTTGTAGAACTATATTTTGTTTAAGAACAGTTATGTAATTCATATAATTTTGGTTCTCTTAGCAGTTCTACTCATATGATCCTTTAATAGAGTTAATCAGAGAATTATTATTCCATATTTCTGTCAGGATCTTGAAAAAAAATACTAATAAAAAATACTTGGTTCATAAATCAAATTCCAGAATCTCTGAATTCCAGAGATCTAGAGATTCAATGATCGCAAGCAGATTTGTGTCTAAACTTTAGAAATTTCAAAGTAATAGTCAGTAACATTTCTTTCACATACACATAGTAGTAAAAGTTAATATTGTTTACGTAACTTAAAACATTCACTTGTAGACTGATTTTTTTAGTTTCTTATAATCAGTCTACAAGTGAATGTTTTAAGCTACGTAAACAATAATCTTTCTTAATTTCACATGTAGATTCCTTTGCAAGTAGAAACAATTCAAAATCTGTTCTGGGATTTGTCGTTTTCTCAGAGTTATTAAAGTCACTTTCTCTAATTGGAAAAGCTGAAGAACAGAGTTCGTAGCGAAATGTGGAATAGCTTTGTTTCTGCATCATTTGTTCAATCCAAAATGAAATCGTCTTTGATGGTTTGGTTTTGGGTTGTTCTATCACAGGAACTTGTAGAGACAGAAATGACTGTGACAATACAGGAGACCATCGGGTTTTTAACTGATTATTTGCTTCCTGAGGAGTTGGATCCCTGCAAAAATTAGATAAAAAACAATTTTAGTAATTTTTTTTTTAAAAAAAAGCAAAAACAAACAAAAACTTTAGGCAAATTCAGAAAATGGTACAATTTAAGACATAAGATGCTGAGCTACGGAGAACTAGGATCGACGTAGTAACAACAGTGATAAATTTATATTAGGTTAGGCTAGTTTAAAGTTCAAATGGATTAAGACTGAGAATCTAAGGGACATTTCCATTGTATTTCATTTCTAATTTGGTGGTTTCATGAAATCAATCAGTCTGTGTGTGTGTATTTCTCTCCCTAATAACTTTTGAACCACTAGATGGATTTTAAAACTTGATTCGAGGACTAGGGACAGTCTTTTTATATTTGAAAATCTTTTCCAAATGGGTTCTTATTAAGGATTTCCACACAAAAGCTTTGGAATCTAAACGAATTTTTATTCTATTTCGGTGAATATGTCATTGTCTTAAACGACGGGAATTAATCCTTTACCTAATCCACTGCACATGGATTTGATACAAATAAAATTCTATTCAAACAACTTGAGGAAATAATTCAGATTTAATTCATTTTTTGCAGAAAAGCGAAAATTTGTACTATTGGCAATTAGCAGATATAATTTGAATATAAATGTAGACTTTTCGTCTATGTCATTCCACAATTTAAAAACAATTAAAAATAAGCAAATTTTAAGAAATAACATTTTAAGGAATGTAGGGTTTAAGTTCTTTCTATTTCTTGTTGTTCAGATACTTGACCTTTCTTGGAAGATGTTTCAAATCGTACTTTTATAATGCTGAAGTTTATATTAATCTCACGCACTATGAGAAGTATATTATTAGGCTTTTAGGTAAGTCCGTCAATAAATTTAAAAAAATATTTAAAAGTAATTAAATAAATAAAGAAAAAAATTAGGAAAAAAGTTTAGTTGTTATCGCACAACCACGCGATTATCATCAGAAACATGGTTCAAAAACTCTATCTTGCATTTTACTTTTTTCTCGAAGATATATATTTCCAACCTGTTTAACTGTTAAGTATTCACGGTCTAGCTTTGAGTTATTTAACAATAACTAATTCTTAATAACTGAAGTACTTTTTTTTTTCCATACCGTATCTGCTGGTTAAGAATATTTACACTAGTACTCTCTAGTAAAATTCCGCATACAAAACAATGGAAATTACTTTTTTCAAAAGAAATCTCGTTTTCTGTGTTTTCATTTTGAAAGACCAAACCATCTTAAACCAAACTTTAATTTTCAGTAATATTTTTGTTCCTAAAATTATAGTTACGGGTAAGATGATTTTTTTTTAAGCGAATACAAGAATCAGCAAATTCCGTTGTCTATCAGCTTAATATTGGACTAACTATAAATTTTATTTATTTTATTTTATTCAGATGAAAAACTTAAACCAGTTTCTTAAGAAAGGAGCGTTTTATGTCTTAATTCTAAGTTATCTTTTTAGAATTCCATTTTTATATCTAAGTAATTCGAAACAATTTGCTTAAACATTTCCACGTTTTAAACTATGCAATTATAGAGATTTTCAGAAGTTGACAGAAATAACATTAAATTTCATATTATTTTAGAAGTACAAGAATTCATAATGGGACTTTAAGACTACTATAGTTATTAGAATGTATATATTAATAAAGTTCGAAACTTACCCATATTTAGCGAAATTTGTCCACATGTTGATTGTATGTTCACTTAGAATTTTATCTTTTCCCTCCAAATCTTGAGGCGCATAAACACTATCAAATAGTAATAGCAATTCCTCTCCATGAGCAGCACCTAAAGATAAAACAATAATTATTAACAATTTATTAACTAAATATAAATTTACATATAATTATATAGAGTAGGTAAAATAAAAACCTCATTTATTTTAAATAGCTTTGTGAAAATCTACGGATATTTTCCTTAAATAAGATGAAAACTCACTTTTTATTAACAAAAACAATTTCAAAGCAAAAAGTAAAAATGGTTAACAAGAATCCAAGAAACAATTTAAAAATAATTTGTGATTGATGAGAATTACAGTTTCCGTATTTAATCACAGTTTATTTTTCGATATACAGGGTGGCCCCAATAGGTTTCAAGGTATGTGTGTGTTCACTATAAACAGTATTCAACGCTAATGATCTTTAGCATGTTATGATATCGCTCCGATATTGTTCGCCACAGTCGCGCATGCGCTGATGATTGTTGTTTAGTGTTCGTTGGCCTAAGTGTGGATAATGGCGTATTCAATTCCACAAGGCGGGCGGAGAAATGCATCGAGGCTGATGGCAGCCACTTCCAACGTCTACTTTGAACATGACAATTAAACATATATCGGCAATAATGTACAGATAATATGAACAGGAACTATAGCGTTAAATAGTGTTCATTTTCACAACCAAACTATACCTGAAAACATTTTGGGGTCGATTTTAGGTGTGCAACAATGTATAATTAGATAGGGAATTCTTTAAAGATGATAATTCATGGGGCTTAAGTTGCAAGAAAATTGTTAATACAAAAATTGGAATTTAATATTGTAGTAGTCTTAATGTTACAGCACCTGAAAAATTCTGACGATCTACAAAAGTGAAAAGATTCTTGTACATCTCATGCTCCATTCTGAACTCATAAGTGGGAATTTCTATTTCTATCAATTGTTGAACAGTTAAATGGTGACAGGCTTTAATAGCACCATCGGAAACAATCTATAAAAGCAAGAAAATAAATAAATAAATAAATAAATAAATAAATAAATAAATAAATAAATAAATAAATTAACTTCAACTAGTCTCGACCAACGGGACTAATTGACATTGGATGGTCATCCCGACGCTCCCCCACCTTTAACCCCCGAGTAAGAAACTTGATACCCATTTGACAGAGGACTGAGCGAGGATAGGATCCATCTATTATTTAAGTGGTAATGACCCAAAAAGATATACTTTCGCATATACTAGTTTTTTTTCATCATTTTATAATCTTTGGACAAAACACTAGTCAAATATTTATTCACTTAATTCTTAAAGAAACACAACAAAAGTTTCTTGGTAACATACAGTGTGGCCGGGATGCTCCCGTATCCCTATTTTGTATTATTATTGTTATTTGTTTGGACCATAGTTATTTGATGGTCATATTAATGGCGAAACTTCTTTACACATGTTACAAACATGGTTAATCCCACAGCTTGAAGACGAAGGTATCATGGAATGCGCATGGCTACGGCAGGACGGGGCACCTGCTCACTTCGCTCTTACTGTGTGCGGGTTTCTTCATGAACATTTTTCAGGACGCTGGATTGGTCGCGGTAATCCAGCATCGTCAGCTCCATTGAAATGGCCACCCCGAATTCCTGACCTCACGACATGGGGGATCATTGTGAGGAATCATCAAGGCCTATGTGGCTGAACGTCGTTATGCAACAAATGAATTTCAAACCATCACTCCGGACATGCTCCAAAAAATGTCAAACAGGACGTGGCGGCGTATGAACTTGTGTGTATAGCATGATGGCATACACACAGACGCATTGGACACTTAATGTGTAAATATTTTCTTAAAATATGACTACCAGTTAAAGGGTACTGCCACACTGTAGAAACGGTTAGTGAATGCGTATTATTGTACATAAATATTGTTTATATATTTGTGATGCTTTTGGCAAAAGATATAAGGTTTTTAATAGAAAGCGTCAGTAGTTAATTTTGCCATTAAACTCTCCTAAACACTATACAAAGATTTTTTTTTTTTATGTCATATTATAGCAGAGATAAGATTTTTTTTGAACAAATATCACAACATGATTCAGGGCTGCTACATGAATACATCCACTATTAATCTTTTTTTCTATTTTTTTGTGATAGGTTTGTTTCGGAACTCAATGTCTCATTAAAAATGAAAGAGGGAAT
Organism: Thereuonema tuberculata; assembly: GCA_023159025.1. NCBI lineage: Eukaryota > Metazoa > Arthropoda > Chilopoda > Scutigeromorpha > Scutigeridae > Thereuonema > Thereuonema tuberculata. Next base: position 65,328,286 of record JAFIDM010004315.1, on the reverse strand, counting down.
GAATATAGAACAAAAGATTAGACCTTAAAGTACTTCAACAATAATTATCATTCAAAGCGAAGTAGGGAAGTCTTTTTATCTAGAATTTAATGAAACAAACTTACATCTATTAAAGATTGAATAAAAGTCCTATCCTTGATGTCGTAAGATAATGCGGAATCCAAATACAATTTCTTAACTTGACTTATCGAATTGTCGGATACTCCTCCAAAATGGGTTATCATTTGACCCACAAACTCCACTATTTCTATTTCCTTCATTTGAACCATTTTATGCCATTCAACTGAAAAACAAAATTCATTAATACATTAATAATAGCAATGAGTGACTTTTAATTTTTGAATTACAATCATTATTTAGGTTTTTTAGAAAAAAGTGGTTTAAACATTTTCGATAAGATTATTTGTATACGAATTTCTTAAATACTTATTATTATTTATGTTTAGCAATTAAAAATAGAGATCAGAAAATGAAAAATCTATTTGAAATTAATATAATACCATATTACTTCCTGAAATTCTTTTATGTATACATAGAATCATTTCCCAAAAATCTGACATTATCTGAAAATTAATAAATAAAAAAAAACTTCCAAGTTTTACTTGCCAATATTTTGCAATGCTAAGATCATTACAGGAAAAAAAAAATTGATGCTAAGATATTTTCAAGTGAAATTAGTACTATAAATTTTTGAGGTGCAATTAATTCACAAGGGCAGTCACTGATTTGATGATTTACGTAGAATTCACTAACATCAGATAACAGTTTGTTGAATTTCATATCAATTAATTTTATATTTAATTTTTCAGTTTATTGAGGTAAAATGAAAAAAAGAATGTGTAGAGAACAAACGTCGTTTGTTGGTCTGATAGTTCATAGAAATTATTGTTTTCCAAATTATGAACACTTTTAATATTACTTAGATGTAGGAGATTATAGTGTGAATACTTAATTATGAACACTTTTAAATATTTAAAAATAGTAAATATAGTAATAAAAAGGGATAAAAAAGCGCAACAAAAAGCAATCATTGAGCTGCTTTTGGAAAATTTGTCACCGGGAATCGAAGTTTCTGGGGTTATTATCCATCCTCAGTTGGATTCACTCAGTGTCTGCAGCTCAGTGAGATCAAAGGAAATATGTACAAAAGACAGGTAAACATAAGAATGACCCTTCATATAAAACATTACAAAATAAATAAAAAATAAGAAAGGGTAAATCCAATTGAAGAAGGATAAGAACCCTGAAACAGACTGTCTTGGATTCCCGGTGTCAAATATTCCAAAAGCAGCTCAGTGATTGTTATTTGCTGTGCGTTTTTATTCTTTTCTAAATTCTTGTACGCAAATAAAAATTTCCATTATAGTAAATATAGTATTGTGGTACTTAAATAGACTAAAAACATTCCAAGTTCTGAAATTTATTCTTAACAAGTTCCTTGGGATTTCTGATTACGTAACATCAGAGTATTTAACATAGATGGAATTTTTCCGTTCCATCTATTTTTGTCCTAGGTTTCTCTGATATTCGGTGCAATGATAATGTTCATACTCATTTTTTTTAACTAATAATTTACGCAATTAAGAAAAAGCACAAATTTACTTAAAACAGTATCAATTCCTTCTTGTTCAGTGAATCCAGATATTACGGGAACTCGGTTGATTTTTCTTTGACGAAATAAATTGATGGGATGATCTTCAACAAACTTCAACTTAGTGGATTTTTCAACAACGGGAACAAAGCCAAGTGGAAACATCCCTACTTTCTAGTTAAAAACAGAAAATAAACTCTCTTTTAATTCATTTTTATTATTTTAACATGGAAACAATTCAAAAGCATGAAAATAACTATTATTCCATAGTTCAGTTAATTCACTCTCTGTTAATAACAAAGTCTGAAAGTGAATAGGGTTTCCATTGATACTTACATAACTTACAGAGTCCGCTATCTGTATTATCTCTTCTACCGATTTGTTTCTGAGGCAGTTGATGAGATCGGTGGTAGAAACAGTTGAACAATTGAGTTGATGAGCTAAATACGATGTGTATTTCAATGGATTGTCTTGAATTGCCCAATGACAAAATGGCGACCCACTCTGTAGAATCACACGATGAAATAAACCTTGAAATAGAAATAATATTAGAAAATTTCGGATGAAATCAATCGAACAATTAGAACTTTAACTTCGTATTTTCTATTTAATAATACTGTAACGTATTTTGGTTTCCATTTAAAAGAGTTAAGTAGAAAAAGAATTGAAATAGTAAAATCACTTAAATTTTCGTTCGTGTATTAAACTGTTTGCAGTGGTTAAAGCAATCAGTACTAATACGAAATCTTTCGCAATTCCAAAATTATGTCGCATTTTGGTGTAGTCGGAGGATACTTGAAAAAATTTAAGTATAAAATTATTGAAAGCTAAAATATTTTATTTCTGCCTTCAATGAAATATGTCAATATTAGTCATTTTAAAATATGGGAGACGAAATTTTAATGACAAATATTCTGGCAATTATCTTTGTAGAAATTCCAGCGTTTGTAAAAAGATCAGTGATTTACCTTTTGAAGCTGAAGAAATGAGATGAAATCCTACCGAGGCAGCACCGGAGCTTTCTCCAAATAGAGTCACTAGATGTGGGTCTCCACCAAATGCTTCAATGTTGCCTTGGATCCATTTCAAAGCCAATCTTTGATCCCATAAACCAAAATTACCAGGAGATGCATCATCATTGGTACTCAAGAAACCTTTGAGAAATGGAAAACGAATTTATTAACAAAAAAAAAAAAAAATCACTTTCATATTATTAAAATGCGATCATTTGATAGTAGAGATCGTTTTGTAATAAAAGATTTTTGAAACTTGGGAGTTCAACATAATTGATAATTTACATCGGATTTAATCCACTTCGAAAATACTTGAGTAAAAGAGCTAGATAATTTTTTATTGAAACACTTACCTAATGCCCCCAGTCGATAATTGATAGAAACCAAGACAATGTTTTTCTCTAACAACCTTTTGGGTCCCACATTTGTTACAGAATCTCCAATCAAAAAGCCTCCTCCATGAATCCATACCATCACAGGAAACTTCTGTGTACGATTGACAGAAGGAATCTATAAAACCAAAGAGGAACAAAAATATATGATATCGTTTACAACGGCAACGAATTTGAAAGGAGAATGGGCAGATCTGCCCCACCACAGTGAAGCGATAAGATATGTACATATAGTAAGGTCTCCTTAAATAGAATATATTTTATTATTACGACTCGTCTCCATTATTAGTCCGTTCGGAGTTATATAACTCTAGATATGACTTACCTAGTTGACATCTTACTTCACGGATGTATTAACTATCATTTAATAATTATTTGCAGTAACAGTAAATATTATTTTCATTTATTACATATAAATACTTATTATTTACTTGAAATAAATGAAAACATTATTTACTGTTACTGCAAATATTTATTAAATGATAATTAATTAATACATCAATTAATTAATTAATTGACTAATAATTGAGACAAGTCGTAATAATAAAAAATTTTCTATTTAAGGAGATAGGTATATATCTTATCACTATACAGGGTGGGGCAACTTCCCACACATTTTTGCCCATTGACCTTTTAAAAATATAAGCAAATTGGATTTTACATTTCAATTCTAACAACATGAAGAATAACTTATGTGCTAATTTTGTTAACAACTTTTTTTTTTTTTGGTTCTTACAAGCTTCCATCATCATCATAAATAAAATGATTCATAAGATTGTCTTTTAATCACTTCAGATAAAACATTAGTTTGAGTAAAACACTCAGTAAGACTGCAAACTTAAATTGAATAAGCTTATTTTGTTGGAAGATTTTAAGGATTTCTGGAGGCAATTCTCTTTGCTACCACTTACAAAGTCATAAGATGCCAATCGAAAAAAGCACATTTCCAAATAGTTGATTGATTACGAGACCAATAATCTACGGAAAACTTTTAATTCTAAAAGAAAGAAACCTATTGACCATTCAGGGCTTTTTTGCTGACGAAAGCTGTTATATTCCTACGGGTTAATATAGATTGAACAGTTGGCCATTCATTCTATCGGTAAGCATGATTTTTCTACTTGAAATCTATTGTTTGACTTTTTGCTTGTTGTGTTGCGCATTGCATTGCTCATCAAGATACACAGATTCAATATTGGAGAAGAATATAAATCTAACACAGAGATCAAGATTTTTAAAATGATATGACGAACCATAACCAATCCACATTAAGATAATTCCTGTTCTAACACTACTATGACAAAAAAACAAAAACAAAAACAAAAAAAAACAATCACTATTTATCACAATGAGTTGAAGACATTGGAATATTAGAAGCCTCTCGTATTTCAATGTGATGAACGTAATTATAATTATTTTTCTTTCTGAGTTCATGAATTCAGGAGTTTTCCTTCAATTTCAACATCAGAAAAATCCTCTTTCACTTTTGTTAAGCCCTCGGATCTTCTTTTCTACCCCTTTCGATCCCTTGTTTTCCTTTTTTTTTTTCTTTCAAGTTTCCTTGTTTACATATTTTCTAATTTCTTTTTTTCTTCTTCTTCTTGTCCAACTCTATAAATGTTCTTCAGCAACTTCAGTTTTACTTAAACTGAACTTTATGCAGTTAATTAATCAATAAGTTTAATAATTTCGAGATAGAAGCGTTCGACAGAAAATAACTTACCTGAGGTGTGTATATATTCAAGTACAGACAGTCTTCTTGACCAATTACATTGCTCCGGCTTAAGTCCATTTGAGGACAAGCTGGTCTAGGTTCTATAGCCTCCAATACATTCCCCCATGGTCGAGCAGGTTCAGGTTTCTATTTCAATTAAAGATGATAAATTAGAATTTAATTTATTATCTATTAAAAACGAATTGAAGAGTCCCACATTATTCATGCAAACAAAGGAAAAGGAAGAGAAATAATCCAATTAAAGTACATATTTAACAAACAACTTACAAAATATTTACATATATTGTAGAGATCACAGAAAACATATAGTTTATTAATAGTCTTATTACTCTTTGTTTATTTTTCAGATTAGTTCTAATCTTTTATAAGAAAATCTTGGCACCCTAAAATGTTTAATGAATTTTATTATGAAACAAAATAAAATAAAATAAAACAAAAAGAAATGAAAGCTAAATAAAAAACTACACATAAATACACACACACACACACACACACACACACATACACAAACCAAGCATAATACATAACACAAAACTTTACAAACACTTGTAAACTTTTACTTGAAACTTATCATTCATTACTTTTCGTAATTGAAGATTGTATTGAACTGTATTACAATCAAAATGTATGGATTTTTCTTTACGTTAAAAAAAAAAAAAATATGGAACAATCCACCTTTGCAACTACAAATCGAATCTAGTAATATTAAAAACACTTTCTTAGTGATCTCCCACACCAAAAGTGTAGAGGAGGAGAGCTTTTACTTCCATTCTGTCCGTCTGTTATCACCTGTACAGCTCAAACTACAAGACATGATTCCTATCTTATTGAACCATTACGACTTATAGAGATGGGGAAAAAATACGAGTTCACGTCTGCAGTCCGATATCCAATTTCGTGACAATAATTAAGAAAGAGTATACTTAACGCCTTCTGAGAGATTTTATTCAGCTTGTGTCGTAGCCGTGATGGTAACTCTATTGCTGTATGTGAAACCTATAAACCAGGTTTTGAATCTGTTGGAATAGCAATACAGCGGCAGACGATAGCCTTCTTTTTCTTTTTAATCTTATTTTGAATTTTTTATCTTTCTATTGTTTTTTTAATTATACATTTTTTAATTTTTTTTTATTAATTATATTTTACATTTCGTCCCTCATTATCTGTAGAATATGAAACATATACGTTGTTGCTATGGTTCCGTATACACTGTGAAACCAGGTTTTTGTCTTGTCTTTAACTGAAGGAAGGTAGCAACAACAATAATAATAAACAGATCCAAAGAGGAAGGGAATCCGCTTTTTAACACTTTTGCAGGACGTAATAGTTCATTATAAAATTGATTTGTAAAAGTAGAATTAAACAAACTGTATTAGACTTGTTATAAATCCATCACATAATAATTAAATTGTTGTTCTAATTCATGCTGATATATTAAACAACAAACAGGATAGAATTTAATTGATTATTGTGTTTTCTCTGCTTAGGAAACAAATAAAAATTATATCAATTGCTTTTCAGTCATAACAGGTTTTCAATATGACTACAGTAAATCATTTATATTTTCTAAGACACGTTTCTGTTCAAATTATATATATTTTTATAATAATGGATTTTTTGTCAATTTTTTTGTAATCGCCATCTGGTCTGAGATCATTGAACTTGAATTGCTGTTATGAACCAACATTTCCTTGTATTTCATGGGTAAAAGAGAAATCTCAATTACGTGGTTTCAGATGCAGCTGAGACGGAAGCAAAAATAACTCAAGCACAATTCTAATGAAATGACACATGTTTAAATCACACATTTCAAATTCATTTTGAATTCCGAAATCTTGATGAAAAACAAATACTTATGACTTGAATTAGAAAAGTTGGACCAGCATGAAATATTTGACATAAAGGAAATTTTGTGAAAGTTCCTTAAATTCTGAGAATAATGTTATCAATTCGAACTAATCTTTTCAAAAGCTAGCATTATTTATAAGTGTTGTTTTCTGTAATTAAAAGTCAATGTTCCAATTATTTCAATGTGAGCAGTTCCATTCGTATCCGTATAGCAATCAAAGAGAATCATAAGATTGTTCTAATATTTATAATATCTCTTAATTTATATAGATGAGGAAATAAGTTTTATAATTCAAAACAGTTTAATATAAAATTTAAAATTGAAGTATCTGTGTCCATGTAAAACAAACATAAATATTTTTTTTTAGCTTAGGGAAATAAAACTTTGGATTATTAGGAAGAGGAATTCCAATTGATTTCGTGCAAAAAAATTTGTTCTCACAATGAAGCTAGGAAGAATTATCAAATACGAATACTCAAAAGGTTCATAATAGAATGATGAAATTCTTTTAATATGTTTCAGATATTGAATGAAAATCGAAAAAAAATTATTGTAAGATCGTTCCGGATCAATAACCAATCACCACCGACCCTTAGCTATTACAGTTTTCTACTTACAGATACTGAAAAAATTATCTATTTAAGGATCTTACTGAATTTGAACTTTCATATTGATTTTTATATAATTTTGGGTCGTAGATGAAGACTTTAGGTTCAAACCTAACAATAGATACTATTTACAAAACTAGTTTATTATTTAAAACTTCCTTCTAAATAACATCAGCAATATTTCGCAGGAAGGCTTTTCCTTCTTCGTCAGGCTTACATTTTGGAAAAATAAAACGAAGCAAATCAACAAAGAAAAACTTAATTCAAATAAAACAAAGTAATAAACTAGTTTTGTAAATATGTCTACATTGAATATATTTTATTGAAGAATAGATACTATCTTTAAATTACTTTTATCAAAACAAATAAATAGCTATTGTTTTTCCTAAGAAATTCCAGTGTTTAATCATTATTAAAATTTGTTATTTAGACTATATATTTTCAGTTGAAATAATTATTTTTAGATATTCTCTCATGAGGGTACTTGAAGTTTAGACTCCGATTTCAGTTCTCTTGCTCTCATCTTTAGCTAGTCTTTAGTCCGTCTAAAGCTAAAGAATTTCAGATCTACTGCTAATAAGTCTCCATTGAATTATTTATATATTTAGGAAAATTTTGTTTTGATAATCAAACTCAACCCTAGTTTTCGTTCAAAGATTTTATTAGAAATTACAGATGATTTGTACTTAATAATGTTTTAAACGGGATTCAGATTTGTCTTTATTTCCGCAGATTGATAAGTTCTACAAATTATTAATTCCATATCATTCAGTCTCTTCCTATCACGAAAGGAAACAACATAGAAATACTTCTTTCTGTCAAATACAACGTGAAACCCTGAACAAATATCCCTTGATCATGGAATAATTAAAATATATATACAGAACAAAAATAAATTTTTTTGAACATTACTGCAGAAATATATTAGATTAGTTGTTTCGTGTTGTGAGTTTGAAATAATTAGTTAATCGTCGATCTGAAGGTGAGACCAATTGTATTTTTACTCTAGAAATGTATTCAATATGTATTTTAAATTCAAATGTAAAATTTAAATTTAAAATATATTTAAATAAAATTTAAATTTAAAGAATATAAACAAATCAAAACTTAATTTTCTATTAGGGAAATATGATGTTGCCGCTCCGCCATAGCCTGGGTCTAGCCGACAGCCTGCTATGAGGCAGATGTGTCGGAACGTGATTCGAATCCCGGCGTCGACATGGATGTTTGAAAAAATTTCCTTTCTTGTGTTGTCGGCTTCTTCATCTTTTTCTTCAGGTCTCCTCATTTCTTAATGACTTCCTGAGGAAGGCAACGGGAAACCATCTCAGTATCTATTCCCTGGAAATTCAAAGGCTTCTTCTAGAGACTCGCCATGATAGCAACCCTAGAGATCCATTGTGCACGACTCTTCGGACACGAAGTTTGCTCTTAAACAAGAACATGATACAAAGAAGGTATTAACTATTAAATGAACTATTAATGAAGAAATATGCCGGATTGGCCTTCTGCCTTCTACTTCGTCCGGTTCTGCTAATGACCTCAGGAGCCTTACCTTCTGTTCTCGTGATCAGGGCCCCCAAAAGGGGGGGGGGGTCAGTTGATCCCTCAGCACCGGGGCCCGGCCGTCAAAGGGGCCCGGGCTGAGATCCAAAGGGGCCTGGGCTTGTCGATTTGGAGATTCCCCCCCCCCTCTTTTTTTGGTTGTCGATTTGCAGATTCCCCTTTTTTTTGATTTTGATAAAATGCGGGGAGGGGAGAAAGCCTCGGTTTTGCATTTGGTACCTGGGCCCGGAATTTGATGTTGGGGGCCTGCTCGTGATACTAAGCGAAGAAGACTCGCAACATTTTGGCATATTTTATTTTAGAAAAGGAATCGAAAGAATTAGAACTCACAGAAATCATAGATTAAATATCATTTCATTTTTTTTGTTCAGATTTTACCAAGTGCTACCTTTTTTAATATTGATAAATTAAACATATTAAGTCAAAAAATAATTCTACCTGAAATCGAAGTGATCCAATGGGTGGTTGTGCGTAGGGAATTCCTGTGAAAGCCCAGAACCTCCTTCCGTTGAATGTCATTCTTTGTTGACCTCTTAATAATCCCTGCTTTACTTTCACTAACGGTGAAAACGAGAAATCGCTTCTATTTTCTAAATTCATTGTTACTAAATGGAAAACTGAAGCAACTATCAACAAGGAAATGAGACCATAAGAAATCCCCATAGTGATCGCTTTCTGTTTCAATCACTCTTTCCTGAAATTAGAATAGAAAGTGTGAATCATTTAATATTCATCTGATTATTTGTGTTCTGTTCAGTTTTTAAAACTAATTTTATAATTGAGTTATTTTATTAAGGCCGGAAGTTAAAGTTCAGTCCTAGAACGTCTTTGGAGGCTGTTCAATAGAAGGCCCTTTCAAATCAATAATTTAAATACATACACAAAAAATAACTGAATAATGTAATACAGTCGAACCTCCATATATCGAAGTAGCAAATTGCCCGAAAAAAATTCGATATATAGAAATTTCGATATATAGAATTTTATCCTAATTACTACTAAAACATTAAAATTAAAGTTAATTTTCGTATAAGAAACTCATTTTCTAATTTATATGCGAATCACATTAAATGAAATTGAAAATGAGTTAATACAGGTAATTAAAAAATGAATTAATATGAAAGATTTATTGAGTACTACAACATACCTTTTAAAAAAACAATAATCCAGACAGTGGTTACAATGATCACAGTTACATTTTTTTTTAAAAAAACTTCGAATATATCTTTCTGAACAGCCATTTCAGCAAGAAAGTTCATCAAAGAAATGTTCGCATTTATTCAGTCCATTAAAAACTTCATAGGAACATTTTCCGCGAATTGAAGTCCACGACGTATTGTTTCAAATGCTTCTTGCATTTCTTTTTTTGATGGGTTGGAAATGATTTCAGAGTCATTTACTTCCTCTGGTTCTTCGATTTCTTTTTCAGTTTCATGAAACAAACTCAGTATGTCTTCGTCTGTAGGATAATCAGCAACGGCATTCCGATTTTTTATAATAGTCGACACTGTGCTTGTGGGAATACCAAATTTAGCTGAAATGTCTTTTTGGCGCATTCCGCTATCTACATTCTTCAGCAATTCAACTTCATCCACACTTTTATCCCAATAAGACTTGAAAAAAAAATTCGATATATAGAGATTTTTTCGATATATAGAAACAGTTTTTCTATGTAATGAACATGGAGATTTGCTAAGAGTTCGATATATAGAAAATTTCGATATGGGGAAGTTCGATATATGGAGGTTCGACTCCATATATTAGATTGACAGAATTATCTAGAAACCTAAATTAATTGTTATTACTTTAGTAGTACGACAATTTATCATATTTTGGTATTAGTAATCAAGTTCTCACCCTATAATGTTATAACTATTCCAAAAGAAAGATAAGACTCTATATTTATTTTCAGTAGCTGCTCGAAATATTCCTTTTTATTTTCCAAAATGGAATCCCATAGCTTAGTGGTAAATGAGAAAAAGATTTCATTTTATTTGGAAATACGGCATTGTAGTAAAACAACTGTACAATTTAAATAATAATTGATTCTTAATTCATCAATTAATTCTAATTTAAATTTTGTTTCTTGGTTTTTTAAACCTCTAAGGTAATGACAGGTTTTAATAACTGTAGTAATTCAATGAAACTCACACAAAGTATTAACTGTGAAATCTGAAGTCCAGAATAATAAGTGAATCTTCCAGAACTCAGAATTAGTTAATATTAAGTTAAAGTTAATGTGAGCCACTACAGGCCTATGTGGCTCTTGGGGCCATGGGAGGTAAGGCTCACGGCGTTAATTAATGGTAATTTATTTATTTATCCCTTGTAGAAGAATAACTAAAGAAATATATTCAGTTTAAATCTCAAGTTGACTTAGTTTTTATATACTTGAATATAATGAATTAAAATTCAAAGTATTTTAAATTCTAATAATTTATACAAAAAATTTATTCAATTTTTTTTTTTTTGTACATCACATGAAACTGAAATTCTTGATATTTAATTACAAAGCTTATGACGAATTAACATCTCAGATGTAATAATTGTATCATGTCGCTGAAATTCAGTAAAAAAATAAATAAAATTTGGCTAAAATGAGATAAACTACGAGAGAAAAAAGACAGTATTAATTTAAACTTACGGAATTCGAAGAGAATGTTCTTTATTTTTTGTCTCAGGAAAAAAAAAAGCCACATTTAGGTATTTTACGACGATATCTATCTCACTCTATATATATAAAAAAAATTGGTTAGACCCTAAATGCTTAATTTGGTCATTTTTCCATTACCATTTCTGTTTAATATTGGAATCTGATCGGCTTTACAATTGAATTGTAATTTCATCTGCTTAGTTGTTAAAGTTATTTGATCTTTTCATTTAATTTCGAAAAACGATGGTTCGATGGTTCTTTGTTTTTTGATTTCAATGATATATTTTATAGCGGTTTATGTTTCACTTACCATCTGAAACACGCATCTCATTTCTACTCATAATCCAATTCATTGATTGTATTTTAATGTAAGTAGAATACTCGATTTCATTGAAAAATATGAAAGTTTAAATAAAAAAGGCTTTAGAAACTTAGCTTACTGATTTGAATTTTTTTTTTAAACAATGAATTAATTTCAATTGAAGTTTTATTGATTTAAAAAAAAA
>JAFIDM010004315.1:65268972-65310598 GCA_023159025.1 Thereuonema tuberculata | reverse complement strand
AGATCAGTGTATTTACTGATCTTGTCTGCGTGAGTTTTCTGCATGTTCTTGCTGATAGGCACTGCAATATCAATTAGATAGGTCTGTTTGTTGACCTTATCAACAAGTGTGATGTCTGGTCTGTTGTGATGTATGGTTTTGTCTGTGTGAATGGGGCGGTCTCAGTATAGTTTATATGAGGGTGACTCTAATACGCTTTGTGGTATGTACTTGTAGTACGGGACCGTGCTCTTAATAAGTGAATGTTTGTGTGCTAGTTGTTGATGAACGATCGATGCTACCTGATTGTGTCGGTGGAGGTAGTCTGTTTGAGAGAGAAGGGGACAGCCTGATATTACGTGGTTATTATTATTATTATAGTTAAAGATTTTAAGTAAGAACATTTAACGTCCATAATCGAATCAGAAAGGCAAATATTTATTTTAGTCAGCTGCTGCCCTTTTTGTTTCTCTTTTGTTTAAAGATTTTAACATTCTGATATTTTTTAAAACATATACTTGAATTATTAACCTTTCTTTAACGTGCTAAGTGAACTATCTAGGAACACAATTGACACATACATATACTTGAATATTTATATCCTCTACATGGGCCATTTTATATTTCATATATGAGAGAGGTTTCATATTTTCTTGGAATCTTAAATGCACTCATTGCCAAAAACAGTAGCGCATCCAGAAGCAACAGTCGAAATGGAATGACACTTGGTAGAGGCAGTGAGAAAGATGATGCAAATAACTGATTACAATATCAAAACAATTGGGCCGTTTATTCGGGCAAAAACACTATATGCGAATAATCCCACTAGTACTGCATCATACCGTCCCTAGCGTGGATACACACGGCGATATGGCTTGGTATGGAGTTTTAGAGATGTCTAATGCTATTCTGACGAACATCCTCCCACAACTGTTGCAACTGCTGCTCCAGATCAATGATCGACAATTCTGGAGACCTGGCCGGTCTCAGATAAACAATGAAGTCCGGATTTATGCGCTGCCCAGTGCTTCTCCAAATTCGAGTACGGTGGTTATCTGTGTCCACAAAAAAACCTGGATTCGTCACTAAACGCAATCGTTGCCAGTCCATTGCCCAGCATATCACCCTCTCACTACACCAGTGAAAACGAAGTCGCCGATGGTGGGATGTTAAGGCAAACAGCGTTCTGCAGGATGCCTCGCAATCATGCAGTTAGACTCAGAGGTTTCTAGTGATGCCGCTACATAACTCTGGATGATGGACAGGGATCATTCTGTTGGCGTCAGACTGACTCTGGATCAGTTCGCGCTATTGGACAATGATATCATCCTCTCTTCTGGTAGTCTGCCCAGGTCATTAAGTGCCTTCCTTGGGAATGTATGATCACTGTTTCCAACACAGTCTCACAGTAGAGTGGGAACGATGAGATGGTGGCCAATTCGACAGAACGAACAGCCTGTCTCCCGTAGCCCAATGATACGACCTCTTTGAAACTCAGTCAGTTGTTTAAAGCGGCGTCGAATGTGTCGTCGAGGCATGTGAAACTCAGAGACCTGCACTCCACAACCATTCTGATTATAAAGCACACAGCGATATTAACCACAGCCTTAGTGATACTAACGCATCTGGTAGCAGTTCTCAGTGGGCAACCCAAATGCGATCAGTGGCACAACTACCTGTAACGGTGCCGTATGCGAGTTTTGTCGTTCCCAGATTATTCGTTCTGCTACGCTAATTTGTTTTGGCAATTAGTCGATATACTGTGTTTCTATTTAAAAATACTAAATTTGAATTTCTAATTGAAGCTTATCTAAAAGTTTGTTTTTGTCTGAAATATCTTTTCTTGTACCCATTTATTGAATTCATTGGGAAGTATTTATATGAAATAAGAAAATATGAAATGAAAAAAGGTTTTTATTATTATAGTACTTACGATCTTACAATGTAGCAGTATTAAAATTTTCGGAATAATGTTTGAAATAATGGCTGTTTTCAATATCCTTATATATTATTTCTCAAAGGTGTTTTTGTGTCGGTACGGCATATTTCCATTAAGACTTTATCAAAATCAATGATTGAGACATCATTTTGAAGATTATGTTCCCCGCTAATGACGAAAAATAAACCAATTGTTTAAAATTAATGTTTTCATTAAAAAACTTTATTTTAAAAACCTTTTTATAAAAATGTAGACACGCTTTAACAGAAGCGACTTATCTTTCGAAAGCGAAACAAAATTTTAAATAATGCTGTAGCATCATAACTTCAAATATAACCTTTTTTTGAATAAAAATGCACTTTATAAAGATATTTCATCGTTTATTTAATAAGAACAGATAAAAAAACAAACAAAGATTTATATTTTAATAAAAATAAACGACTTATTACAATAAAAAAACATAAAAATTTGTCAACTTCTCATATATTATTTCTCAAAGGTGGTTTTCTTTTTTTTTTTTTTATATCACTTAATACTTCATCAAAATCAATGATTGAGAAATTTTGAAGATTACGTTCACCGCTAATGACGAAAAATAAACAAATTGTTTAAATTAATGTTTTCGTTAAAAAACTTAATTTTAAAAACCTTTTTATAAAAATGTAGAAGGCGTCATATCTATTGAGAATCTGTTCATTTATTTATTTCCACATTACCATTCGGTGACTGATCAAGATACCATGCGAATTATTCGCACGGTTCAACATTTTTATAAAAATGGAGAAGGCGCCATCTATTGACAATGGGCTTAACTAACATGCACGGCAGCTGTTGGATTTGTTTATTATTTCTCAAAAGTAGTTTTTTGTTGCGAATTATTCGCACGGGTCAGCTAGTTATTAAAAAAGCATGAAAACAAAGCATGAGTAGGAAAAAACACAACAAAACCATTAACAGAAAAATTAGGTTGTAAATTACATTTAAAAATTATTTCAAGGATTAGATAATGGATAGCCGAAGAGTTAATAATACAAAAGATACGGAAACGAAAAAAAAGGTCATATAGTCACATTAATAAAAATAAGAAATATTAAAGAAAAGTATCTGAGGCATTCCCTACATTTATTAGAAAACATAAGGTATTGTACGAGTTAACAAAGGCTCTGAGACAGAATTATATTTAAAAATATTGGTGAATAATGATGTCAACATAAATCATGATACTCTGATACGAGAATTTGAAAAAAACAGAAGAAAAAAAAACCAATTGTACACAGTTAGATAGGCATTTTAAAAACATCAAAACTTATTTATGAACTTTTCAAACTTATTTGTTTTATAACACTGTTTTCACATGTTTTCAAAATGTTGAAGCAATTGTAAATCATCATACATTTCTTATAAAAGTAACAATTATTCCTTTCTTTAAAACTTTCAATTAATTTTTAATTTGATTAATGGTTAGATTTTTGAACAATAATTAAATAAAATTACATGTAGTTTTTTTTTAACTTCTTTAAAATTCATGTTTTTTTTTGTGGAAGAATAGGGTAATTCAATAAAATATTGAATTTATTAAATATATTTTAAATTTTAAATTTGTACATACAGGTTTATTACCTTTAAGAAATTAATTCCACTTAACCTAAATATATTGATTTTGCAGTTATCAAATAAGTTTTATATCTATTTTATTGGTAAAATATTTTGATTTTAACAATTACAGTTGCTTATATGACAGATGTTTACATTCAAAGGAATTTGATTACTGAAAAATGAAACAACATGTAGATTTCACAGTTTTCCTATTTCTAAAGGGTAGTTTATCTCAGGCTTAAGCAGAAGTTGTCCGAAGAGAACCCAAAACAGTACTTAGGATATCTTCATTCAGCAAGGGTTTTTCAAAATTGCTTTAAGTTAATTGTAGAGAAGCCTACATATCTTCTGAAAATAAGAATAAAAAGGAATTCAGAATGGAAATCCTTCTACACGTACAGTGGCTTCTCTGTATGAAGGTCGTTTGCGGAAGAGTGGGAAAGCGTAACCAACAGTTTTATCTTCTTCAGATGTTTTTTCGAAACTTTCTGGTGAATTTCTTTTAAATCTGTCGATTTCTGTTTGAATCATCATTTTATTCCATAATTGAAGTAATTTAGAAGGCAACGCACTTTTCATCTCTAAAGGAATCTGAAGACTTATGTAGTTCATGTGTCCATCAACAACAGGATACCAAGTCATGTTTTTACGATCAGAATTGGGATCACTGAAAAAATTATTAAAAA
The DNA here is from genome assembly GCA_023159025.1 of Thereuonema tuberculata. Classification (NCBI taxonomy): domain Eukaryota; kingdom Metazoa; phylum Arthropoda; class Chilopoda; order Scutigeromorpha; family Scutigeridae; genus Thereuonema; species Thereuonema tuberculata. The sequence continues at coordinate 65,306,398 of JAFIDM010004315.1, read as the reverse complement.
CAAAAAAATTAGTGTTTGTTAATTAATGTTATAAAAGTTTATTTTCAAACCCATTCATAATAAACTGGTTTTTCAGTATAAACATTCTCTAAGCAGTGACTTAACAATAAAAGGATTCAGAAGAAGCGACTGCATCTGGGCTATGATGAAGGAACATCCGATCGCCTACAATGAATGGGTTCAAAGGAATTTTAACAGTAATTAGATATAATAATTATTTCATTGAAATTATTAACTTGAAAAGGACCTGCTGGCTCAGGTAGAAAGCTTATATCACATCATGTTTTAAATACAGTTTTTTAATTTTTATCCAGTGTGATGTTTTTATTTCATTTTTTATATGAATTTTTTATATGCTCGACACGTTAATTTATTTTAATAATTATTTCACTGTTAAGTAATAAAATAAACGAAAGTAAAACAGAAAACAAAAACAGCATTGCATCGTTGCAAACAAGTTTCCTTGACTAAGACCCAGAAAAATCAAAATTTAGTTATGAATAACATTGTTTTAGCAGATTAACTATTCGAATACCAAAATATATGATTAAAGTAAGACAATTAATCTATCAAATGTAATTAACTTGCGAATGGCAGTAATGTAGAACAATTTACGTGTGTAATAATCAAACACTATTTCTTACATGTTTTCAACGATTGTGAAGATTTATCTATGTATCTGAGATATCTCTTAACTACTGATAAAATTATCTAAAGATATCGATTTATTAGCATGAAATAATTTTAAGCGCAATTGGACACTTACCCGTATTTTGCAAAATTTGCCCACATATCAGTTACTTTTTCACTTAGAATTTTATCAAGGCCTTCAAGAGGTCCACGGCCATAAAATCCATTGAATAACAGAAAAGAATCATCTCCATGTGAGGCACCTGAAAGAACATAGAGCATCTAACAATCATAATTTCACAGATAATCAAGTATAAAATTCAAACATGTCTGCTTATGAAATACTATACCTAATTCGACTGTATTAAGGCTTTAATTTTTTTCAGTGTCTTTGATCATTGAACTTATTTATAAAGAATATTTCACTAAACTTGACTACAAAATCTTGTCCAAACATTGTTACAATCTCTCGTCGCGTGACTTCATTGTGCAGATAAAAAAGACTCTCTGAGGGTTATAATGAAGTGCCGTTACTTATTTAGTGCTATGTCTTGTGACAGTGTGAAAAATACAAAAGTGCTAATACACTCAACCAAAAAATTAAAATAAGGATTATATTAAGAGGGAAAACATCTATCCAAAAGAGACCCAAACGCAACAAAATGGGAGCTGTAGATAGTGATAAGTTAATTTTCGTCCCAAATTAAGAATTAATTTTATAACAATCACTGAGAATATTGGCTGACATTGCAAGAAAACTTGCTAAACTTCTATAATTGGCAGAATTTCAATTAGACTGACTGTATACTGTATAGAGTTCACATACTTGGTTTGTTTTTTTAAAAAATGACTTTTATTGAAAATGTTTTCAAACCGCTATGTTATTTCACTAGATCGAAAACGGTTTCTTCAATTGTTATTATTATGATAGTATCAACTACAAAGTTAGATTGCTGCGGGAAATTCTTTGAACTATACACATTGGCCAAAAAAATTACGAATCTTTATTATTACCTATATGGCCTCCTTTACTACGAAGAGCACATGATTGATTGTAAGAGATGTCTGAGATGGTTTAGGTACAAGGATAACCATTTTTGCAGCAATGTAATTTATGTTCGTTGATAGAAGAGTAATTCGACGCATTTTAGATCCTTGGATAGTATTCAAAATACAGTCTAGCACTTCATAGACTCTCTCAAAATTCTCCGCTTTCCGTCTGTACAAATAACTTGTAGAAAGACTTATCGCACCACATCATTATCTTCCACTGTTCTAATGTCCAATCACGACGTCCTTCGTATCATTAAATCCCCGGTCGCCCTGCTTGGCTTCCTTGCCACCCACATTCACCACATAAACATACTTTTGAGAAGCCGGTTATTTCTTTTGTTTTAATATTCGATGCTAGACTTTCACGAGACGATTATCCTTTTCCAAATTTGGACATCTTGCAATTTTAAACAAGAATATTTTTACAGGTATAACTGAATCGAATAGGTAGTAGTATGCTATTTATAAGACTGACCGAAGCATATCAGAAATTCATACGACCATTGTATTTGCATATTCAGTAGAACCTCATTATAACGGACTAATTGGGGCTGAAGGTTGTCCGTTTTAATGAAAGTCCGGTTTATAACAAATAATTCTATATCGGTGTAATGCATCAGGGTGTAAATCAATGAAAGGACAATAGTTAGCTATAAAAAGTACTTAACGACATGACTCAAAGGTTACTGAATAAAAACTGATGAGTGTGTGCGGCAATTTGTGGAATTTCAGACAATAACGAAATTAAATGATCGATAGAATTGAGAAAGCAAGCGAAGGAACAACGCTACAAAGTTGCGAATCCTTCCTTGTAGCGTTGTGCCTTCGTTTGCTTACTCAATTCTTTGAATCATCGAGCACGTTAAAATTTTTTTTTCATTAAATGATCGATGTTTAATCGCTTGCTTGGAAATGTAAAACTCTTCAGATAAACATATGCATCCTTTATTATTATTATATTTTTTTAAAAAACTGTCCGTTATAAGCGATGTCCGTTATAATGAGGTTCTACTGTATTATCTTTTTATGTAGTGGACTGTTTTATCTCAAATATTCATTATTTTTTGGCCAGTGTGTATAAACGTAAAAGCATTAAAAAAAACCGCGTCAAAAATACTTATTTGTTTACTTACCTAAATGTTTTCCGCCAAAGACAGCAATACTAAAGCTTTCTTCCATAATGTGATCCATACAATATAAATAAATCTTACATCCTCTTTGGGATAAATATTTGACTGTCATTTGATGACTAGCACGAAAACCACCATCTGAAATTCCCTAAAGAAAAATATACAGCACGAAAAACATCAAATTAAAGATTGGTTCGGTGAGGATGACCCTAAATAATATATTTATGGAAAAAAATATTATCTTAATGACAAGTAGTCATTTGATAGTCCTTCGGTTTTTAAATGATGGGAAGGAGTGACTATGTGGGATATTGACGACATGGATGTAGGCTATGTCTTGGAAATTTGTGATATAGTAGGTGATTCAAGTCATGAATCAAGATGGCTGCTTGCCATTAACAAAGAAAAATCATTGTAACTTCTTTCAGAGTTGTTCCATGCAGTGCCTTTCTTACTATATAATTTCTTCCAGTCCTCTTCTGTTGAACATTCTTCAAAGGTATCGAGACTCATATCATATTTTGATAATTTGTAGCTCAGCTTCGCGTAATATCGAATACAAAGTCCTGGAAATTATTAATATTAATGATGCTTTCAAATTGCTAACCAGATAAGGAGGGGGAAATGGAAACAGTTTGGGCACAGACTAAGAAAACCCAGTGAATCTATGCAGTGCAACACCTTTGGGGGCCCGGGGCGTGAGTTCCATTATTTCACAACCAAAAAAAAAAAAAAACGGGATCTCCAAACGTTGTGGTAAAGGGGCTGGTCGGGATAGTTAGGTGAATGGGGCCCCTAGGCTGGCTGGTGGGACCCTCTAAGCCAGGGCCTTCAACAATAAAAAAAAACAAAAAAAAAAACGGAATCTCTAATTCAACAACCAAAAAAAAAAACAACAAAAACGGAATCTCTAATTCAACAACCAAATCCAAGACAAACCTGTTTCTGGGTTATTATCCGTCCAGTTGGATTCACCGATTGTTCAATCGGATCTAATTGACATCGTTATTGGAAGTGCATTTTTTTTTGGAAATTACAAAAAAAGATGTTCCATCGTTTTGTTATTTAAGCCTAAGTTTGCTTCTTTTGGATCGAATAACTAAGTTCCCTTTACGAATTAGCTGAAGGCTTTTGGTCAAAAGTTTTCATTCCCTTGTTAGAACTTTAGATCCTTTATAATCCATCCTTTTTTTTTGTTGTCATCGGTTAGAGATGTCTGACTTAATTTTTTTGAAATTAAAGTAAGATGTATAATTATTACTTGGAAAAACAAAACAAAAACTACTCACATTTATTAAGGCATTTTGTACTTCTGGGTCCGTTAAATTCTCTACATTTAATTTTTTTAGATACTTATCAGATATGTTTGCCACATTGTCAATAGTAATGCCTCCAAACATTGCTAGATTAGAAATCATTCGCTTTCGAATTTTTTTCTTACTGATTATCATCATTTTTTCGATTTGATCTGTAAAAGAATCAAAAGCAAAAGACAAAATAATGAATGACATTTGTAAGCATGTAAAAAATACAAAAAAGAAAAGAAAAAAAAAAAAGCCAAATAAAAAAAGCTACTCAGCTGTTTTGTCGGAATGTGTGTTATAATTCATTCCATACCTTTCAGCTTTAAGGAAATGTTCACCTTTTGTAAAAGCCATTTAATTTCGACAAAAATCCTAATTAGAATTTGTTATTAACCGTAATAAATGAATAATTTGTTATTCTTCGCTTATAGATAATTATATTGGCTTTTCTCTGTTTTGTACTCAGTACTAATGTAGTTGTGGTTGAAAAATTTATCAAGTAAATGTATTTCTTAAATGCACTTTTAATTTCAGCGAGTATGAATGTATTTCTTAAATGAAGTTCAATTGATTAAAAAAAAACCCAGGAAATAAAATGAACCTCAGGAACTGAAAAAAATAAATAAAACCAAGTCATTATAGAAGCGATACAACTATAATTAATGTACCCGCATTAAGCCAAGTCACAAATAAATTAGCTAGAATTTTTTTTTTTTAAATTAATTTATCAATTAACATCAATAAATACAACAACATGTTCACAAGTGATATATCTAGTGCATCTATTTCGCTGGTAGTTGACGATCATCAGCTAGAATCAGTCACAAAATAAAGTAGGAAAATGACGCATTGCAAGTGGAAATCCAAGAGACAAAAATAGCCAAAAAAAAAAAAACAAAAAAAAAATTATAAGTAATGATACTTTTATGCCCATTCTTAAATGGATTAAATAGATTTAAGAATAATAGATTTGTATAAGAATAACAAACTTCGGCTCTTTAACAGGACATTCATGAAATATTAAATATTTATATATCAATTTTGTAAACTTATTGAACAGGGAAAAACATGAACTTATTTATCTCTATGAAAACAAGGATGAAAGGCTTTCCTAATGGTAAATATCTTGTTTTCAATCAGGGTTTTTTTATTATTAACTTCGTTCGATCACTAAACCTACTTAAGAATATTATTATAACAGCACGTAATTACTTAATGCAAATGTTAATCCTTCGTCTCTAACGACTCCTGTTATGACAGGTATTTTCGGGAACATGCCCTCATGAAATAGATTGTAGGGATGATCCTTCAGGAATGCAGATCTTTTTGTATTTTCTATAACTGGAGCAAAAGGTAGAGGTAAAATACCTGATGCTCTCTGAAAAAAAAAGAAAATGAACTTTAAGAGACTAGAGTTTTAGTTTACTTTTTACAGCGTTAGAAATGATTTTGGAAAAAAAATTAATCATAAATTAATCAAAATAATTATCTCGAGATCAATATAGGTTAAAGTTAAACTGTACTACAACAGGCCATGCAGGTTCTAGGTGTGGGTCCGATAGTGTAAACCATTGGACTACCGGACACACAGTTATAAAAAAATAATCATTCAAATGATTGCCTGACATATGATAGGTGTCAATTTTTATTAAAAAATTTTTTTTTTTGTAAAATAGCTTATTTTCTTTGTTAATCTTTGATTTTACTGTTCGAATGCTTTTCTTGTTTTATTCGTCCTGTTTAAAAAATTAGCTACTACGCTAATACAGTTAGCGTAATCGATAATTTCGTTTTTTGAGGTTTTTAAAAATGCTATGGGGAAATAAACTACTGTAGAATGATCCATCGTCATTTTGAACGAGTAAATAAGTTATCACAGAATGGTGGTATTTATTTGGAACTGATATAAGAGTGAAATGATTGACAAGCAACAGAGTCTTAACTAATTTCATTATGACATGACGCTAATTGAGACACTGCTATCTGTCATTCTTACATAAGTTATCCGATTTGTCTAAATTTTCGACAACTGCTCATTGTTTCGTTGACATTAAACACTTTTTTTAATGAATTAATGTTTTACTTTAGTTTGATGATGTAATATAGAATTTGTTAAGTTTTTAAAATAATTAAAGCAATTTCCATTTTCGGGCTTCAGGTAATAATGAAAAATTTGATGATTGGCTACATGAACACACAAATAACGGGAGTGACTTTACTTGCTCGCTTACTTTCACTGACACTTACGGAGGTTTAGTGGAATCTCATTTGCAAAATATCAATGTTTTTGATGATGGATCATTTGGAACTGGCGAACAGAAGCCTTTCAACCACAACCCGGACATAATCTATTGTGAAAGATTGCGTCACAGGTCATTAAAGGTTATTTGCATCTTTAAAAGACATTTTGATAATTTTGATAATTATTTTCTTTCATATTCACCCAAAATGGAATAGCTATTTGAAAAAATGGAATGAACATAATGAAACAAGTTTATTTTGATATTTTAAATGTCTTCCCTTTTAGTTGGTGCCTTTAGATAGCATATAAAAGTTCACTCAAATATTGAATTAAATTGGTTGCAGTCTGATTAATTAAATTCGATCGAATTAATTGTAATCCTTGTGGCCTGGTAGCTAAGTAAAAAGACGCTTGACTGCGGATTGGAGAAGACGAGTTCAATTCCCGAACTCGGCGGATGTCGGGGGTTTTTCCATGCTAAATTCTCCTCTAGATGGGTCCTAGGAACCACCCTGCCCTTTGTAGAATGGATACCGGGTTTCTTTTCAAGGCGAGCGTTGGCTGACCACTCGACATCATCTTAATCCCTGGTCAATGAAACGTTGAGTCTTTATCTCCAGCGCCCTTATACCCATCAATGTCCCAGTGAGATACAACTACCAATATATCTACTTCTAATCTTTGGTTAAATTCGCTCAGATTTTCTGGTGTTCCAGCTTTCATTCTGTCTGCGTTATCTTGTGTAGGTTCTTTTATGTACATTTTTATTAGTTTTATTCATAAAAGCGGAAGTAAAGTATGATTTATCTTGAGACAACACTTTTACTAAGGAAACGCTTACTTACGGAATATTTAGAAGTTTGTTTTACAATCCTTTCGGGACTAATCGTTGACAGACATTTTACCAGAAGATCGGTTGGTTCTGTTGGACAAGTGAAGTCTCGTGCCAAGCGTCTGGTGGTTTTTATGGGATTTTCGTCCACAGCCCAGTGACTTACTGCTGATCCACTATGAGCTATAACATGATGAAACAAACCTAGTAAAAATTATAAACAAAAGAGTAAGAAATAAGATTTTTGCTTAAATGTAAATGTGGAAATTAAACAAATTCCCTTTTTTTTAAATAAGTAAATTGTAAATCGATTTTTAGAACATCCTTATCCATTAGTCACACACAGACACACACACACTTTTTATTTGCTTTTGTTAAATATCAGGGTTCTTATGTGACCTGTACTAGCAAAGCTTCATTTTTTTACTACTGGAAGATATGAAAATACAAGTTGTCTTTTCTGCTGTATTAGACAGCTATATTAGTAATAGACAGGATTTCGGATTCAAAAAAAAAAAAAAATCTTTTTTCAAGTGAAGTCTGTCCATTTTTTTTTTTTTTGACAATTATGTTTGAAACATTTGCATTTACATACAATGCTTCCTTGATTGTCGAACTTGAAGACCAGAAGTATTTCACTAAAAGTTTGGGAATATTATGTTGTTTGATACGCTTTATTTTTAATATAAAGTTAACATAAGTACAAGATACGATATCAAAAGTTTATCAAAAGTATGAAAAGTTAAAGCGTCGTTTTATTTTTGTTTCACTGCAGATCACTAAACTTCGTCATAATTTGCGATTGGCAACAATTTGTTTACTGTAATTAACAAGAAATTTTATTTCATTCCTATTTCTTTAAAATACTTTTACACTAAACTTCATAAATGAACGAAGCAATATAAATGAAAAAATATCTTAACAAAAAGGAAAATTCAGGTCTCACCTAATTCATGTGTTTAATTTTTTAAACTTCACATTTCTCAACGATATTATTATTTTATTTTGTATCTTTTTTCAATTGCTTTCTTTTTTTTCATTCCGTTGTATTGTCATCTGTATAATCTTGATCCCAGTTCAGTTATAATTAGATGTCTGCTGTTAAGTGTAGTTGTTAAATCTAAACTATTAATTTCATATGTAGCAATATTTTGTATGAGAAGGATTACCTTTGGAAGCTGGTGAGATGAGATGTAGGAAAGCACAGACACCTCCTGCACTGACACCCAACAGTGTAACGGAACGTTTATCTCCGCCAAAGGCTTTGATGTTGTGTTTGACCCAAAGCAAAACTAGTCTTTGATCCCAGAGACCGTAATTACCAGGAGAAGCATCGTCCCCTGTGCCTAAAAATCCTACCAAAACGATAAATAATAATATAGTTTATAAAAACAACACCCTTTTATGAAATACAAATACAGCAACAATGGATTTTTATACTATTTCGGTTATTACCTCTGTCTTAAACAATGAACATTAAATAATAGTGAATATAATGCGTGTGATTGGATCCGTTTAAATTAATCCGAATTATAGAATTTAAGTAAATAATTTGATTTTTTTCCTGATAATCAAAAGTTGTACTATTTGTATTCGTCTATATATGTATACTATAAATACCTCGTCTAATATAAATTTAAGCTTTTTGTAATTTTCATGACTTCAAAAAAAAAAAAGAAAAAAGAAAATTTAAGAATAACATTTAAACTTTCGAACTTCCTGTTTTATGTAGGATTATAATGTTCTTCCAGAAAATTTATACTTATGAAATTCCGGTGAATAGCAATTGTCTGAATTTTTGTGTATCTCTTGAATCCATTCGATAATTCATCTAAGTACTTATTAGTTTCTAATTGCAGTGAAAACTCTGCATCTGTTATTGATCAGTTGCTAATTTATAATTTATAATGGTCCCTTATTTTGGTCCAATACAGAATAAATTGATTACAGTTCGTTTCCGTTCTCGCGAAATGATTCTATTATCTAATTTAGATTGTTAACTTATCCGCTTTCTTTGCTCCAAAAGTCATCCTTCCTTCTCCATTTTCTCTTTTCAAACTTGATCTAAACATTCCACCAAGCAATTCTTCTTGCTAATACTGTATTTTTTTTCTATTGTACAAAATTTCTGACCTTTTTTTTTAATTATTTTGGATGATAAGTTTATTAAAATTTTCTAATGTCCATTGTTTCAGTCTTTTGATAACTAGTTCTGCTGTAAATTTTCTCAATGTTATTATACCTGTAGTTTTAAATTTATTTTGTTAGAAATATCCTAATTTTTTTATTTTAGATTTGCTGTTTAACTCCCTTAAAGCGTCACTGTGGCCAATCTATGGTCACGATCAAAATAATTCTTCATCAAAATTCTTTGTTTAATATTCATTGGCATAAATTTTGTTTACTTATTATATAGTATATTGCCTAAGTAGTTACTTTTTCGCTGTCTGGTGAGCATGCGCAATGAATTTTTTTTTGTTTTGCATGTAATGAAAAAAAAAAAAACGTAATAAATATTTTTTATTTTAAATTAACCCTTTTTAACTATTAACTAGCAACCCTGGAAAAGTGGATTCTCCCAACGTGTGACTGCTTTCTCACAACTACCCGATAAAAATGGATTCTCCCAACCCACGACTGCTTTTAGAACCAGCGAGTGCGTCCTTGACATATTTTTATTTTTTATAGATATTAGAATGTAGTCCCCGTGGCCTAATGGATAAGACGTCTAACTTTCCCGTATCGATTCGATTCCCCTAGCGAACTTGTGGAAATTATTTCAATTTTCAGAAATCACAACAATTGCGCCAAACAGACAGACAGAGAAATAAAAGATTTTAATAATATATAATAGATTAGGGAAACGTAATTCATGAATATTATTTTGTCTAGGAATAATTGCTAGCAAAGATACTTGTCCACCATTAAATTTTATTGACATTCATGATTGAGAATAATTTAGATATTCTTTAATTGACGCTTTCTACAAAGGTTACTAATGTAGTTGCAATTCAGTTACATTATTAAGTTACATATATACATAATACGTATAAGAGCCAATTTTTGAAAATGATGCAAAATAGAGAGTTAAAGATCTTAGAATATTAATTTTTATTTTTTTTTATGTAAAATAGTTCACAAGCTAGATATATGTGTGTGTGATCATGTTAAGGAACTAAGCACAAAGTTTAACAACAATTTATCTATTTTTAACACTTATTGTATTTTTTTGTGTACACTGATTCACCTCACCTCAGCCACACAAAAATAAATTTCTGCAAAAATAATGTATTACGTAATTTACAAAAATATCTTGACATTTGTGAAAAACACACCTTCTTTGTCCCGCTGACAGTGAATAAATAATTTTAAACCTGTATTTAACGAATTTTTACACCAAAATAGATGTGTGTGTTCAATTTTGATTTGTTTGCTTGATAAACACTTCATAATTAAATTAATTTAACGATGCTAAAACTTCTAAATTGATTTGTGCATGCTGATATTGGTTTCGTTAATACTTACAAAGCACAAATATAAATTACAATTTAATTTTTTATGAGTTATTAGCTAAAAAGTAGTATGAACGGAGGTGAGAAATTGTGACGGAGGTGAGATAGCAGTTACAGCAGCTCAGGCGATCAGTCAAATCAACTTTAATATTACTAACTTAAGCAGAATTTCAGACTTGAGATAACTGATGTAACTCATGAATAAGATGTTCCTGTTTGACAAATACTCTTACTGCCTTTTTCCAGTTATCTGGGTCAACCTCGTAGCAGCGCCGAATTCTACCTGAGTGCTTTGGTTCAGGAATTAAATCAATAATCTTATTTTTGTTATAAATCGGCTTTACAAACTCGGCTTCACAAACCTATTATTGCCGACTGAAATAATGAACTTATTTCAAAGTTTTATTTCAATATTAGAAAAAAAAATATTGTATTGGCTACCGTAATTGTTCCATTTAACAAATTGTAACTTACTGAATTACTAAAAACCTGTATTTCTGCCAAAACCAATCAATTTAATAAAAAACCTCGCATAGCCTACATTAACGAACCCAAACCAAACCGAATATTATGCTGAAAAAAAGGACTTAATAGAAATTATGATTTGAATACGATTTGATCATTTATTTTGAAATTTCTGTCCTAAATCTTGCACAGTTCAGCAAAATGATAGAGCTCCGATTCATTCAATTTACTTTCCTTAAAAGTATATATTTTGTAATCATGCTTTATATAGGTTGATTCCTTTACAAACACGTGAGTTTTTGGTTCAGTCCAAAGTAAGTCTCACCTCCGACAAGTAGTCTCACCACGGTCACTAAGCTAAATGTGACGGAGGTGAGAGTGACGGAGGTGAGAAAATGTTTATTTTATGGATCTCTTTGATTTTTTAGCAGCAACAGCCGCTGCCATCAATACAGCTATCAAGAATGTTTCAATTGTAACGGATTTAGCTCAATTTTTAACAGAAAATCTTAATATTTCAACAATTTAGGATGAGAACGGAGTTGATAACCTATTTGTATACGCTGCATAAATTCGATTTTCAATTAGGAATCCTAACGAAATCTGTACTTAGCGGAAGCAAAAGATGTGCTGGGTGCATTGAGGAAAAATGTGGCCATGACAATTGGACATCTCGAAAACCAAGAGAAGGTTTCTGCGTTTTCAGAAAATAAATATTTACTTTGTGTGACGGAGTTGAGAACGAATTTCGGAACAGGCATATCGCATTTTTTTTAACTAACATGGAATTGTATAAAAATTGCTTGCCTTCCAAGACAGTATTATTATGTTCAAACTAATCCACGTCAATATGAATTCAACACAAGTAAAATTTACTTTGTCTTGTACAGACATCAAAGCTGGAGGTAGTTGAATGAGAACGGGCTGAAATTGCAACTATCTCACCTCACATGCTATTTCGTTGTCATTAATAAACAAAAAAGTTAAATTTAGGCAATAATGCGAAAGAAGGAAGTGCTATTTTCTAGCAATTGTGTCTTTTTATTATTAAACGTTTACATCAATTATTAATTATTTGTTCAAAACTGGGAACAGGCAGTGAGCAAAAAGTGCATCATTACGAGAAATTGGCTCATAAATTTAGGACAAATATAAACGAATATTCGAAATCTAGGCAACTTTCTATCTAGGAAATGTATCGTTGTGAATATTAAGGAAGCTACTGAACATTTATATTTTAGTCATTAATTGAAGACCTTAAGTTTATCTTTAGGAATGTATCCGTCACTTATTCCTACCTAGAGCCCCAATGCGGTAATTAAAAGTAACGAGCACAATATCTTTGTTCATAAGAAATTTAGGACCAATGAAAGTGCTATTGGAGAAACCTGAAAGGAAAGATCCTCCATGAATAAACACCATCACTGGTAGTAAATCTGGGTGGCTCTTTGATAAGATCTGAAAAGAAGTAGAAAAAAAAAACAGATTGTTTAGTATTTAAGAAAATATTGAAGACTAATATACATTCAGTTTCAGTAAATTTACACGAAAATAAGGGAAAGCTGGGGAAATCTGTGCGCTTCTCACTTATTAAATTTCGTAATATGGAAATTGATAGTATGCTTGACGACCGCTTTTTTAGTAGACATTTCCCCCTTTGGGTTTTTTGTTCCTTCTCATAAGAAGTTGCTACATTCTTTTTGTTAATTGAATAGTCTGGACTGAAACCCTGCCTACCTTCTGAAATAAAAACTTACATTTCCTCATGCCTGTAATTTTGACAATTTCAGTATTGTCTCTTAAACCTCTATGTTTTTGATAAAAGGAAACAAGTGCAGCACCTGACCAAAATAAAAGAAAAGAAAATTGCCTTTCTGATTCATTATGAGGAAGGAATTGGGAACGGCCGTTTCGTCCTTCAGCGGACTCATCAGCCCAATCCACGCCTTCCCCGATAAAGGAAGGCTGATGAGTCCGCTGAAGGACGAAACGGCCGTGCCCAATTCCTTCCCCATAATCTAATCAGAAAGGCAATTTTCTTTTCTTTTATTTTGGTCAGGTGCTGCACTTAGTTTCTTTTTATTAACTATTCACAGCACGTTAAATGTTTCTATTACTCTACGTTTTTGACTTTGAAAGATTAGATGAAAGAAAAACCCACTGGAATACTACAGTTTTTTTATTACAAAAAGATTGCAAAGTATTAATTAAATTAAAAAATTAATAAATTGGTAATTAGGCCTGAAAGTTTTGTGAATGTAGCGGTTTAATTTGCGGAAATAAGAGATTTTACTTACCCTAGGAGTGTAAACATTGAGGATAAGGCAATCTTCAAATCCAACATACTCTTCTGTCAAATAATGAACTTGAGGACAGGATGAACCATCCTTAGTGGCTTTAAATACACCAGTCCATTTATCTGCAGGAATAGGTTTCTGAATAAAAATAGTTTAAAAAAAATGAATTTGCAATAAAAGTCACCTAAAACACGTCTTAATTTCTTTCATTTGAAAATCTGTTTATATTAGTTCTGGATATTAAACTATTAAAAATGACAGAGTTTTGGAATATGTGGAAAGTTTCCTAATATATCTTCATTGAATGTTGAAGGTTACAGAATGATTCGCTCACGCATCGAACAATATTTTTAAAATGCATTAAAAAAATAATAGTGACAATAATTTACAGTATTTCTTCTATCACATGACAGTGCTTCTATTCGTTAATGTAATGTTGTTAATACCCCTTATATAATTTAAACAGAAACACTGTTTTAAATGAACAAGAAACAATGCATTTTCAAGCGAAAACACAACATAGACAAAAACTTTTTAAAGATTCATGCATTTCCATTTTCTCAATTCTGCAGCGTCCATTGGAAAAAAAAAAGAAAGGTAATGTTGCCTAATAAATGCTGAAAAAATACAAAGAAACTGATAAAATAAAAATCCATAAAATTGCAGTCTTTGTGGGATTAATACAAGGAAAAAAAAAACTCAAACACAAAATTATAGGCATTCTACAAAATTTGATTTTATTAGTAACAATTTATGTACGAGAACGCTTAGTAATTTATGTGTTCTTACAAGCTTTGTGTTATTAGATAAATAATTTGTAGTTTCAAAGTAGAAAAAGAGAAAACTCTTTGTGATTACGAATTATTCAATTAAACAGTGAATTTAATAATTTAATGTAATTAAACCTGAAATGCCTTCGGGAGCTCAAAATATCCTTGTAATATATTACCTATTGATCCAACCTCTATAAGATCGAATAAATTGCTAATTTTACGGTATGTTTTGTACCGTAGTGGATGTAAAAATAATCAAATTCCTATAATTTCTGGATGAATCCATCCATTTCCCAAAATGAGAATCACAGGAATGGAAAGATCTCATTTAACAGAGCACAGGGGAGTGTCAGTCATCTAATCTACGTGCAATGATCGCTGTAAGTTATTTACTCTGCTGCCACCAAATTTGTTTCGGTAAAGTGAAAGACATTGGAGAAAACTGTAAGATGTGAAATTATAATATGAATCTGTAAAGTGAGTAAGGAACAAAATTAATATTTATTAAAAGAATTATTATAAATTAAAAATGCATGGTCTATCAGACAAAAAGACACTAATTATTTAAGACAAATCCTATATTTAAGTATATACACTTATATAACTAACAAATTAAGACTAATATAAAAGTGATCTTTGTAGATATAAATATTAAGTAAAATATTTTCGCCCCGAAATATCATTGGAATATTTATTTAGTTACAAATTGGCTTCAAATGAAAATTTAAATTAAGTATTAAAATTATGACGTAATGATTGAAAGATTATTTAATCCCGGCGTTTGCCTCGTTCTCGTTAGAAGTCTTGAGAAGTGTCAGAAATCTCAGAAGTGTGAAAAGTTCCAGAAGTTTCCAAAGCGTCAGAAGAGTCTCAACTAATCAGAGTTAAAGTCACCTATTCCCTTGAGATAGAATGGGAGAAGCCTTCATCGTCGTAGCTACGATTAGTGACGTAACCAGAAGACGTCAGCGCTTGGCGTGTGGACACAGCGTAGCAACTCGTCGAACCCAGAGGAGCGGTTCATTTGAACAGGACAAATTATTGGTCGAATAATCATCTGCAATGCAGTTATTCAAGCGACAGAAGAGTCGGGAATTAGACGAAAAGGAATTGGACGCCTGCAAATGGATTATTCAGGAAAGGAACTGTAAATTAGACTGTCTCAAAACTGTAAGTAATAAAAATTACTTATTCCTTAATTATCGAAGAGAAGACGTCAATATAACCGGGCTTAATTAATTATCATCATCGTCAATATAACCGGGCTTACAAAATGCATATCTGATCATTTCTCGAAAATAATTTGCTGATAATTGATTATTAAATTGCTGTAATTGCCCTGTCTTGCCTGTCTTGTGCTGCCACCTATCAATCGGTTTGTGAGTTAGGGTTGGATGAGCCTATTTTCCATTGAAAGTGCCATAAATTTAGGTTTTTGGGACAACCATTTTAAAATTAGATTGATTCAGTTCATATTGATACACTATGGTAGTCATGTATGCAAGTAACATAAATGCGTTGGAATTTTTATTCTATCTCAATTTCTTAAAAAGTTCTAACAAATTAAAGTTTTTACGCCCCGATGCGGATATCTCGAAAACTATTAACCGGAGATGAAAATGAATATCAAATTCGGACTCAGCGTTGAAAATTCTATAAAATGACACATAAACCAATATCAAATTCATAGTTCTCTTGTTAGATCCCTCGTTAGATTAGTGGAATTATTCACAGCTAGAATAATTCGTGAGTGCTTCCAAGAATTTATTTATTTTAGAATTAGCCTAAGTGAGCCTAATTCTAGTAGTATTATAGGCAACGTTTTAGTTAAAGTGATTAACTATGTTAAAGTTAATTTAGTCTTAACGTTTCCAGTAACTTTGAATAGGAACTGCGCCATTACTTGTGTTTCAAGTGTAATTCATAGAACTATTAGAAGTGTGAACTTAATAAGTATTAAGTGCCATTCATCCTTTAAGTTTGTTCACGTTAAAGACACCAGATTATGTTATTCACATCTGCAGTGAACTTTTGAACTTTTAATAAGTTTACATATTAAAGTAAATAACTTTGTGTATTTTAATAAAAAAAAAAATACACTAGTTGTTTCACTTTCAATCTTTCCTTCACTTTTATAATGTTCTGACTCTTATATGAGGGGGCTAGAATCTAAAGCGGCTGAATCCATGTTTTGAAATTTTACAAAAATTTAATTTTTTTTAAGGTGGTAACATTGTAAGAAGAAAGCTTCAAAATACTTAAAGTAGGAATTAGAACTCAGTGGATAGCAACTGAACGCCTATAATGACAGGTTATTCTTTTATTGAATAATTAAAATGGATTTAGCTGTCTTTGATTGTAGCCCCCCTCATATATATTGTACTAAGTTCTATAATAAGTTATTTTATTGTCAAAGGAAGTAAGTAAGCTTTCTGTTCTCTGATGTTGCTGATTCTAAAGTGTTTCACTTGACAATCAGTTCAATCAGTCACTAAGTAGAATTGCAGCATATAATGACTCTAGAACTCGAAATATAAACCAAATTACTTCTGAGTAATTAATCTCCATAACAGACAGCTATTATAGTTTCTTTGAACGGTAAATTCTGATGGGTTGATCGAATTATCCATCTCATAAATCTTCAATTTAATTCACTTAAAATATACCTGGACTTAGGTTCGAAGATCAATTTATCACGTTGATGCCGGACGCTCACAAAAACCATTTTCTTAGTTTATTCTCTTACGTCTTTTGGATTTTTCAATCACTCCATTTCATGTCCATTTCATTAAACTGAAAGGCGGGGAGAAAATCCGCTTGTGGAACTTCTCAATCTTACGGGTTTACGGAACTCTTCTCATGACAATGGACGCAACAAAACTTCACTATTACTTCTGCGAAGATGCAACTTTCACCGATACACAAAATATAGTGGACTACCTCCTAATGATCTCCTTCGTATCCATAGGATTCCTTCTTTAAATTTCCTATGATTAAATCCTATCAATCAATCGATTCACATCCTTTCAATCCGCTCTATTCGGAAGAGCGGAGCAACGGAATAACAACAAGATATCCTTTCAACAAGATATCAGTGCTTTCCTTTTCATTCATTAAAAGATTTTCTAGAACTTGTTAACCAGTGCGAGCTAACTTAATGAGATACAACTATTAAAGTCGAATCAAATCGTCATTAGACATACGTCTAAAATGATCAATGCTTGAATCAATTGTCCTTCTTATCATAAACATTAAATTATCGAGTCAGAAAAAAAAGAACGGAAAATCCTAGGCCTAACTCTGTGGTAATTACAATGCTCAAAATGAATTGCTTTCATCAAATGGATTTCACAAGATTTCCATTTTAAATAAGTTTTACAAACAAATAAAATAAACATTAGTTAATTAACATGGATGAGATTAATAGTAGAATTAGTTAAGTAACTGATTGAAAAGTTAGTAAATATGAATAAATACATAACAGATATAAAATTAAATCTGAACATTCGTGAAATAGTTAAACAAATTGTAAGATATTGATTTCGAATGTTATAATCTCACAAATAAAACCAAATAGACAATAGCTTATAGTTCTGCTTTTTAATATATAAAGGAGGACGTTTGTGGGTTTGTTTGTTCGATATACACTCCTAGGCCCTTTGACCTATCTGAACCAAACTTTGCAGAATTACTCTTTAGGACCCTGCGGAAAAAACGGTCTGTCTTGGAACCTGGACACACCACCTCCAGGGGATGAAAAGAGGTGAAATCCATGAATTAGCGCTACAAATGATGGTGACAATGAGAACTGCACAAATATTGTTGTGCAACAATTGGAACTAAAATATTTGTTGTGCATAATAGCACTGCATAGGCAACTGGTGGCGACAATGGGAACTATACAAATATTGTTGTGTAACAATTGGAACTAAAATATTGCTATGCATAATAGCGAGGGGGGTTTTCGGAATAGATGTAGATTTGTAATGATCAGATGATTTTTTCGAACTGGGGAAGGTTTGAAGTTAAAGGGTTTATGACGTTACAAAATTCGTCTAACTTGGAATTAGGGGTATAAATGGGAGGGAGAAGGGGAGGAATTGGTGGGAAGTCTTATATTCTCCGATCTCGATATTAATTTGATATTTTCTAGGAATCTCGAATTACAAATTCTAATAACCTGAACTATGGATTTACACGGGAGGGTGGTGAGTGGATGGGCAAACATGGTTGAAGGATACTTCTACGGGATTTCGGGATAGATATGGACTTATGGTGATATCAGACCTTTTGAGTTATTTTTTTTATAACAACCGGGAAATTCTCGAAGTGATCTAGCAATTGCAATTTCTTTATCATTCACATTAGGCCTTTTTTTTTGTAACCCGAGCGAAGAACAGGTCATTTTGCTAGTTAAGTTAAAGGTTAAAGGCGCGATCAGGACCGCGCGATGCCACAACCAGCCTGGGCAGGGTAGGCTCCAGTGATCATAAACTACGGCACGAAGGTGAGGTCGGGGGGGTCGACCCGACGCTCGCCCGCCTTTAACTCCCGGGAAAGAAACCCGGTACCCATGCTACAGAGGCAGGGTGGGCCCTAGAACCCGTTTGGAGGGAAAGGAATATATATATAATATGATAGTTGAATAATATCAAAGAATTGAATATGAATAATATTGAATTCTTTGATCGCCTGATGGTAACCAATAATTTCACAGTTTAATGATTAACTTTTATTAATTGCACAAATAAATACTTAGGAATGTTAAAGTATGATTATTAGTAATGATAAAGTAAGGATGAACAGTTCAGTGATAAAGACTAAACAATATGTTTTTAAAAGGAGAAGCAATCTTTAGTTCTGATAACAAGAAAAAAGAATAAAAACACACAAAGATTCACTGAGCAATTTTTTGGAATTTTCGGGAATCCAATACAGGCTGTTTCGAAAGATCCCTATCTCTCGTCAGTTGAATTCGCCCAGTATTGAATCATCTTTAGAAAATTAGATGTACAGAGAATCCTTGGAAAAAATCTGATGGAAAGCATTTGACAAAGATTTTAACCTTGGATATGTTAAATAGTTTAGTATTGTAAGACAGAATGAAACTTAGGAATTACACAGAGCTCCTTCAGAATAAGCACAGGAACTTCGACAGACTCCTTTAGAATTCTGCTTACTAAGAAGTCACTATCGACAACTGAAGTGTAATTCAGAATGCAACTACATGAGGGGCTTCCTTCTCAGATCATTGGGACTTTAAACAGACAAGGGTTGAAATAATATTTTTTTATTGGGAGATTGTACAAGTCGAACTGTACAACAGATCTGTCGCTTTAAAACACGTCAGAGCCGAAGTGAAGAAGAGGCTGACAAACACAGGAAAGCAAATGAAACATCCATGCCACTGCCGGGATTCGAACCCAGGTTCCGACACATCTGCTTCAAGAGAAGCCGCCGCATAAACAACTAGGCTATGTCGGAACGGCTAACCTTTGAACTAATAAAAGTAAAACATGTAGAATAAAAAAAAGACAATAGTTTCAATCTATCGTATCAATATATCTCCCTCATATGATAGCATTCTACAAGGATGAATACCGCTTCCTTTCTTCGCTTTAACCGTGTGTTATATCCCTCGAGAGGCTTCCTAACCAACTGCATTCAGAAAGAATTTGAGGAATAATCGTATCGCTTATGACCAGTGCATTTGCGATTTCAGAACTGTTTTACTTATGATAAGAAACGTAAAGTTTTAAAGAAATCGGAAAGATTCATTGAAATATTTATTTTGTAGGTCTTTTAAAAGGATCAATACAAATTTTATTAAAAACTATTGGACTATTTAAAAAGGAATATCGTAATTTTTTATCGAAATAATGAATTCTTTCGTAACATTGTTCTGATCGCACGTTTTGTATTGCATTTCTACGCATCAAATTTTATGGAGAGTGATTTATTTCAGTCAAATGTGAGTGGTTATATTTCATTTCTAAAGTTTCAGGATTTATTTCATTTTTTGAAGCTTATTAGAGAAATCAGCTGAAAGGACCAACAGGATGTAAGGCTTTTGAGATCAGTCGGAGAGTAAGTAGAATTCGGAATATAATGATACAAAAGATAGATATAATGGATTCACTATAATTTTAAATTTCTTGAAATTAAAAAGAAGCCTACACATTTAATTAAATTAATACTATAAACATATTAAAATAAGAAGACGACACGACCTGTTTCTCTCGTTAAGTAACAAGTATCTGCAGGTGTGGAGACAGTAAGAAAAAATCCTCAGTAGATAAAGAATTAAATACTAATCGCTTTCGAATGCAAATTTTTTGCATCAATCCAAATACATAACGTGAAGAGTAGTTCGTGTTGTCAATAGGTGGCAGCATAACAGTCTAGCATAAGGTCAAATAAAACTGGACAGTGGTAGAATCGCTTATAAACATGATATTAGGGACATCCAACCATTGGAATAGCGCATCTTGAAGACTCAAGATCGATCGACTCACTTTTTCCAAAAAATAGATACAGGTGCCAGGTTTAATCTGTAGGAAGAGAGGAAGAAACGAAACAAAATACAAAAATGTAATACAGTGAAACCTCCGAATAGCGGACAGTCACGGGACCGGAAGTTTCGTCCGTTATTGGGAGATGTCCGCTATTGAGGAGGACTATCTTTTTTTCAATTTTTAGCTTATAGCATGTCATTTAATGAAAAATTACGTACAATCTTAAATTTCTACAATTAACATTGCCCTATGAGAAAATATGAACAATTGCAAACTGTTTACTATTTTCCTTTTTAAATGAATGCTACTCCATTAGTCTTACTTAAAATAATAACAAAATTAATTACTGTATTAATTTTGTCGTTATTTTAAGTAAGACAACGGATTAGAAAATTAATTTTATTAACTGAAGTTATCAGTTAAAAGAGTTTGACATTTCTTTTTTGCATTGAAAACATGTTTCTCAATATGAATATTTAAATCGTTTAACTTTGCAAGGCCTTCAGAGTCCCCTTTGCTTCCAACGCCTTTTCTTGCAATAATGGCCCACTAATGGGAATTTTTTTTTTTTCGTGCAGCACAAAACTAATCGAAGACAACAGAATCGATCGCACTTGTCTCCGTTTCCGAACTTTGATGTGTTTGGAGTTTTCGTTGGAGTTCGTGATCCTTAATTTCAAAATTTCCTCTGGACGCTACGTATTACTGTAGCCTGATTCTATTGCTTTTGAAAAGCAACACAAGCTCGTTCATTTTCTATAGAATGTTGTCCGTTATTGGGAGTGTCCGCTAATCGGAGGTCAATACATGGAAACATCTATATTAAGGGACTGGGGATTGCAAAATTGTCCGCTATTGGAGGGTGTCCGCTTTTCGGGAGTGTCCGTTAGTGGAGGTTTCACTGTAAAATAAAACGATACATGTGTTGTTTCCTTTATGTTTCGAAATCGTCTGCAATGGAATTCTACTGAAGGAGTCTCATTATAACAATGTTCATTTAGCTTAATGTGCAAAGATTCCCTACATCTTCTATTATAGGTTTTTCCTGCTTCATCTAGTAACATAGAATGATGTAAATCCAGAGTGTGGCCAGCTTTTAATGCATGTATGGCTGTCGAATACGTTAAGTAGCCTACTAGCACATTCTTTTATTCGGATATGTAGCTAGGATTTCATCACTCGTATAGACATTGGTAGAGACAGTCCTTGTTTTAACATTTTACACAACATTATTGAGTGAGAAATTTATCCTTGCTGTGTTTAGATAAGATCTTCTCTATTAGGTCTTGCTGCAGTCCTAATTTGAATGTGTTGTAATCGTATGATAAAGATATTTATGATACTACAAGTGCATATATAGGAACTTATTTTGTTCACATCTTATATATCTAGTGGTAGAGCATTTGCTTAATTGTATTTGATAAAATTTACAAAATTCACAGGATAATCATTGATAATGAGAATGTTATGAACTTGTTGTATCTATTTTATGAACATCTGCTCTGTGGGACAGACTCGGAACGCCTGATGCACCATCATTTTTATGGTATTAATTTTATAGGAAATGGCTGTATCCTAGTTATAATTTAGGGTTATTCCAGGGTATGTAGACTTACGGAATACTGTGGTTTTGATCTTCTCTTCTTTATTATTAATTAATAAGTCTAAAAATGGAATTTCACCTTGTTTTTCTCGCTTAGTATTATATTCAACAACAGCATGTATCATTCGGAAAATATCATGGATTCCGTCATGTATGGCTTCATCAGCTGTAAATATCAGATCGGCTATACATTCTGCAATATAGAGGTATTTCAGCCTCTTCTTTTTTCAACAATGCCATAAACATTGTTTACTACATACACCATAACAAGCTTAGCAATCGATGAGGCTGAACCCAATAAATATCCCTTTCCTTTGCACAAAGAATCGATTATTAAATTCAAAATTTTACAGATTAATTATATTTGTCTTTGGCGAAACCCGGAGTTACCTACATATCCGAATAAAAGAACAAGCTAGAACTATCCAAAAGAAGGACTTATTCGACAGCCGTACATGCATTAAAAACTGACCACACTCTGGATTTGGATCAGTCTACGTTACTAGATAAAGCCAAGAAAACATATAATAGAAGATGTAGAGAATCTTTGCACATTCATCTAAATGAACGTTGTTATAATGAGACTCTTTCAATACAATCCATTCAAGTTATGGACTTAAACGATTATGAAACATAAAAGAAACAACAAGTGTTATCATTATTTTATTACATTTTTTTTGTTTATTTCTTCCTCTTTTTCTACAGATTAAACCTGGCACCTGTGTCTATTTTGAAAAAATAATGGATCCTTCTTGGATCTTCAAGATGCAATATTCCGATGGTTGGATTTATCTGATGTCATGTTGCAAGCGATTCCAGTTTTATTAGACCTGATCCTGGACTGATTCGCTGCCACCTATTGTCAACATGGACTATTTCTCGTGTTATGCATTTAAATTGATGCAAACAGAAATTTGCATTTGAAAGCAATTAAGTGTTGACTGAAACACATTCGTATATATTGAAGTTTTTTTTTAATGTCTTCGCACCTGAAGATACTCTTGACTTAACGAGAGAAACAGTCGTGTCATCTTATTTTAATGTTTATAATCTAATTTTTAGTTGCGTAAAAATTCTACTTATTTTAAATTTCTGTTGAACTGCTGTTGAAACTAATAATGAAAGCTGTGGGAATTACTTTATCCGCTTTTTAATAAAGGAAATAAATAATGCCCTTGCTGTTGATTTTCTTAAGAAATTGCATTCTTAATAACTTTTAATATTTAATAAAAGCAATATTATTCCAATTGTCAGTAAAAGAAAATATTAAAAATATTAATAAAACTACAAAAAAAAATAGGTTATTAAAAAAATTAAAAAAAAAGGTAGCATTTAAATGAAAAGCTATTGTAATTGTTAGTTAACAAAGACAGCCGTTTCGTTTTAATGGCTTTTGTTAAAATTTCTTCGTTACCGGTATATCTACATTTTTGACTTTATAAAAGTTTTAAAGTTTCTTAATGCTGAAAATTTTTTAATTAGTTTTCTTGCGAATACGTTGATTAATCTGTATAAAATGCCAAGATAATTAGAAAATACGTTTCTCTGAAGTATCCCGTAATTAACATTTTGGCCAATTAATTACAATTTTTCCTATTTATATGACAGGAAGCCGATATTTCTTTTGTTTTTAATTATTTTGCTTACATATAATCAACTTAAAAAGTTAATATTGAAGCCATCTTTATTATTGTAAGCTGTAACTTTATATATTGTGAGTTTTTGTTATCATTTTGTTATAATTGAATGCTCTTAATATCAGTGGAATCAGATATAGCACAAATTGCATTAGTTTTATAGTAGCTTTTAAAAAAAATATAAATAAGCAATGAATCATTCGAAAGATTTCAATAGTTTGAAAATAAGTATATTTTTGTGTAATAAAAAAACAAGGTATCCGCTGTTATTGCCAGGGATAATTAGAAAGGCTCCACAGCTTCTACACAGCATTTTATATTTAGGCTTCATAGTTCTTAAGAATCTAATCTTAAGAACTGTGAGGGCTAAGGATAAAGTCTTCATAGAAATTGTACGGGATTTTTAATGGCGAATATTAACAAAGCACGTGTAAGTTCCAGAAGCAATTTCCAGATACACTTAAACATTCTGTTTCTTGAAATCGTTATGTAGCTGACATTGGACATTACGTCCTTTATATTAGGTATCTTTAACAATGAATATTTCTAATTAAATGACATTGTTACGGTTTTCTAAAAAAAATATGTCGATACCACTGCACAGGGTTATTCACAATTCCTTGACATTTCAGAGTCTCGGAGCTCGGCAGCGAAAAAAGGGTGTTTGCCTCCGAGATATCAAATGAAAGACAAACTCGCCAAGTTTTTGTTTTCCAGCAGAATGCTGCATTGTAGTTTCATCAGCTGCCGTTAGTAGGCATTTGCAACCAAAATGCCAATTTCCCAACCTAAGAAGGCGTTTTGCGTCATGGAATACGTGGAAACGAGTTCAGTGGTGATATTTACCACAACGTTGGTCCGTGGATATCTGAACGTCAAATTGCCGTAGGGCGTAGGGCCGAAGGTGATAAGGCTTTCCTCCTCTGGCCCCCAAGGTCACCAGATCTGCTTCCTTCAGATTCTTTTCTTTGGGGATATGTGAAGGAAAAAGTGTTCGTTCCCCCACTTCCTGCTAACCTCACTTAACTTGAGACATAGTATCACCAATGCAGTTGCAACTATCGACAGTGATATGCTGCACCGCACTATCGCCTGGATATTTACCGCGTTCGCAAGATGAACACTTGAAACTCGTATGAAAAAAAAAACTTGAGTTTGTCATTTACAGTGGAACCCCGCCATTCGTCCGCCTCGCTATTCGTACAACTCGTTATTCGTACAACTTTTTTAAGTAAAATTGAACTCGCCATTCGTACGCTTGCTCGCGATTCGGACAGCGTGACCTCGGTACTGGCCACGCCACGCGGTCGCTTCAGTTCAGTATCGCGCTAGCTTCCGTACGCTACGCATCATCCACGCAAGCTTCGTGAAACTTTGTGATATTTTATTGTTATTTTTTGTTATTTTTATTAAAAATAGTGCAGCCATGGGTCCAAAAAAGATTACTGAATCAACTAAGCCTAAAAGGAAAGCAGTGAGAACGACAATTGAATTGAAAAAAAGAAATCGTTGCGAAGTTTGAAAGTGGAACTCGTGTGACATGGCAACTCAGTATGGCATGGCGAAATCAACCATATCGTCTATACTGAAAAAGAAAGAAATAATAATAGAGGCCTATATATTTATTGTTTTCATAGTTTTTATGTATTTTAGGCTTAAAATATTATTACAAAGGTTTATGTAAGCAATCATCTGTGGGTCTGGAACGGATTAATCCAATTTATATTATATCTTATGTGAAAAAATGATTCGCCATTCATACAAATCGCCATTCGAACTGCCTCCTGGAACGGATTGTGTACGAATAGCGGGGTTCCACTGTATTTGATATCTCGGGGACAAACATTCCTTTTTTTTTTTCGCCATTGATCTGCGAGCCTCTGAATGTGTCAAGGAATTATGAATAACCCTGTATATAATTTAAAGTAATTTTTCCTATATGTATGAAAAATTGTAAGAAGAAATGGTAGGAATATAAATTATATATAAATAATAGAGAATTGCACAAAAAGATGATTTTCTTGAAATTTCTGTTTTTATAAGAAGTATAGAAGGTATAAGTTACAGAAGAATTAATAAAAATTTATATCTAATATTAAGGAGTTATCAAATTTACTTATTTGAAATGTTTTATCTTACCTTGAATCTCAGTGTCCCAACAGGTGGTTTGGCATACGGAATGCCCAGGAAAGCAGAAAAGGACCGTCCTGTAAAAGTATTCATTGTGATTCCTTCGATCATACCTTGCTTCACTTTGACACGGGGTCGGTAGCCACTGGATATCCACGCAGTAAGGACCACAAAATACAACAGAAAAACTGGGACTGTCATCCGCAGTTTCAGATTTCGGAAGAAAATCTCGAAGGCTTCAGTTATTTTTAAAAATCCTGCAACTTCTATTACCTTCATTACGGAGACATGAACAGTTTTAATTTGTATTACATGAAAATATATAAATCCTTTTTTGACTTTTTCCGAATGTTATTGAGAACTGAAGATAAAACTTCCAAAGATAAAATGAAAACCTAACAATGTTGGATCTTCTTAAATATTAAAATAAATCGCAAGCTATTTCTATTTCGTTGAGTGTAATCCTTATTGCAATATTTTATATCCTTTAAATTTTACGTAATTAATTAGAAAAGCTCCTTCTGTTTTTAAGTCCAACCTTCGTGGGTGTAATATTTGATGAAAATAAAAAACTTAGTAAAAAGATCTTTTTCGAAGCAACGAACATGAGACAAACTATTAAATGAAGTAAATTGATATCACAAATATGCAACAGACACTCAGAATAAAGGAATCTTTTGTTCGATTAAATTATTTAAAAAATTCAGATTTCCAAATATTATTGTTAATAAAAAAATTACAGGAATCCATTGCTATTTATAATCCTCATAAGTTAAACTTTAGAAGTTTTAGAACTTTAATGTTGCAGTGGTTGCCTATAATGTATTGACGAATATTATTTCCAAAAATTAAATTAAGCTTAGAGAGTATTTAACACTTTAAAAACGATTTATGTACAAAAGAAAATAATCATAAAATGCAGATTAGAATACAGAATGTTGTTGGATTCTGAATATTACTTTAGTTCTATTTCGATTTTCTTAATTTTTTTGATAACGAAGACAATTATGTTACAAGTAAAAGAATACATAATGTCTAGTGTATTTAGTGCTACGTGTAAAGCACTAAACATAAAAATTTAATTTTTGTATTTATTTAGAAACAGAAACAGAAATGTGGTTTTAGAATAGAATTTTCATATATAAGTTTACATACATACACATATACCGTATTGGCCGGCGTATAAGAAGACTTTTTAAACCAGGAAAATCTTCTCAAAAGTAGGGGTCATCTTATATGCCGGGTGCTGAAAATTCCGAGCCGTACTGGAGAATCTGCGGTCGCCGCATATGGTGGGGGAGCTCAAAAACGGCAGCGGCCGCATCCCCCGTATGCGGCAACCGTATGAAAGCAGCAAGGACGGCGCTGTACAAGTACGGTAGAAGAAAATCCACTCACCAGGATTCGTGGAAAGAAGTGACTTAACGCTGTCCCGATAACGAGGTGTGGGGGCGCCTCAAAGGGAAGGTGTAAGTGAAGGACGGAGCAAGCTTCAGGCGTCCGGGACGCCCGGGATATAGAAAAAAGAGATAGAGCGGGGACAGAATAAACAAGGCTACAGTTAAGAAATACTATGATTTTAGTGAAATTCTAAAAAAATGTAGCATTAAAATAATGCACCAGAATAAACAAAGCTACAGTTACTTGGAGACAGGGAGAGCTGACCAATCCAAGCAGGCGTTGTATGCAACAACCAGCCAATCGCCGGTAAGGTACATCGCTTTTAAAGGAAAAGTTTAATCCACTTGCACTGTTTTATGTTTACATGTTTGATGACAAACAGCGTTATGTTTATAAGTGACAGTTTTCCTGCTAAGTATCTGCATGTCATAAGCATTTGAATTAAAATTACCATGTTGAAATCAAATCTGATGTTTTTTTAATTTTTATTTGGTGTGCATTGGAGGAGGGGTAGTCTTATACGGCGAGTATATCCCAAACTCTATATTTTAATTGGAAAAATTGGAGGTCATGTTATATGCCGGACAATACTGTATTTAAAAGGTTACAAACGATTTTAAGAAAAATTTTATGTAAATTGGATGTATTTTTATGAATGTCAAAACAAAGTTCTTAAAAAGCGTTTCTCAGTTTTTTTTAACATTGCTGTTTATTGAAAGTGGAAATTGCGGAAAATGGATTGAAGAAGCTTTGCATGATTGGTAGCGTAGAAGGAAAAAACGATTAACATAACAGTTCTCAAGGTTTTTTTTTCCAGTTTTTTTTTCCAGTCGCCGAATTGTTCTTGAGTTATATAAAGCACTTGCTTCTTTAACAGTGTAGTGTTACTAGTGAAAGACCAAGCCATACAATAGACGACAAGACCAAAACGTGAGGTGTCCGAGTTTGATATAGATCTGAAATTACATCTATAGATAGGTGGTCTGTGTTGGAAATTAAATTTATATCAAGTTTATATCAAGCTATTTGTGGTGTGATGCAATTGTTATTAAGTCTATAGGCACATCATCACTCTGGATAGGAAACACACAATCCACATGAACAGCTGGTATACCGTAGAAAAATTGTAGAATGTACGGTAATTTATTGTTTGATAAATAACTGCTATACTCATTGTAAAAAACAGTATAATGGAATTGCTTTCACTCGTTGACTGCAGAAGAGATTAGTTAATCTAAAAAACCCAGTGACTCCTATGCCATACAGTTTCTCTTGTTTTTCTTTGTTTTGAATCCCTAATTGAGGACACATTGTACTGGGGGTGGAGTTATTTTTGTTATACCTTGACTGTGCATTATCACACGAAAGTAATATTTTGAATATGAGTCAAATAGGCAGCAATTTTTGAGTGCTGTTTAGGTTTAAAATAATTTTCTTGATATATCTGAAACGATATGGGAATTGTCTTCTCTCATAAATGAGCGTTATGATTCTATTGATTTACTATTTACAAAAGATTGGTAATTTCCTCATTTCATATTTTTTTTTTTGAGGAAGTTAAATTTATCAAAATTTTGCGGCAGAATTTTTTACTTTCTTATAATTCCCAATAAGACCTATGAATTAAAAAAAAAATCTTAATTCAATGTTTGTGAAAAGAAGATTTGTCTTTAATAAGTAATCGTAAAACTTAGGAAGTTCCGGAAAATATTTGAAAAAACAGTAATATAAAAAAGGCATATTCAAACAATTTGGGTTTTCCGTTTACATTATCTGCACAGCATTTTATTAAGAAAATCATCTGCTATTTACAAACATTGAAAAATAAAATATCAAATGCAGCAAAACGATTCCGATGAGAAAATGGAAAATCAAATGTCTAAAGTAAAGCCGTGAATCAACTGCCAAGTATAATATTTAATGTATATGATTTAATGCACCTATCCAGATGTGATAAGTTATTATAAGGCTAATGAAACAGTTGTAACAAAAGTTTCTAGAAATATCTGAAGAGTAGATTAAAATTAAATATTTTATATGTCTTGAAATCAGATGAGAACTTATGTAGCATAAACCAATTTTTAATTTCAGAAGCTTCAAAAGTAAATGTAAATAAAACTGAAAAGGCTGTACATTTTATTTCAAAAAACAAAAGAAATATCAAACTTCATTCTATTTGGATTTTATAATTAAAGGTTCCAAAGTAATTTGAAGATCTGAATTAAAGTTTCAATAGATTTAATTTCTGTGAAGATCTATAAGGAATAATCTAAAGACGATCCAAATTTAAAACCAGTTTTGCTGGAATGATTGTGATTTGCATAAAAGTTAATTAACAGTTGGTTTTTTCCTGTTATTGAAAAGAAATATGCCACTAAAATAAGAAAACTTACAAAATACTCAAATAATTTATTGAGTTTTATTTCTAAACTCAGTTTAAGAAGTTTCTTTGATGCCAATTATTTTGATTAGGGCAATTATAAAATATCCTTTTAAAGTGAACAACGAAAAATGTAAACTTAAACATGACTAAAAAACTTGCTAGTGCTTAGAGCTTCAACCCAAATCATAGCTTCGATACCAGAAAGAATAATTGGAAATTGAAGTATTCTGAAGAAGAAATTATACTGTTTCATCTTTCCATCTAAGTGGTTTCCTTCTTGTCTTTGATCCCGATTCACAGGAAACTTCATCAAACGTTAATTTTATTTAAATTTCTATTGTTCTATTCGACATTTCTTTTTATGCTATTCATTATGGAATTCATTTCGCTTACTTCATTTTAACTGTTGGAAATAATGCCTTCACGAGGAGTGTCAACAAAATGAACATAACCTTTCATTGTTGGTCGATAAGAAATTATTGCCAATGTGAGTATTCACCAAAATTAGCTCTGTAAGTTTAGCATTATATTAAACAGTTTTTAATCTAAAAACCTATCAGTTTTAATCTAAAACCTAACAGTAACTTAACATATTAATTAAAAAAAAATAAAGTCGTTGATCTCTAATTTATTTTTAATTGAATACTTGACATTATATAAAGAATAGTTATTCAGATTGGTTACAATTGAAGAATATTTTTTTTGCATGCTACAGATTTTTCTGTAAATAACATCTTCGTTTTAACATAAATTTAATGTTTTATGCGATATTCAGTTAAAATGAGCCTTCATCTTCGTAGAATGCAATTGCATTTTATTCCCTCTTCCCATTTAACTGCCAAATACAGTTAAAACTTCTGCATCTACTAAATTATTTTTTTTTTGTAAGGATATAAATTAAAACTAAAACTTGTGACACTCAGATAGGAATCCCATGACCTTTTTCTTTGAAGAAATAACACGAATTATGGTTTAATTTCTGAATCAGTTCCCCTTTGGCATCAGCTTTCACTCGAATTCTCCTCAATTAAATTTGGCTAAGAAGTTATGAGAGACTTAATATTTGGCTAAGAAGTTATGAGAGACTTAACAGAAGCTAGTCCAGAATAGTAAGGTGTGGATTTTTGATAAAGTCATTGAATTTAACTACTAGAAGGAAATGTTGGAAGAAGTTGGAAAATAATACTTACTAATTCTTTTGACTTTAATGAATATATATATTTTCTGAATACACCGGCTCAAATGATTTTTCGGATAAGATGAAAAGACAGAATGACAGAAATGAAGGTTTATAATGACAAAATTCGTGTATTTTCAACAAGGTCACGCAATAATAATTATCAACATTAAAATTTTACTTACACAAGTTCACAATATTAGTTCACATTTTATACTGTATATACACTGTTCATTTCTATCAGCTATAATACGGAAGTATTAATATTCTTAACTTTTTTGTTTAATTAAACGCACTTTAAGAATAACGAAAACCTAGATCCGGAGTAAGAGATATAAACTGGGGGCGGGGCAAACTTTCTTGTAAGTACGCATATCTCTGAAACCGCTTCAGTTGGAAACACGAAATTTCGCATGAGTGTATTTTAAAATTGAAAACATAATTATCGAAGTATTTTCGAAATTCGCTTTCTAAGGGGTGTAAATGGGGGGGGGGGAGAAACATAAGCATAAGGGGAAGAAACTTTATTGAAGGGTTTTCAGGTTACAAAATGAGAATATAACATTCTAATCATCACGTGATTTTTTTTTTTACCACCTGGATAAAGCTTAAAGTGATAGGGGTTTGGAGAACGACAGAAAAGGGGGTGGGGATCTCGATTAATTAGATATGTAGGGCTTATCGAGTTACAAAATAGGAATATAACATTAATTTATAATTATCATGTGACTTTTTTTTAACAACTGGAAAAGCTTCAAAGTGATCACGCAATTACAATTTCTTCGTCATCCACTTCAGAACATCTGCTTTCTTGTGATCCGAACGAAGCATGGTTATTTTTGGCTAGTTTAGCGAAAACTATTTGAAACATTGCTTTTCAATCATTAAGCCTTTTTGGTAGTCCTGACTCAGTCCACTACGCTATTTATTTTACGCTATGTATGCGGCTACATTTTCTTTGCAATCATTTGAGTTGCACATCTTTGCACTATATGTGTTTTAACAAATAGAGAAACATTGGTGACTAACTTTTGAATTATTCTTGCAATTTTAAGAGAGACTTTTGCTAAAAGATCTGTACATCAGGTAATAACACTTCATCATTTCAATCCGAACCTGAATTTTCTTTAAAGGAATAACACTTTTTATCATGAGTTTTTTTTATAGATGTCATAGGCCTATGATCTAGATTATATTCTTACAGCACATTATGACCGATTTTGGGTTTTTTACATATTAGAATATGTGTTCTACATTAGTTTCCCTTCGTAGAATGATTATCCTAATCTCGAGTCAGTCAAAATAATTTGATCCCGATCCTTAACATAAGGTTTGTTTGGATAAATTTCATCTGTTGATATTTTAATTGCATGCTGTACTTCATCCTTAAATTCTCGAGATATTGCATGAATGCTTTTTAATGAAAATCCACTGGTTTAGAATTTATTAGTCAACGAGAATTTAAGAGAATACAATTCGTGTAGCCCGAATTAAGTTTATTTATCCCATTTTTATTTACATATTCTTATTTATTACAGGTGGAATACATTTCTCCAAGAATAATTAAAAGTGACATTAAACTAGGAAATATTACATGTTATTTTATAAACTGAAATATACTTTTTATATACTTCTTAACAGTGTATATTTTACATTATATTACATATCGACAGACTAAGAAAAGCAAAAGATGATAACACAATATATTCAAAGGAAATTAAGGCTTTATTTATTGCATTAGTGTAGGAAATTATGTCCATAGTCATACAAATTTGATCTGAAGGAGGAATAGGCGATTTTAATTAAATATATACATTTTAGAAGCTTTGATGATGGATTTTTTTTTTCTGTTCCGGATGAAATTCGTTCGAGATTTCGTTTGAGCTTTCGCCAAAAACTTTTGAGAAGCACGTGACAAAAAGATTATGCGCTGTTATTCGAAGTCAACATCCATTGTTTGGCGCGAACAATTTCATGACAATCTTGCCCAAACCACTTACAAATTGTTGTAATGACAAATACTCAAGAGACCGAGCGTAAACATAGAATGAATTTCATCACAGAATACAGAATTCCAAGCTTACAGACTGTATATTTAATTAAGTAGTTATATATTATTGTAATGCATAGAGGAATACTGTGTAATAGTTTACACAGCTTCTCAAGTCAATACGTATGAAATAGTTTTAATAAAAAACTGTAGGTATCGCTGTTTCATTAATATATGAAGTGGCTAGTCTAAATATATGTTTGTGGTCGGTTCGCACCGAAGTGCGAGCTTCGTTGCCGAAGCATCCGTGCTCCAGGGAGCGCTAGTGTTCCCAAGACGGCGAACCCCTAGCAGACTCCCTAGAATTTCAAGGGAAAGATACTGGGGTGGTTTCCCGTGGCCTTCCCCAGGACGCCATTAAGGAATGACGTCAGACCGAAGAGAAAGTGAAGAAGAGGCTACAACACAGGAAAGGAAATTTTTGAAACATCCATGCTCGCTACCGGGATTTGAACCCGGGCGCTGGCACATTGATCTCACGACAGACCGACGCCTGAGACCGCTCGACCACACCAGCGTGGCAGTCTAAATATATATAAATATTTTTTTCAAGTAGAAGGGTTTTGCTGTATCTTCTTCCCTATATCTGATTATCACTTTCTACATTACCCTGTAGCGAACAGCTATGGTGAGCATCCGGAGCTCTTATCCACCCTCCCCTCAAAAAAAAAAAGGCTTATGCATAAACAAACATGAAATATTACATGTATATTGTATAGCCTACAGGAAAATTGAAGATGCTATTTTTATGAAGTGTTTGTTGAAGATAGATAATCATTTTCAAGAAGACAATATATTTTGAAATTTATGAATATACCATTCCTGATTTAATTCTTTTCTGTAAATAGCAAAAAGGAATTTCAAACAATTTACCAAGGCAACTTCTTTTCAGTGTATGATTTTTAATTTATATAATAAATAGATCAAATGTTATGTCTATTGTTATAAGTTTATTTCACAAAAGCTGTCTTAGAACTTGGGATATGTTCTGAAGTATTTGTTTACTCATTACAAACGATAATTATTTAGCCTTTAACAACTCAAATATCATTGAAAAAAAACTTGATAGAAAAAAAGAACTTGCATGGAATTTTAAAAATATTGGATCTTGTAGAATTCTTAAAAGAAAGGTTTAGGTAGATATTTTTGAGGCAAAAAATAAGATATGGAATAACATTAAAGTTTAATCGATATACATACATTATAGGTAATTATTTGATAATATACTTGAAAATCGGTTACTCTGAGCACGCTGGTCAGTTTTACGTTTTACGATAAAAAATGTAAGAATATAGAATATAAGAATCATAATCATGGAATATTTCTGGAATCACTGAAGGTGACAGCTACTTTAGAAATTTAAACTTTTGTTTTTAATTCATTAAAAGCAATCAATCTAGAATGAACTACTTTTAAATGCATTTATGCATAGACTGTATTAAAGTAATTTACTGTGCACTGAGTTTGTGGCTGAAATATATCCAAACGACTTCAATAATTTCGAGAATAGTAAGTGCACTGAACCCTAAAAACAAACCCAAGCTTCCACAAATATTAGCAAGAAGAGAGCTTGGGGTGAGCTGAGAATATTCTCTTGTCGCCAGAAAGATGTTGTTGGGAAATTGAAAAATTACGATATTAAGTAATACGTCTTTGAGGTTCATATCATTGCGATGAACGCCGTAGATATATTCTTTACATTTCCTTGGACAATCACACCACTGACTGGTAAGGGAAGCCTTGGAAACAGAGCGAGCAACATCCATTATCTTCGAGAAGGACTCAGGAGAATCGCAGAGGTTCCTGGATACATTTTTCATGAAAGGAAGTCTGAAATAGAAATAGATTTGAAATAATTATTTGAAAATTATTTTTTTTATTGTGTTTGTCGAAAAGTCAAACATTCTTTTGAGCAAAAAAGAGGCCGAACATTGTGCTATTCAGACAATTTCTAATTTTTCTGAAACCTTTATCTCAATCACTAAGTTCCTACATTTTTAATATTGTTTTTGTTACGGGATTTGTGTAGTGCTTCTTTTGAAAATAACTTTTATTGAAATTACATTATTACTGTTTAACTCTTTGCTTTCTTCTAAAATATGTAAGTACCGAATTAAATTAAAAAAAAAACTTACACTAGTACCGGTAGGCAAATATCAAAGACCCGGCTACTATTAGAGACCGGCTACTATTTGGCCGTGTTCCCTCTGCAGCCCGGCGCTTATTAGAGAACGGTGACAATAAGAGCCTCGGCGTTTATTGGAGCATATACGTAGATTGATTCTTGAACATTGAGAAGTAACGAAGCAATTCCCCTATCATTATCAAGTGAGTCTCAGATGTTTGTCTTTATCTCGTAGTGTTGATGATCAATACCATTATCAGCGTAGTCATAATTTTGAAAGCCGTATATAAATAACGGAAACAATGCTCGTCTTACAAGTTAGTTTACTTTGTATTTCGTCCAAGATAAATGATAAATTATAGTTTTATGCAAATTTACTTAAACAATTGACTTGTATTTAGGCAAACAAATTTTAAAAATACCTGCAAGAAGTGTTTCGTGCCAATAAAAAGTCGTAACATTTACTTCGACATTTCGCCACGAATGCTCCTTCGCTGCAGGGCAAGTTTGGACGATCCAAATATTCTCTCTGTAAGAAATAAGAGGAAGTTATTTTGAGTCATATAGTGAAAGGTAAGTGAGATTGATTTTATTGAAAATTGAGGCTGATGGAAGTAATCTTAATTTCGTTATCTATAGGCGAATTTTTAAATAGAACAACCAGAAATAAAATCAGAATCATCAAGAGTCATTATCGATTCGTTAGTTATTGTCTGTTAGATAAAATTCCAATTGAATTCTGAAATTTAGCATTCGTAATCAATCTAAAGTATTTTCTCAACATTTTGCTGAAGAAAAGGCAAAAAGAGACAAAATACATTTAAGTACGAGTAATTTTGGCGTGGATATTTCGTTGTTTCTTAATCGCGTAGTAAAATTATTTAAATTCAACAAGAAAATATACAGTAAATATTTCCCTGGGGTAAACAAAACAATTAACGTGCTGTGAAATTTTTCAAAAACAAAGAAAACAAGAGCAGCACAACAATAATTATTCTTGTGCTGCTCTTGTTTTCTTTGCTTTTAAATATTTCCCTACCACTTGGAAATACAAAGATCCTGTATTGACGTAAAAACACTTATTTTGACAAATAAAGAAGTTGAAATAGATAAATAGCAGCCAAACACAAAATAAGGAAAAAAAAAATAAATGAACTAAATAACAATTTGTAGGAAATTCTAAACGTGAGTTAGGTGTACGAGTGAACGAACACGTAGGAGCAGTCAAAAGCAATACCAATGTAATGAAAACTACAGCACCGTAAAACACTGTAAAAGCACGGGACATGAGTTAAATTCTGAAAATGTGATTGTTTTTGGTAAACGTAAATTGAGATACCTACGAGAATTCTACGAATCATGTGTCATTAGAACGGTTCAAAGTTACAATCAGGACCTATCTACTAAAAATGTGCTTGAATATGGTCTATAGTCCTGTATTATAGCGTCTGTACATTTATT
Organism: Thereuonema tuberculata; assembly: GCA_023159025.1. Lineage (NCBI taxonomy): Eukaryota > Metazoa > Arthropoda > Chilopoda > Scutigeromorpha > Scutigeridae > Thereuonema > Thereuonema tuberculata. Next base: position 65,269,678 of record JAFIDM010004315.1, on the reverse strand, counting down.
ATGTTTTCTAATCTGGCCGCTAGGTTGTAGATTGGAAACATCGCTATTTTAGGCCTTAATCCAGGTAGTTTTTTTTTTCTTTTTCTTTTGTTTACTTGAAAATAGAATCTAGATCGGGATTATGAAACGTACGTCGTGATATCGTATATTTATATGTCATTTTTATTGATTTCTTTCTGTGCTAATATAGTTGGCAATGTGTTAATTTTAATATAGCACGTTAATATTTAACCTTAATTTGTTAGTTGATTTAATATTAGCTGATTTGAAGTTTGAGAATTTTTAATTATTTTTACTTTACATACCTTTCTAACGTGAACAGACCAAACTCCTAGCTGACCAGTTGTCAATGGAATTCCGAGATTTGGATCGATTGTGCGTGGATCATCCTCTGGATTATGCAGATTAGCCTATTTCCAAATAGAAATAAAATACTGTAATTAATTTGGAAAAATAGAGTTGTATACCTTAAAAAATTCTGTACTAGATTTCCAATGCTTTGAGATGACAAACAGTTAATGCTAAATCATTAAGCAACAAACATCGAAATGGGGCATTACAGGAAGGAATACTTAGGCATTCTGTATAAAACATAGATCAAACAACTTTTTAATACAATTTTTATAACTTATAAAAAATTAATTCAAGAAAATATCTGAAGAAATAATCAAATTCTAGAATGGTTGCCATTTCAATCTTCTTTTTT
>JAFIDM010004315.1:65258181-65268962 GCA_023159025.1 Thereuonema tuberculata | reverse complement strand
TGAGTCTTGGCAACCCCTTATTTTACATGAAATGTTTTGGTTGGGATTTCATTTCTTTTTGTAGGATGAGATCTGATAACTTTTTACCAGTGAAAGCGTTATGAGCATGCGAGTCTTGGCAACCCCTTATTTTACATGAAATGTTTTGGTTGGGATTTCATTTCTTTTTGTAAGATGAGATCTGATAACTTTTTAACAGTGAAAGCGTTATGAGCATGTGAGTCTTGGCAACTTATTTTACATGAAATGTTTTGGGTGGGATTATCTATTACAACTAAATTTAGTTTTAAGATTATTTAAAAAATTGATTTTTTTTCAATACCCTACTTTTCTGTTTTTCTATTGGTCAACTTGTATATACAAGCTGTTTGCACTTTTGTAAGAAATCACATTATTACACAGTATTATTTAGGCCGAAGCATTGAGGGTACGACGCATTTCAGATCTTAATAAAATCCAAAGTATAAAAGCTAGATAAATGAAACTTAGCGTATTTCATTAGTATGGTAACTGCATCTTATCCTGAAAATTTGAGCTCTCTAGTATTATCCAGGCCGAAGCTATGAGGGTTCGATAATACATAACCAGACCCACCCCTTTTGAGGGGTTGGAAGGTGAAAGTTACGGATTTCTTAATTTTTTGGTTGTTTGTGTGCTAATCCTAGCCTGCATACCAAATTTCAGCTTTCTAGGACTTCAGGAAGTACCCTAGAGGTTTTGATGATCATGAGTGAGTGAGTCAGTGACGAAATCGACGTATTTTAGGTATTAATAAAATCCAAAGTATAAAAGCTAAATAAATGAAACTTAGCGTATTTCATTAGTCTGCTTACTGCATCTTATCCTGAAAATTTGAGCTCTCTAGTATTATCCAGGCCGAAGCTATGAGGGTTCGAAAATACGACGAAACACTTCCAGTAAAGGTACGTAGTGCCCTTCCTGCCTTCGGCTCGTCGTCTTGGCGGGGGCACTGCCGTGCCCCCAGATAATATGTAGATAGATTTACCTGCATTAGAAGCTTGGTTTCTGGAACATTGCAGTTATTTTAATCACAAATAGAAAATTAATTTTATAGAATTAGCAGACTTTTAAAGATTAACAGTGATAATATTAGGAAATAAAGATTTTAACAAGAAACAATGTATGTCTCTTACATAATTACGTAATGTATGTCAGTAGAATTAGAAGTTTCTGATAAATAATAAAGGAATAAGAAATGGTAAAGAAAGATTTACCTTTCACAATAAATTCAAAGTCAGTATACATTTTTAACGTTTTATATTATTTCTTTATGTTTAATGAATACTGCAACTCTCCATCATTTAAAATCCCGTAAAGTGAAGTCAGTGAAATTATGAATTACCTCTCAGTGTTTCGTGATAGCACTACTGCGTAAAAAAATAATAATTGAAAGCTTTCTTTAAAGCTCTGTTTAAGACGATAGCGCAATCTTTCTTGGATATCAGTTATTTTTGTCCTCAAAATTAGAGTGAAGGTATTTTACAAATCATTAGAGAAGCAATATTTATCCATTTCGTGAAAAAAATCCATTAAGTGAATATTCAGAGAGTATTTAGAATTAAATTTTATTTCATTCGAATATTATTGAGAAAATATTTGTAATTTGATGGAATAATAATTTGTAAATTGAAATATTCGTTCAAATTTTCAATTTTTACTGTGCTAAAGTATTATTTTTTTGAAAGAAATGTCTCAGTATGTTCATCAACTCCCAGGTTCTTATTATCCTTCCTTCTGAGGAGGTCCTATATCTTAAATATGTCTTATTCTTAATTTTAGTTACTTGACCGAAATTAAAAGATTTTCTTACCAAGCTTTCTATGAAAATTTCAACTAATTCTGCCAAAGTCAAAACTGTAAAATCGATAAAAAAACCAAAGCTTCCACCGACGTCCGCTACGAGGCTTGTGAGAGTATACCAATAATATTCGTAGATCCTTTGAGCTCTCTGGTCAAATACTCTGCTTCTAATCTGAAAATAAGAAGTTCCAATTCTAGACATTTGAGCATTTAATATGTGAATTTCTTCAAAACATCTTCGGGGACATTGCTTTTGACAGTCTTTTCTTTTCCTCATAATTCTTCTACTGGCTTCGAAAGTTACATTAAATTCTTCTGGTGTTTCACACATTGGCAAAGTGTAATTGTTCATGAATGGTAACCTGTAGTAAGATACTTATGGTTAATTCTAGTAAATAAAAAGAAGTAAAAAATTTTGCTGAAACAAAAAAAAAAAAAAAGAAATTTTAAACATTAAATATGAGAGTAGGGCTTGACTATATTATACAAGATACAACATCATATTTGTTATTTAAAGTCAAGCAAGAACTCTATCGCATCTCCTAATTCCATTCATGCAATAGGATTTTTTTTTTCATTTTTTCTATTAATTTGACTGTAGGGATCTGGCAATAGTCGCCAGTGAATACGTATAGCAGAACTTTTATGTTAGGCATTTCATTAACATCTAGGTTTTCTATGCATGTGATAATACATCATTTATTTTTTTAAATAGATGAAGTGTATGTAAATAGTTGACTCAGTAGAAGTAGGATACTTTGTAAGATAGGACTTATTCATTCATTTTCAAGTTAAATTTAAGTAACTTAGCATCGTCTGAGTTTAATATCCACAACAATACATCAATGCATCTCTGTGCATTAATAAAAATAAAACTCCGAGCTACATAACTATCTCCGAGCTATATAACTGTATGAAGGCATTTCATCAGGGAACACTATCACCATGAATCCATGTACTTGATCAGCAAAGATGCTCAGATAGACAACACCTGTCAGAGATATGTCTAAAGGGATGATAGTTGCAAGCGTTCATCAGGAAAACATCGTCCAGACTTTCAGCCTCCCATCACCTGCCTGTGTTCGTCCCGTACTACATCAGCAGGTGTCTGCCGCACACGTGCCCGACCATCCACTGGTGTAATAGGAAACCAGGCGACCTTCTTCCATTCCTCACTAGTTCACTTTTTATGCCTCATGTGCCTATACAAGCATTTTCGATGATGGACAGCCGTTAACAGAGGCAAACGACCGGGTCCGGGGCTCCGTAACCCCATAGTCGAGTGTCCGATGAACAGTGTGTTTCTACACACTAGTACCATCACTACTATTGAGCCTGTAAGACATTTATGTCATAGTACCCCTCTTATTGTGGATCCGGCACCCAGTGGCGCTTGGCTGCTTGGTTGGAGGTGACGGGTTCGATCCCCGCCTCGGCGGAGGGCGAGGATTTTTTCTACGCTCCTTTCTCCTCCAACCGGGTCCTAGGGTCATACCCTCTGTTGAATGGGTAATGGGTTTATTTCTCGGGAGTTAAAGGCGGGTGGGTTTCGGGATGACCACCCGCCTCAACTTAGTCCCGTTGGTCTTACCTCCCGCGATCCAAGGGTCTGCGTAGGCCTATAGTGGGACACTTTAACTTTAACCCCTCTTATTGCTTCGCGCAAGTCGAGACGGCCAACCTCACCTCTTGCATCAGTGCGTTACCCGCGCCTTACCGAAGTTTCGTTGTTTCGCTATTTTTGGACCAACTTTGATAGACCTTCACTACTGCTCATCGCGAATAGCCCACTAGCCTCGCTGTTTCGGAGATGCTCTGACCAAGACGTCTGGCCACTACAATTTGACCTCTGTCGAAGTCGGATAAATCCGTTACTTTACTCATTTGGACACTGCAACATACTGTTCGTGCAGCCTCCATGTCAATCCTTATATACCAGCTCCATGACCTTAGCACGTGTCACTGTGCGTCTATAGGACCAGTTCATTGCATTGCGCGGGTGATCTTAATCTTTTGGCTGATCAGTGTAAAAGTAAGAAACTACAATCTTCAGTATATTTTTAACTGTTATAGTTCATGATCGGCTACAGACATACTGAAGTTTGGCTATAAAATAAAAAATAAAATAAAATAAAATAGAAATAAATTTATTTATGTTAGAAACTAAAAATACAAATCTTTGCTTTTTTGTCTTTCAATTTCACGTTTTCTGGCTTAAAATTAGAAAGCATTTGAAACAGTTTGTAAGATTCTTTCGATATTTAATTTAAATTCAATTCCTTTCAAAGATTTTCAGACATTGCTCGTTCATTTTAGGTGACTAAATTCCAGGAAAATCACGTAGATAATTGCTTATAATGTTGATTGTCCAAATATAAAGGAATTCTTTAGGAAATGTACTTCAGCACTATATTGATGACACATTCTTGAAAAAAAAGTCTTGGGAAGCTTGTGCATCTTTTATTTAAATCTATATCTTCACTAATCATTTTTTAGCGACCCATTTGGGAGCTATTGTGATAGCGACTAAAATCGGTAGCTATTGCGTTTGTCCTGTCCATCCGTCCGTTTCTGTTCTCCGCTACCAACTCCCGAATGGAAGATCGGATCGGCAAACTGACTTCATCATCGTGTTTAGAGGACCAAAAACGGTAGGAATGGAGTATTTTCATGGGCCAACGCCCCCCCCCCCCATGTTCGAGATATTTAGCAATTGTTTTCATTGGTTTCCGCTATTAACTGCAATGTTAGCAATGCAACCATCTCATCTCAGTTGTCAGCTATAGCTTAATGGGAAACGTCTCGACTCATATGTTGGAGGTTCGAATCCGTATATCTACTGTTTTTTTTTTTCTCTTAATCTTTTTTTCTCAATGTCCGCATGGATTTTTTTTTTGTTATTCTTTTTAACTTTTTTATTTTTTTCTTACGTTAATGCACTTCCTATTTTTATTATTTTTTAAAAATTTTTATTATTATTATTATAGGTCGCCCTTAAATTTATGCTTTAGCACAAAATTATATTCACTTGTTTATGTGAATAATGTGCCTTTGATATCCCTGAAGAACTGCTGCTGTATCGATGAATGCAAATGAATAAATACACTGACTTGTGAGTCTTTAAAAAAAATCCTATTCCTGGATATAGTAAGTAGTTCTATTCATTCTTTTAAAGATTGTAATCAATGTGTTAAGAAGAACCATTGAGCTGAGGCTGAACAATCAGCTGGACTGTATTTTTCAATGTACGAGATAGATGAAGGATTTAGAAATTCTTATCAAAACGATTATTAAAGCCAACAAAACTATGTTAAATATATTTTTAGGAAGTAGTTAAAAATGTTTTTAACTTCTGATTAGCTTTTGTAAGACTTACCTACAAGATACTTGATTATATAAGATTAGCTCTATACATTGATCAATGCATTTTTCAACATTTATTCCATCTTCACAAGGAAATAAGGGATGATTGAGATTTAATTTCCTAATAAAAAAGAATTTTAGTTCAACGAAAGGTTAATAAAGATTATTTATATCTTATTGTTACTTCTCTACTTAGATATTTTACCTAAGTACTTTTCATTAGAAAAGGATTAAATATATTCTTAAAGATTGGAGGATTTATGTCAAAGGAAATTCTTATAAAGTTCTCTTTGTCTCTACCACGTTATGAATTTCAGAATATTCAATGACATATTCATGTCTTTCAGTCATCTAAACTTAGGAATTAAAAGCTTCTTTTTCATTCTTTTCGGGAAAATAAGCCAAACCGGAAGTTTAAGAAAAAAAAGAATTTATAATTTGCTGAAAATTTATTTGAATTTCTAATTTCAAATTACTTTAGATCGTTACAACTTATGGAACCGGAGTCGCACTTAATGAAATTATTGGATTCGAAGTAGAAAAAAAATACGGCTTCAGAACAACGCATGTGGAATCGAATATTAAAATTGATAGTTTTTTTGGGGGAAATGATTTATCGTGTGTGAAGTTAAAAATGCCTATACACTTAACTAAAAAGACTTGACTACATTACAGGGTGAGCATGTCCGATCTGATGGCCTCCACAGCATGGGTTCTTTGATATCACTGATGGATCTGGACATCAGGGGTACTTGCACTTTGTTTACTCCCCATAAGAAAAAGTCGTACAGGGTTAGGTCCGGAGCTCGTGATGGCCACCGCAAGAGGTGGTTATCCGCATCGTTAGCATGTCCAATACTGTGCCCTGGAAGAACATGATTGAGAAGGCACATCATGATGTAAATGGGGGGGGGCGCCATCCTGTTGAAAAAATGTCGTTATGATCACTGTCCAAGATTGGAAACAATTAGTTTTTTAACATGTCCTGATAGGGTGGAACCACTTCCTGATGCTTCGGCAAAGAAAAGGCCAGTTCACTTTCATGTGCGGTACAGCACAAAAGACGTTGACCTTAGGGGAATCACGCTGGTACTCAATTACTGCATGTGTTGGCCCTGTCCGCCAGGTACGGACATTGTATCTATTGTCCTTTCCGATTCTGGATTGCCATTTTCGGAGTCAACGCCACCAAGCAGGCATAAATAGAAACTTGAACATCTGCGTGTCGATGTTACGCATGGATTACAATTCGTCATCGATACAAACGACGTTACACGCCTTTGAAGCCCTACCATTTTTTTTATGCCCACCCTGTATGTAAAACAATAGACACGACCGCTTTTACAAGTTACATAACTTCAGGTTTAATAACAGAGAAAGAATCCTCAGTATATGCGATTTTGCCAACGGTATTCTCCAACAGGTTTCATATGCTAATCTTCTTATTGTGATTTTTTTTTTTGGTCGGACTCGCACTTCCCTATATTTCAGGATTAAGAGTCGAAAGAAAAGCCCTGCTTTTATCTAATTTTCTCAATATTTCTGAAAGGACTTGGATACATTAGATACCTGTTTCATCTACCTGAACACACTTGTATATCTAAAGTCCAATTCCAATTGTTGAAATTTTCAAAAATTTGATTTATGAACTGTCAATTTTTTTATGAATTTTTAAAAGACTTAATAAAAATGAAACATCATTCATTATTAGACAAAAGAAACATTTGATTTTCTCTCGCCTCTAATTCTTCGATGATGAACTGCCCATGAACATTATATGGTGTTGGCATTCCAGCATCAGCTTCTACAAAGTAAGGATTTTCCTCATTACTTATTAGCCAGCCCTATATTAGAAATCAAGAAAAAGTGATTTATAGGTAAAAATGTAAAACAAACATAACTACATCATCTTCTGTAAGAAGAGAATATTACAAAGGTTAAAATTATGAAAGAAAAACTAGTTTTATATTCACACTTCAGATTTCCAAGAAAAATCATTTCTTTTAATCCAAAATTTAGAGAGTTTCAAAAGCATAAAGTTCATAGTTCCTTCACATAATTCAACAACAGCTACATATAAGTATTAAAATTTCTAATAAGTTACTAGTTACATCAATAAATGTCTTCTGAGATTTTTATTTGAATACACTGAGTGTTCACTGAGTTGCGACCACCTATCTAATACTTTGTCGGTCCATCTTTGCACGGAAGACGGTCCAGACACGTCATGGCATGGATTCCACCAAGTGCTGATATGTATCCAATGGGATCTGACCCCATATATTCCGGATAGCAGCCCATAACGAGCCTATGGATGTTGGTGCAGAAAAGACTGTTCCAAAAAATCCCATAGAGCATAGTTGTTCTAGGGGATATCTATGGGAATAAGATCGGGGGAGTTGGGGCCTCTGTTGAATAGTGCATCTGTGGAATGTTCTTCTAGCCAATCAAGCACAGTCTTTCCTTGGAAGGAGACATAGTTCGCGGTGACTCTTCGTTAAGAGTGGATCCTCTTGAGCGCTAGTCATGTGGGATGTGGTTTATTGTTCATCCACGATTGTATAAGTATACAATTTCCGGACGCTGATGCTGCGATCACCTTTATCAGCCTTTTTATTCGACGCTCACCTGGCGATGTTACCTTCTGTACACCCTTCCAATTATGCCTATTGGTGGTCGTTGTACCGTTTTCTTGCCACTCATTGTAGACCGTCACTATACTAGAAAGGGCGCATCAGACAGTTTCGCTGTTAGGATTACTGAGGTCCCCGATGCTCCGGCACCCACAATCATGCCCTTTTGGAAGGGCGTTAAATCAGTACCATCTCCCATTTCCACTTGTGCTATAAGCCTAAAACACAGCCACATGTGTATTCTAACGGCTATGGCTGCAGTCGCTATGTTCTAATATTTTATTTCTAGTTTTTTTATTACTAGCTGCTAAACTTGAATATATCGGTATACATTGTCATTAAATGACAGAAAAAATAATAAAATACTGTCATAATAAAATAAAGTTTTATTTAAACATTATCATAATAAAAAAAAGTTTTATTGAAAAATAATAAAATAAAGTTTTATTTTCTACTTTTATCTTTTAATATCTGTTTCTAAATTCGTTTTCTTTGTTAACTATAAGATAATAAAAACAAAACTAAAACAAATGTTCATAAGTTTCCAATTGTTAATAACTGCATTTGCCATATAAACAAAATAATATAGATCCCATTACTAGCTATCACAATACTATGTATTGAATTTACAATGTCGCAGCTTTTATTTTAACACATCCTATTCGTAACGATTTGAGAAAACTTAAACAAAAACATTATAAAGATACAGTAAAGGAAATCAAAATATGTTAAGTTTTACCCTGAGAAAGATGTCAATAAATCCAGACCACAAGTTGATGCTTTCCGGGATATTTATTATTATGTTGTAGTAAGTAACAGGACCATGGCTGTATATTTGCACTGAAAGAAATCAGTAAAATTGCTCTGTTACGCTCGTAATTCTATGGAACTATAATCCTAGCATTCTTTAAAAATTATCGTTATTAAACACTTAAATAAAATTCAGCAGTTACTAATGAATAAAGAACTAAAAAAGAAAAAAAAAGGAAAAAAAATTGATACGAAACTAAATATTTGGATTGGAATAAAAAATATTTAGATAAAAAAAAAGAAAAATATGATAATAAAAACCTATTCTGTTGGATTTAATTTGTTTTTGCTGATCGTAGAGGAAAGAAAAACAGAAATAAACAATAAGATAAATGATTTTATGTGAAATACTTAATTTCATATTAAGATAAATATAGAATTACAGAAGTATCTTTATGAATTTAAAAATAAATCAAAGTAGAAAATATAGAAAATCATGTAAAATGAAAATGTAAAAGGAATATAAAATAACAAAAAGAATAACAAAAGCAAAATTGAAATATAAATAAATAAATATTCTATTTGAGTATAAAGTAAAGTCGAAAGTCAACTGGAACAATGAAATATTTGATTAACATCTTCTTTTGTTCACACGGTTCAGGAACATTTGAATTTCTTTTGGAACACCAAAACAAAACAAATGGTTTTTCACTCACTTGGGAGATGGATGGTGACACAGGCACCTCCAACAGTATCAATATCTTTCAGTTCGATAGGGAGGTCAGAAGTAAATCCACAGGAAGAATCAACTTTAAAAGGAGAACACTACAAAAACAATATTCAGAAATATAATGAAATAAACAATAGTATCATGAATCTTACTCATCAACATTATTTATTTGGAAATGACCCAATAATACTATCACAATGGTTCGTTATTACAATGTTTTTATTACACGGAAGAATATTTGAATACTTATTTTTTGTATTTAATTATTTTGTTTAATTTTTGTTTTTTAAAATTTTATTCTTTTCTTTTTTATTTAAATGATACTTTTCCTATACGAAAAGTATGTTTAATCCTAAATATTAATATTTTGTTAATGTTTTTTTTTTAATTTTATTTATTACATTTGGTTTATCATTCTTTCATTCTTTTAAGAAACAGGGATGATCTTCGCTGATTAAGGATCATGAAAGATAAATACGTAGATTTGTTTGCTTTCGTGATTCAATCTGAATATTAAAAATAATTAATTAATTAATTAATGAAATTAAAAGTTTGTTCTTCATTCAAAATGATTCAAGAAAAAAAGATTGAAGATTGCTTTTTTAATTTTTTTTTTTTATTTATAAATTTCCCTTTTCTTACATTTAAAATTTAATATGTAGAAAAAGTTTAAGGCTATTTTTTAATATTGTTGTCTCGATAGTTTCTACGCCTTAACTTTAAATTTCATTATGAATCTTTAGCAAATTTTCAGCCCAACATTATACAATATTTTACAGTATCAGGAGTATAAGTAATTATTCTTTCTTTAAATGTTTCATGTCTATTATATTAACGATGCTCTAACTGTATAAAAATAAAAAATAAATTAAAATAAAATAAATTTTAAATCCGTAATTTTTTTGCCCGTATTTCTTATTATTGCTTTATTATTATTATTATTACACATTTAACTATATAACTAAGCTTATAAAACCTTCCTTTATTAACCTAATTAGATGACATTTAATATGATTGGGAATAATTCTTGAAGCGGTAATTTTAAATTAATATCTTTCTCTAAAACTTTAGTACTTTTATTTTTTTTTTTTAACAGCTAAATATCGTAAATGGAATATATTAAAAGCTCACATCTTTCAACATTCGTTTTTTTTTTTTTGATTTCCTGAATATCATCCTAATCAGATTTGACTTCTTGAGATTTGAAATTTACAACTGCAGAAATAAATATTAGAAATAAAATGTTAAAATTTCGATTTTGAATCAACTCGATGAAAGTTTTATTAGGTATTAATTGTACCGTGAGAATTGAATGTTCATGCTGTGTCAAATTCTAAATAATGGAATTTGACACAGCATAATTTTATTGGATAACATTTTATTGGATATTACAGGTATTTACATAACAGTAAATTATATATAAAAAAAAATCTCACATAATGAAATTTCATTGTGTAAATACAAATTCGAAATTTAAGATTTGT
>JAFIDM010004315.1:65199719-65247175 GCA_023159025.1 Thereuonema tuberculata | reverse complement strand
GTTAGAAAATTTATGGACACGCGTAGTTAGAAAATTTATGGACACGCCTAGTTAGAACATTTATGGACCACGCGTAGTTAGAAAATTTATGGACATGCTAAAATTAGAAAATTTATGGACACGCGTAGTTAGAAAATTTGTGAACACCCTTAGTTAGAAAATTTGTGGACACGCGTAGTTAGAAAATTTGTGGACACGCGTAGTTAGAAAATTTGTGGACACGCGTAGTTAGAAAATTTGTGGACACCATTAGTTAGAAAATTTATGGACATACTAGTTAGAAAAAATTTATGGACACGCGTAGTTAGAAAATTTATGGACACGCTTAGTTAGAAAATTTATGGACACAACCACACATCCCTAACCATTCTTGCACACATCTTTACACTTGCAAATTTTTATTTCTTTTTACAAACTTAGCAAATACTTAAATTTTTAACCTTGTTGTTATTGTATATTTGTTATTATCTTCTTAGATAATGACATGTTTAATTTCCCAAACAATCCTAATGAGAAAAATGGTAGGAAAAGTATAAATTGAATTTTTTTTAGAAAACGCTAATGAAGAAAAACCATTTAAAATTTCTAACAGATATTTTTCCAATAATTTAGTATTTAGACAAATAAGATTGCATTAACAATGCATACAAAATTACCTGCATGTAATATTTTGTTCCAATAAAAAGTCATAACATTTGCTTCGGCATTTCGCCACTTCTGCTCCATCACTACAAGGAAAGTTTGGGTGATCTGAATACTGTCTCCAAAAAAAAATTAAGAAAGATATTATAACAAAATTTACATTGTATCAGTACTAAACCTTTAAAATCTTTTTCCATATTGATACTTAATCAAAAAACTAATTCTTTTCATTGAAATTTGATATCTCTAGCACTTCAAATTTTGATGGCCAAATTAAAGAATATTAAAAATGAATCGTAATAAATGATAATATATTGGATTAATGGCTTTCGCGATATTTTTTTCTTGGTATACTTTTGTTTATAGTAATTAGGAGGGAGTGCAGGACCTATATTGTCTTTCGTGAAGTAACAGCATATGATAACACCCTCTGTTATCTCAAGCATAATATAATATTTTCATCTCACTGGAAGTACATCTCACTCGTAAATTGCTGCAAGACAAGATCCGCTTGAAAGAATTGCAACTGTATAAAGAAATTTTAAATATTGCTGAGGGAACAAAATCTAGCATCGTAGAAAAGAAACCTCGAACATTTACCAATCAGTATTGCGTTTCTTCCCAACAAAATTCGGCACTCCTCCCTCCTGAGTATTGGGCCATCTCACATTTGTGACCTATGTGCTTCCAGAGAAGCCTATGTGCTTCTTTGGAAGGCTAGATCAACCAGCACATCACAGAATTGTTAAGTTTCTCACGTCCTACAAGTTACCATCACATGTGCTATGTTGTTTCATATAAAGTAAAATGTTTATGACTATTCTTTATATAAATGATCAAATATCATTTAATTATTTTTTTTCTTTTTATTTCTCTGCAAAGATATTTTTCTCATCTTTGTTTGCTTTTTTTTATTATGTTAATGTAATTATGTTAATTAATATTTTTTTATTAATTATACGGTATGCGCCAAAATGTACAGTACTGAAACTCGCGCATTTCGAACAAGTGGTTGCGTTTGTCGACGGGGTAGAGCTCCAGCTGCACATGTTCGCAGTAGTGAAAAGGAAGTAGTGTTGTGCAGTTGTTGGTGGAAATGAGTCTCTCGACGGAGGAAAAAGTATTCATAGTTGAGCATTATTTCCGCTCATACGGAAGCGGTCGTGAAGGTGGACCGAGTTTGAAAAAGGTGGCATAACAATTCCAAGAGGAGTTTAATAAGACCGCACCAAGTAACACAGTTATGCTGTCTATTGTTATAAAATTTCGCCATTCCGGTAGTGTGCTGTGAACGCTACAGCCATTTCTTCAGGATTTCTTCAGGATTTGAGAATGTTCTGTCGTTCAAGGAACAATCAGATGAATAGACAGTGGTATCAACAGGACCGGGCGACCAGCCATACCGCTCGAGCATCTCTAGCCATGCTGCAGGAAAACTTTCCAGGACGAATCATTTCACGTGGTACTGACTTCCCATTCCTCCGATCTTACACCACCTGATGCCTACTTGTGGAGAATGTTAAAGGAGAGTGTGTTGAACTGTGAAGATGCACCAAGAACTGTGCCTGCATTACGTGAGCATATCATCTCCTTTTGCAGGAGTCTGCAGCAACCTTTGTTTCAGGATATGTTTGAGAATCTGTGTGAACGATACGAACACTGTCTACAGCGAGGCGGTGCACACTTTGAACACTTACATTACGCATACCGTGGTAAATCAACACGCTAATAGTGTGTGTATGTATGTATGTATGTAGTGTGCATGTTAATTTCTTTTCAGGAGAAATAAACTCACAATGACAATAATGTAATTTTGTTCATCTTTTCATTTCAGTACTGTATATTTTGGCGCTTACTGTATTATAATATAAGTGAGAAGATAAACGTGATTCGAATACTAAAATGATGATTCTTTTTAATTTTTTTAATGTAAGTAACAAACAAAAAAAAATCAAAAGATGAAGGAAAAAAAGGAAGATGAAAGCAAAACAAGAAGAAAGTAAAGGATATTTGGCCATTCATGAAGGCTCAATAATAAAGCCATAAAAATAAAGTCACATTTTGGCCGTGCTGGCGTGGCCGTGCGGTTTAGCCGGCGGGCTGCCGTTGTGGCCAATGCGCCAGTACCCGGATTCAAATCTCGGTAGTGGCATGGCTGTTTCTTTCTTCTTCTGTGTTTCGTCCGTTTCCCACCTGGGACTTACTATCTCAGGGTTATCCTGGACGGGGTATAATTCTCGTCCCCCCTTTCTTGAATTTCACTAGCCTCGCCCTGACGTTGTCAGGTTGAGCTAGTTACGTGGTCCCTAGTTGGCCAAATTCGATAAAAGGAAGGAAAGTCACATTTTACTTCATCTTCCCCATTATTTTCAGGAGATAATATTTTAAATTTCTGTTTGCAACGCTAATGGAAGCCAGAAATAACAAAAATAATAATAAAAGAAAAGTATAGCAACGCAAGGAAAAAAAAACAAGATAGAAAAAAAAAATAGACGTATCAACGATGAAAAAAGAAAAAAAAAACAAAAAAACAAAACAAAAAGCATATTGTAATGAGTAATTTTTATTTTATTTCTAAGTCTTTATTTTTGTAAATAATCCTTACCTTTTAGTTTTGATAAGTTCTCAAAGTATTTATTCCATTTCCAATCGTTCAGTTGATAATTGTGTAATTTGTTAATTGCTTTATTTTTTAATTGTCAGCTGATTTTTGTAGTTTAAATTTTTAAATGATCGTTTACTTAATTGTTGTAGGCAATGAGATGTCCCTTTGTATCTCAACCAATCGTCCTTTGTTTATTGTAACTATTTAAACCGCCGATTTATGTTGAATAAAGAATCCTTTGGCCCTGTAGCCTGTTCGTTCAGATCCTCTGTTCCTGCTTTAGTCCTCCTCGATTTTAAAACATCACAATATAATGGATTCAACCCACAACCTTCACCGGAGAAGAGCATTTTTATATTATTGATTGAGTAGGTTTACATTAAGATATGTCTTTTGCGCTATCATAAATCTTTACTCTTTACTCTGCTCATCTGAAATTTCTATGAAGAGGAAACTTTGCATTACATGATTAAGTTTGCAATGAAACAATTATGTGCCAAATGTGTGAAAATAGTTACGTGAGAAATCCGCTGTAATACTTTTTGAAAAGTATTAAGAAAAATTTAGTTCCTTAAGATTATAGCTTTGATTCATGAAGTGTTTTCTAATTTTTTATTTTCTTTTGATAAGTTTTTTAAAAGACAGATAATTTGTTTTGCTTTTATAATGCACCTGCTAATGATTAATTTCAATATTGTTTAAAATTACTTTATAATTCTTCAAAAATTCTTTATATTATATCCTCTAAAAATTAAAGAAAATATAATGATTACTAGTCGTTATTGAGATACATTTTCCATTGATTGTTAGATATTAAATTTCTCTGACACCACAGCAAAGGCGAGAGGACTTCATTTTGCGACGACTCTCGATTAGTGGCGATTTCCATGACTACTCATCCACTTTAGGATTTTTCTCAACCATTGATGTAAGATAGGGCTAATTCCTTGGTTGTGCGTGGCTACTTCTATAAATTCCGCCTGAATATTATCAAAAGAAACAATGTTGGCAGGAAAATTGATGACTTGTAAAGGGATACGAAACTAAGATCCGACAGAGTATTGGTGTAATGATATTGATTCTTGGAGAAGATCTGGAATAATACCGTCCGTATTTGGGTTTACAATAATTTTTAAAGTTGATGTAGCATATTTTATTCTGGAGTAATCAACAATTGTCTTATTTGTTAGACACTACTATCTGCTCTGTTACCTCAGAGAAATTCCAGTCTCCATGGGTGTGTGTCCTCAGTGTTGATTTCCCTACATCCTGGAAAGTGTACACATAACATATCTGTTAGTGTGTCTTGTCCAGATTTTGTATAACTGCCATTCTTAAGTTTTAAACATAGAACTCATCGTTTGTAATAGTGTGGTTTTATATTCCTCTCACTCGCCTGTCATTTTTGCTCATGTTGTTGAAAAGCTTATGCTTTTTGGATCTCAGGTTGCTGAGTTCTTTATTCCAGCAAGAAATGTGTTGATAGACTAGCAACCTTGATCGGACAATTTTGATGATAAGAACTGATGATAACCTGCTGCAACGGTCCACTGATAACTTAATATCTAATATTGAGCGTATCTTAAAACACAAAAATAAGTACTTCTAGATTTCCTCTAAAGCATTTCCAATTCTTTCTTCTTGGGCCTTTGCCCTGCAGCATTAAAGCAAATGTATCAATGATCAGAGAATGATTTGAAAGTTCAAAGCATACATGCCAATTGTTAAGAAAATTAATAGAAAACGTAAGATCAGTGATGTCACTCCCATTGTTAGTGATAATTTTAGATTTGTAATTTAGTATATACCAAATACTGCATCAGGTTGCAAATACTTGCATCCTCATTGGTTGCAAGTCAATACTACCAAGCAACATGGTGAGCATTGGCGTCGCATCCAATGATGAGTAGGTTCCATTGTTTTCACAGTAATTTATACGATAATGAGTCTTCCCATAAGCAAATTTTCTTAAATCATACGTAACAGAATATAAGACAAAATTTATTGGAGTATCTCTTCCAATTAATTTAGATTTCAAACTGGAGTTAATATCAAAGAAGTAATCTTCTCTATCGCAACTGGCTGAGAAGACAGTGGAAATGACAACTCCTTGAAATATATGTTGATATATAATAATAATAGGAAACAGTGCTACTAAAGAATTTCAGAGTAATAAAAAAAAAGTGTACAAAATTGTTAAGAGAGTTTGTGTATTAATGTAAATTAACAATCACTATCAAAGTTAAGGAAACGCCTTTATTAGATATTATAAACGAGTCCATCAATTGCAATTCAATAAAGCAATTATATATTTATAAGCATTGACCCTGCTTTTGATATATACGCTAGAAGAGCCATTACATTAAGACTCTCCCCAGCCTAGATAAATGAGCGCGCCTGTAGAACGAACAGTCAGTGGGCCCAGAGCAGCACTATACATATAACCGCAGAACCGGCTTTCTATTAGTAATGTGTTCGTGTCAGAATGGAAAAGATACCGATTTATCAGAGTTTGATAAAGAACAAATTATGATGGCACGGCGCCTGGTAACCAGTATCGCTGAAACGGCTCGGCTTGTGAGCTGCTAACGTGCTGTTGTCGGTATCAAAAGTGGTGCAAGGATGAGCAAACAACGAACCGTCGTCCAGCTGTGTAGACCGCAGCTCATATGATACCAGAGGTCTACGAAGACTGTCGTGCATTGTTCAGAGCGACCGCTGGGCCACAATCCGACAAATCACGCGCAGCTACAACAGTGGTGAACAGGGCAATGTTTCACATCACACGGTTCTGCATATGGGACTGCGTAGACTGTGTCGGGTCCAAAGGCTAACTGCACTCCATCGACGACATTGCACCGTGGATGACTGAAAAAAAGTCGCATGGTCCGACGAATTCAGATTTCTGGTGCATCACGTTGAAAGCCGAGCGCGCAAACGCCAACTACCATCGGAGACTGTGCACTATTGAGACGACACAGGCCGCTGGAGGAGGTGTGATGCGTGGGCGATGTTTTCATGGGGATACTTTAGAATCCATAGTAGAACAATTCCTGACAGCTTTCAGGCGTCTGAACATCGCATCGTTGCGAACCCGCTTCACCCATGTGTTCACTGCTGGTGATTGTCATTACCAACAGGACAGTGCTCCATGCCAGGATCGTCAAGCAATGGTTCGAGGAACATGATGGTGAATTTCATTGGATGCTACGACCTCCAAATTCATCGGACATAAACCCAATCGAACATTTGCGGTTCGAATTGAAGAAAGGGTTTCGCGCAATATTACCACCTCCCCGAAATGTACGGGGACTGAAGGATCTGCTGTTGATATTATAGTGCCAGATATCCCAGGATACTTATCGCCACCTCATCGATGTCTCGCAGAGTGGCCGTTGTTTTGCGGACCCTTTTTTTGTAAGCTACAACATATTAAATAGGTTTGTCATAATGTAATGGCTTATCGGATCTATAAACTGGAATTGTTAAATATATAAAAATATGTAAAAAAGAAAAGAAAACTTTATATATATGTACATATGATCAAAACTCAAACCCTATCCTTCGAGTTTCGCAAAGCAAAGATTTCAATCAATCATTTGCAATTTTGAAAATTTAGAAAAGTGTAGAATATAAGAATAAAATTAACTTATATTACTAAACATATAAAGCCGGACAGTGGTATGGAATTTATATAAATATATATAAGAACATTTAAACGTAAAAACATGTCTATTAATTATTCAAACAATATTAAAAGGTAAGCCTGAACGATTTAATTTCTACTTATTCTATGTATTTACTTCGTAGTAATAAATTTTGAAAATATTTTGATGGCAATAAATTGCAAGCTAATTCACAGAAAAGGAAGGTGAAACAGAGAAGTTTGAGTACACTCCTAGATTTTAAATAACAAACTTCAAAACACATTAAAATTATACAATTACAACAAATATTAAAGAAATTCAAAAGAGAGCGAGAAAAAGCAATATGTTGAAAAGTATTAATAACAAAACAAGTAATCATGATGGACAAAAACTGTAATTTTTGGATCAAGATTAATGCATTTTTTGTTTTATTTGTTAAAAATCAGTGTATCTATATCTCTGGAAAAGAAGTACAAACAGAAAAGACTTTGATTTTTAATGGCTAAGCAAAAACCCCAACTATAATGAGATTAAGCATGAAGAGCCTAATTAGATGTTTAAAATTAATACACCCTAAATATTTATCGATTCATCCAAGTTCGTTTAAAAAATGCATCAACTTTTTTTTTATTTACTTTTTTTTTCAAAGGGCTTTTTAATATTCTTCATTTTAACATTGTTTACATTTCCAGTTGCCGTCTTTTGGAGGCTGATGTCATGTAAGAGTATTTGTAAGTTTAGCTATTTCCTCGCAACAATAACAAATATAATGTATCCAATTTAAATTATACCTTAATATTCACAAAGTAACGTAGCAATAGACATAGATGAACACATTCATGAAATTAGCCTTTATTATGGGAAAAAAATTCAAATTAAGTTTTGGGAAACAAACGAGAAACAATTTTTGTTAAAAAAAAAACTAGTCTGATGAAGAACAGTCAATATTCGAAACTGTTACTAACGTATATTATTGTTAATATTACAAAAAGTAGTACTACTTTCTTTTTTAATATAAACGAAAAATCCATAAAACAATTTGAGATTTATTTTTAGAAAACGAATCCATGATCAATTTATTCCTGAAATTCTAGTCAAGTACCTCAAGTCAAATTTAAAGCTTTATGAATCTTTAGGTGAAAAAATAAACTAAATTTTTTATTTTAGACTGTACAATTTCCCAACTTCATATTTAATTTCATTCGTGGATCGACGATCATTTTGTTTGGCTTCTTTTGGGAAATGGATAATTACAGAAATTGGTGTTGATAATTGGTTCGAAAAGTTGAAAAACTTTCCAATAACCTTCGATCCAATTGGATTCCAGTTTTTTGTGATAAAAAGGAAACCATGCATTTATTTTACCAGTGTGATACTAAATCTACTGATTTAATATAAACGACAGTATTAAGTATCGAAAACTTACTTATTAATAAAGTAAAATTTAGGATATTCATTAAATGTAATCTAAATATTTTCGATTATTTTAAATATTTCTATAATCCTTAATTTATTAAAATAGCTTAGTTATGGTGCTGTTTATGATTTAAGTAGATCCAAATAGCTTCGATAATCTCAAGAATAGTCAATGCACTGAAGCCTAAAAATAAGCCTAAACTTCCACAGATATTAGCAAAAAGAGAACTAGGAGTGAGCTGAGAATATTCCTTTGTTGAAAGAAAGATGTTGTTGGGAAACTGGAAAACAAAGAGGTTAAGTTTTGCATCCATGACCATTTCATTGCGATGAACACCAAATATGTATTCCTGACATTTTCGTGGACAATTACACCATTGATCTTCTCTGGATTTCTTCAAAATAGAACGAGCAACATCCATTACCTTTGAAAAGGATTCGGGAGAATCGCAGAACTTCAGAGATTCGTTTTTCATGAAAGGAAGTCTAAAATAAGAAAAGATTTGAATATTATATTTTCTGTTTAATAGTAAAATTGAAATAAAGTTTAGAGATAAATAAGGAATCGATGATTTTTCAACTTTTCTTCAATTCTCAGTATTTGATTTGTAGTTTTTCTCAATGAAGAATAAAAATATTATCCTTAGTACAAATTATCTATCATCTTTATTAATTACTAATAAAATATAATAACGTAAAAATAACAGAATTTACTAACGAGGGAGGTGCAAGAACCTGGAATGCTCGATTTTAATACAAACTGGTTATTTGGCTAATTTTGGGTCGCTGATTAGGATGGTAAAGGTCTCCCGTTGCGCAATTCAGCCATTTCGTCGATATAACCCTTTAAAACTATCGTGAGCATAGGCTTGTTCTTGCAGGAAAGCCAAAGTTAGCACGACAAAGCTCACTCGAATATGAAATCACATTATTTTGGATTTTAAGAATTTTCTAGATTACTTATCATTTTCGTTACTTAGAAGGCAGCGGAAGGCTGCTTGTATTTGAGGTTTTATAAGTTCGGCATTTCCGTTCTGTCGTTGGGGGGGAGGGGAGGTAGGCGCCAAACTTGACGACTGTGGAACAGTCTAATATTGTAATGTTGTTGCGTAGTGGTAAAAAATGAGAACCGTGAACCCTGTAAATGTGATGAAGATTTAAATGTAGAAGTTATGAACAAAGACAGTGACGTTGGTGAAGATGGAATAGATGACAAATCCTTTGCCTTCTATAATTTCTAATGGTAGATTTAGAAGATAAATATGGCGGTGATATTTCGATAACTTCAAGTCAAACATTCTGAAAGTGATTCTTCAGATAAATGACGGTGATGGTGAACTATCAACGAGCGATCATAAGATGTCATACCCAGTAAAAGTAAAAGTTCAGTCTAATCAAATACAATAAAATGAAAAATCACATCGATATAGTGAAGAGGGAACGACGTACTACAAACGATCTGGCATCTACTGCCAAAAAGTTTAAATGCACTACAAAGTATATGATACAAAGCATTACAGTGTTGTAAGAAACCTTCAGGTTCTCACACTTTAAAAATAATAAAAAAAAAACGTGTTAGACACATTCAAAGCTTCGCGGGGGCTGATCATCCACGATTTTAATTTGAAAACCTATACAGTAATAGCTGAGAACAAGTTAAACTATTTACTACCTACTCATTAATAAGTTTTAAAGAGAGAATCGTATCAGCTCTAGAATAATCACAAAAAGAAATTGAAGATGAAGGAGAATTAATTGATACGGCGAAAACATTTATTAATGATATTTATGTTAACGAAATAATAAAACAGAAACCATATAGTTCTGACTTCATCTTTAATACTGCAACAATTGAATATGAACTGACTTCAGGTAGGACTCTTTCAGAAACAAGTGAGAAGCAGACTCTAGCTGTTGTTCAATCCCATGGCATCGGTCACTTATTCTTTTACCGTCCAGATGCATACGTCACCAGTGCACCACGGGATAGCCTTTATATATGTTTCCAGAAGCCGAAGGCAAATTTGGCCCTATTATAAAGCGACAAACAGAAAGAGAAACTCCTTTCAATATTTTCGCAAGCACTCAGGTCAAAAGATGGCTAACGGAAGTGTCTATTCCGGATGTCACAAGCAACTATTGCTCGGTTTCTGGAGTGGACAAACGGATGAACAAATGTTCAATACACAAGACGTGCTTCAAATGTTGGATGGGAAAGAAATTCGAACGGAAATCATTCCACCAAAAATTAGACGATTTATTCAGCCACTGAATGTCTACTACTTTTAGACAGTTGTTATTCGTAGGCTCCAAGATTTCAGAAACAGGTCATTAGACAGGACAAGCCAGGAAAGCTGTATGATAGTGTTAATTATGAAAATCATCTGTTATGTACAACCAGTTTTGTTCACTGGTGTTGCAAAATATGATTTTGTATGCATGACAAGCATATGGATGTTACCGAAAGGCAAGTGAGTGTTTTGAGTAATGTTGTCACGATTTTTTTAGTCTTTTGTTTATTTTTGCTCTTTTATTTTCCGTCTCTTTATTTTTCGCCATCTTTCTCACTGTTTTACTCTTATTTTTGATTTTTGCGAATTCCTTTTGCATTAGACTCTGTTTCTTCATTCTGTTTATCTTTTCTCCGGTGGTCTCTTGCGTTGCGTTTCCTTTTGTTGACCTGTTGACCCCCTTATTTCTCTTCGCTACTCTGTTTATTTGAGAGCTTCCTTTGCTTTCTTTGCATTGTCTTTGGCCTGTCAATCATCTCCTCCCTTCGTGAGTTACCCGTCTCTATGTCGCCTGTCGCTTTATTGGTTAATTTTATGTGTTTTGGTGACGTAATCAGTTATTCTTTTCAATTATTTTATTTTCGGAATAATTAATAGTTGGTGTCGGAGTCGTTAAGCCATTAAGTCGAACAAAATGTAATCTCCGACTTTAAATAAATTTATTCTCACTTTAGTTTTTATTTTAACTTTTACGTTATTCTTCCTCTTAAGCAAGGATTTGTGTGAGAACGATAAGCCTGGAGAAAGACACTGTATCTACACAGGGTGTGTTTTACCTTCGACTGCTCAAGAATAGCCTATGCAAGAATGTCGATGTGATCGTTTGGTGGGGAACCCGCTGTACAAGGCGGAACGGCGCCCGATCCGAGAGCGAGTGCGCCCGGATAACGCCGTGCAACCGTCTCCTATTGACGTGGTTCTACAGCCAACCAACCCGCTCGACGCCGACGCTAGGAAGGCAGCAGCGAGAGAAACTTTCACCGGTCGCCGAAATGATCTCCGAAACAATCAGCGTGCCCAGGACGTCGTCCGCCACGGGAATTTGCGAGTATCAGAAGCTGCTCTCCCCGGGGGACGGAAGGACCACCCGGCCTGTGATTTTCCGGAACAGTTCTGCGACAATGATAAGTATTTCCGATGCTTCAGTGTGCCAGACCTGTGGAGTGTTTTAGTGAAACTTTCGGACTAATGTGCGTAATGTGAAATCGTGTGCAAGTTAGGTGAAAAAAAAATGAGATCTCATAGTGAACAACGAGAACATTCCCAGAGATACTTTGGTAAGCCTATCAACTCTGACTATACACGAAGTGTGCTGACAAGTCTCACATCTCCTTATCGTTTAATTGACTATGTTTCTTTCGAACTTTTCTTAATTGAGAAAACTTTCTAATCTATGCTAATCCATCTATTTAGTTAATCATACCTTTAGTCAAATACAGTGTGGAAGTAAGAATCCACTGGATGTGTTTTCCTACCTATTATTTGTGTTTATTATGTGATTAAAGTTTTTGTCTTCTTGTTTTAAACTTTGTGTGATGCACTTGCTTATTTATCCTTGGTTTATCATTTCTTGCAGGTTGTTCGTAATCCTTTAAAACGGAATGGTAGCAGAGATATTAATTTAATCCGATTCTCGGTATTTTACCTTTTTTTTAATATTTTCCCGCCAGTTGATAAGGGATCGCCTTGATCAATTAATTAAATTTTTTATTGTTAATATTTTAATATATTTTATTTTTTGTGACAATGTCTTGGAGACTTTCTTACATGTGGACTGTGTCATGACAATTGTGAGGAAGTGGCTTTTGCCAAATGTTTATATTGCACCAACTTCTTGTACCGGGATAACTTCGTCATAGAACCTCATAGATAATACCGAAAATGGTAAATAGTCTAAAAAATTGTTAAAATCCAACATAATATGTGATTTCATATTCGAGTGAGCTTTGTCGTGCTAACTTCGGCTTTCCTGCAAGAACAAGCCTATGTCTCACGATAGGTTTAAAGGGTTATATCGACTAAATGGATGATTTGTGCAAGGGGAGATCTTTACCATCCTAATCAGCGACCCAAAAGTCCCGCACCTCCCTCGTAAGTATATATGACAGGTTCTTTTATTTAATTTGGTTGGGAAACCAACATCGGAAATGTTTGCAATTACACAGAATATTTAAAATATCCAATGATTTTTAGAAAAGCATAAAATTCAAAAAAAAATAGAAAAATTAAGACAAAAAGTTTTAAAATTCAAATAAAGAAGATAATGGCCCTTATATTAAGAAGTTGAAATACTCTAATATCTAGATTGTATAATGATGCTATCTGAGCTTTTTATCTAAAATTTTATTAGTTAAGCATTACTGAAATTTATAATTAAAAGTGTCATTACATAATGTTTAGTTCGAATTTTTAATTTCATCAATTATTTACGAAAATACAGACTCAACATCGAAATAAGACAAAAGGAGAATGGAGTATTCCACTAAATCTTAACCATTATTAATATTATTTTTGTTATTATTACTAATGTCATTGAAAACCGCATTATTATCCAGTAGAACGCATTGTATCTTTCTAACTTATAATGTCTGGAGGAGCAGGATTCAATTCCCGACCCCAGCGGAGATCAGGGATTTTCTAGGCTGAAATCGCCTCTAGATGGAACCAACTGTAATAGAGTTGAAAGGTGGGCATAAACGCCATTTCCCTCCGTCCCAAGGGCCAGCATAAACCCATAGTGAAAAACTTTCACTTTTCGTGTGAAATGTATTTAAAAGCCATTTTTGAAATGATTAATATAAAATTTTTTCAGAAATACCATTAATGTAATAATAAGAACTAAGTAGGTGGGGATGATGCTTTTAATGAGGGATAAAAATTATTATTAATATTAATAGATGTATTGAGGCCACCATCACACATAAATAGAAATTACACTAGTACTTTCGAAGCGATCTACACTCCGTTGTCAAGTAAGTCATTGGAGTGAGATCGCTAAATTGCTAAGTGTAATTTTTTTTTTTGTATATAAATTTAATTTTAACTGTGATGTGTGGTGGCCTTCATTTATTAATATTAATAATATACACATGTTAAGTATCTTTGCAAAAATATTATTGGAAAGTAAAAAAAAAAAGAAAAAAGAAAAAGAGGAATTGAGTCATCAATTTTTTGCTGAGTCATCTGTTTAGTTCAAGGATTGTGGAATTTCTTTTTTCTCTGCCTCTCTAATTATTCAATTAAGACTACAAATTAAAGTGAAAGTTTGATTGAACTGCTATAATTCCTTCATTCCTATGGGAACAAGTTAAGTGTCTTCTGCTCACCAACCAGTTTAAAATTATATCTGTATTATGATGTTTTCTTATCTAATTTTTATTCCTTGATTAGGAAAGTGTAAAGAAAATGAGTGTAATAATTAATTTGCCCATTTTCATTATAACTAAAAGAAGTTTTTTTTATTGAAATTGTTGTAGTTGTTAAACCTTACCTGCAAGATGTATTTTGTTCCATAAGAAAGTCATAGCACTTGCTTCGACATTTCGCCACTGCTGCTCCATCACTACAAGGAAAGTTGGGACGATCTAAATACTCTTTCTAAAAACAAAGGAAGGAAGAAATTAAGTTAACAAATTTTATAATGAGTGTAATAAGAAACTCTAACACAAAAACACTTTTATGTCATCTGAGGCTTATTAGTAATTCTAAGAAAAGTTAACTACTGTCCTCCAAATGAAAGTTGGCCGGCGGAAGTTTGAACTGCGCAGCCCTTCCGGTAGCTGATCAATTATGTTTTCCTGTCACAATGGACGACGTCGTCTGTTTTCACTGAGAAAGACATGTTGATAACGCCAAATTAAAACTTCTCTCGACTATTTAGCGTTATTTCAATACCAGTTGCTAACAATGATTATTTATATAAATGAATAAATATATATTATTTATAAATACAATGCTCTTTTGCAAAGTAATAAGCGATTACCGTAATGGCGGCGTCCTGTCATAAAATCAGACTAAGTGCCTGACCAGACTAATCGATCATACATGCGCCGATCTCACAAAACAGGGCGGCCAACTCTCATTTGGAGGAGAATAAAAGCTTCTGCTCATAATTTCCTAAAGTAATAAAGAAATTAATGAAGCTTCTATTTTTTTTTATTTTAACAAAGGTTTTAACATTCTTTCAGAACAGGTTGACCATAAACACTTCAGAATCGAGATTTTATTAGGAATGAACGAATTTCAATTCATTTTCCATCCATTTCAAAGAAGCTTAATGCTCTTCCCTATATTTGGCATCTTTGTCGTGGCCTGCTGTAGCTGTTTCTGTAGAATTTCGTAGCTATAAATTTGGAGTATGTAAGTGAACAAGAAAAAGAATAGCAGAACTCATAGTTAATAACAATATCCTGGATATCTTTATATCCAGTATTTACATATCCTCAAGTGTAAGTTATTCTTTGTGTGATGAGTAAGTTTTCAATCTTCAATCTGCTTGGCTTTAGAATTTTAATGTGAATCGCAATAGTTGTTTTTTAGTGAAATTACACTGGTGTATTTTATAGAAAACCGACTCATGTAGATTGTTAAAATGCAAACCTAAATATTGCTGAAGAGAGAAAGTGATAGCAAATTAAATGAAACGTCGTCAAATGAGTTCAAGAACACACTCATGCAGACACCAGTAGTACTAATAGTTAAAATTAAATATAAATCATAACAGATTATTAAAATCTTTGGCTACAGGAAATTTTGATTATTTTTTTGATTACGATATAATGACTAAACAGAAGTACTAAGAGAGAACTGCTTGAAGGAGAGAAGAAATTGAGAAAAACATCATCGGCAAAGAAGTTAAAAAGGAGATAGAAGAAGTTAATAATCAAGAGACTGAAGGAGAAAATAAAAATAAAGACGGAAAGAACTAACTGAAGTCAACGGCAAAAAATTAATTTTCGAAACAAGAGTCAGTGTTTTAAACATTATAAAGAATATTGTATTCTTTCTTTTTGTTTCAAATATACAGTAGGGTTAGACCAAAATTTTTTTGTTCCATTTATGACATAAAACTGAAAGTTTGCGTGAGGCACTGTTTCAGTTTGTTTGATAGACAGTATGTAGTAAGGTTTAAGATATTGTATTTTCAGACTATAGTGTAAAGCCTCCGCACCTGACTAAAAACTGTACTTTAAATTACAATTAAAAATGCACCCTGCTAGTTGCATGTGTAATCTTAGATATGGATAATAAATATTAACAGTTGCGATCTCAATTTTTTTCTAGCTTTAATTAATAAATTAATCAAGGAAGTTTATAGAATGTGCCTATAAATGTCCTTGATCGTGTCTTCATTATCGTTCTTGTATTTTGTATTGAAGAAATTAGTCGTTGAAGTGTATACAAAGGTTGAAGGGTCCTCTGATTTGTGTTTAGAGTGCAAAATTGGGAATCTAAATTTTTTTTGTATGGATTTAGTGTCTTTTAGCATCTTGAAGGAAAAAGTAATTTTGCTGACAAATTATTAATAGACTCAAATAATAGTGGTTAGGATTTTAGATAATAAGTTATCATAAAAATTTAAGATTCTGTAAGAAAAGAAATAATAGAATAAATAAAAATTGAAGTGCATTGTTATTAGAAAAGACGGATCTGACATTTTTTCAGTTTAATACAAAATTCTACAATCAACAAAAAGGTGAACCAATGGGTAGCCCAATTTTCGGTACCTTATGTAATTGGTACATGAATTATTTCGAGTATGAAAATATTATTAAAAAATATAAAGATTGTCTAATATATTGTAGATATGTAGATGATATTTTTATAGTATTAAATAGTTCTATTAGATGCTTTAAAATATTTTTTAACGAAATTAATTCACCCTAACATTAAATTTGTCATGACAGAAGAACAAGGTATTAAGAAAGAAAGAAATATTTTTTGATATTTTGCTATCTATAGATGATGAGGGAAAATTACAAACTAAACTTCATAAAAAAGATGACATAAGTTCGAAAATTTGGACTACCAATCAGCTCATAAAAGAAGTATTAAAAAAGCTATTAAAAGTTTCATTGCGTTAGTAGACAGAGTAACAGCAAGCAAATAGGTTTTGAAAAACAAGTAGAAGATATGAAAGCACTTCTGTACTTGAATAATTAGCCAAACAGTTATATGTCAGTAAAAGAAATAAAACAAGAAATGGATATGACTATTGCTGTACAAGGTAGTTCGCCTTTTGAAAAGCAATTAAAACCGATATTTAAGAAATATAATATTAATTTAGTGGCAAAACTTGATTATAAAATTAGAAATATTATATGTAACGGTACAATTAATAAAATTGAATATAATCCAACAGGAGTTTTACCGTGTATAAAATTCAATGTGGTGCGTGCAGTGTTTCGTATATAGGAGAATCAGCCTGCCCAATTAGAACTCGACCACAGGAACATAAGAACATGATTAAATTATTAAATACTGAGAAATCAGAATTGACAGAGCACTCTAAGTTTATATATGGACATTTCCCAATGAATACGGTAACAATACTAGATATTGAACAAGATAATAATAAAAGTAAAAAAAGCATAATTCATAAACAATACACAATGTTGTAACAAATAAAGGAAGAACAGTGGACAGCTTTACAATACGTCTAGCGTCTCTTCTTGATAATAGAGTTATGGAAAAATCTTTTTTTTAATTTTGTATATTATCATTTATATTCATGATTTACGTAATTCTTGTATTATTTTGTATCATTTTAATGGAAGTAAAACAGGCTTGAGAAACGGGTTTAGGTAATAGACCTCGAAAATTTGCTATATGTGGTTGAAGTGTTTTATTTTATAACTATAAAATGTTTATATATTTAATTAACCAAGGCAAAAACACGATTATTTTCTAATTTTTAAAGACACTAATGAATGTACGGTATTTAGACGATGAAATAATTGATATAAAGAGGTAAAATTTTACTTTTAAGCTTATTTGTAATTAATATCCGTATTTATTGCATTACTCTTAATAACAATAGAATGTTAAGTTTTTATTCATATTAAAAGCCCTGAAATACGTACTTGTCTGACATGAACGGACCACACTCCCATCAGACCAGATGTTACTGGAATTCCAGCATTAGGATCTGCCGTGCGTGGATCATCCTCTGGATTATGTAGATTTACCTGTTTTTGAAATATAGAAAATTATTATCGAAATTTAAAACTTTGTTGCAAAATTGTAAGGTTTCCACAATTTCGATGTTTGTTTATATTTCTTTGGCACAAAATTATATGGCAATTTTATAATAACTTTGACAATAATTACTGTTAATCGTTATATTTTTTATAGTTTGCTGCTGATCTGTCTCAAATGTAATATTTTATACTTAATTGATATTGTAAAAAGTTCGGCTTTATTTCAATAATACATTTTTTTAAATATTTTTAATTATATTTGTTTTACTTTTCTTTTTATTCTTCTTCTGCTCTGTTGAATTAAGCCGATATCTTAGTTGATTTTGGAAAATGTCTTTCCTTTTTCCTTTCGAAATTCATTCTGCAAAGCTCAATAGTCTATTTTTTTTCTTTTCTTTTCAAAATTTCATCTCATTTTAATTTATATTTTTAATCACTTGCTGATTGATTTCAATTTCGATTCTTCTGTAATGAATTTCTGATCTACGACTTCATCAAGTTGTGAGCATTATATTATATCTCTTCTAAGTGGTTTCTAACGCAGGTTAATTTTCTTGTCTAAATTCTGACCTTGTTATGAATTAATCCCTTGATGATAAGCTAAACGCTAGCGGGGATTAATTATTCACCCCTTTTTATTCTTGATTTTGTTTTGATGTTTTTGTAATTCAGGGGTCATTCATTCTTTTGTTTGTCCGTTTTGTATATTGTCCCATTTCATTGAGCTACGTATGCTGGATGGATTGGACTGATGAGAGGACAATAATCCTTGAAACAGTACTGTCTCCGATTTCCAGCACAAATATCAAAAAATACCTCGTGAATTTTTGTTTTATTTAGTTATGTGCCTTCTTTGTTTTTATTTTACAGTAAAATGTTTCTAACGCACGTTAATTTTCTTAACTGATTTTTTTTAGTAGTTTTCAAGAGATATAATGCAGATTGATAATATTTTTTTTTAAATATGTTGTAAGTTGTTGAGGAAAGCTATCATTCAAAGTGTTCATAACAGTATAAGCCTACATTTCTTGAGATACAATAAAACCTCGTTAAGTCGTCACCCGGATAAGTCGTCATTCCGTTTAAGTCGTCGTTTTCCTTTGGTCCCGATAAGGTTTTATACACAATAATGTAAAATAACCCTCCATTACCCGTCACCAAATTTAATTCTACTCCGGATAACTCATCACTCTCAAAAATGGCCAAAAGCATCTTTCTTCTCCATTTTGCATGCCATCGTGTTGTCTTTTCAGCCCCACCCTTCACTTAAAGAAAGCCAAGCCTTTACGGGAATTTTCGACTATGCATGTCACTTCATTCCTTTCCTATCCCTTCGGAGGATTTGGGTTCTTGGAATCTCGCTGGTAATCATTCAAAGTACACTTCTGGCTGCGACTCTGTTGCGTGTAGACGTTTTTCTTGACGGCTCCTGTGTGACTTTATTTCATAGCGAGTAAGCCCGTAGCCTTCGTAATGTACCGTAAATAGATACAGTATTATGAAGGCTACGGTAAGCCCCGCTGTAAGGGCTATTTTTTCTCTTGCAATTTCGTGGTTCGATTACGTTTTTAACGTGCCAGGGAAACGAAAACTTACCTCGTTATCTTTTAAAGAAAAAAAAAAAAGACTTAATTGCACTTTTTGAAAAATCAAATGTTTCGAAAACAGCTTTTGCCAAAGAACACTATATTCCCAGGACTACATTAAACGATATTGTTTCATCGAAACAAGTAATTGAATAAGCTGACTGCAAAGACAAAAAAAAGAGAATGAGGAAATCGAAGTTGGACGAGATCGAGGAGGTTTTAGTTCGATGGCTAAAACATGCCAGATCGCAAAATGTGCCGATTTCTGCCGTGATTCTCAAAGAAAAAGCCATGGAAATTGCTACGGAGTTGAACATTGAAGATTTTGGCGGCAGCAATGGTTGGCTGGAACAATTCAAAGACAGACATGGGTCATTCCATGTCAAGTGGTCTAACCATTCCCGACATCATGTCTCCAATTTTGTTCAAATTTTAGCTGTAGCACCGGTAAGGTGTTAAGCTAAGTTCCCCAAAATTTGAGGTCCCAAGCTTCAGTAGTTGCTGATCTAAACCCCCTATCTGGAGGGTAGTCGGTTCATGTTCCCGCAAAATTGGACAAAATGCCACTTTTGGGGTCTAATAAATTGAAATTAACTTATAAAAATGGCTAAAAATTTGAGATCCTATTACAATTTTTCCTGCTGATTCCAATAAAATTAATTTTAACATTATGAATGCAAAACACAATCTCATTTACACCAGAATTGCAGTAGAGTTCTGGATATAAAAATAATCTAAACTAGTGAATGTCATTCTTATCAGCTGTGATGGCTATAACTTTACCGAAACATGTTTTAATTGTGCAGCTTTTTTAAGAACACCAGTGTTAATGCTGTGCCTGCTGTTTGTGACTTTGGCCGTTATAAGAATTTACGCCGCGGACCAATGTCCTCACAAGCTGTGAGGAACTTGATACGTCGAGGAAACTGGATCGTTAGGAGTTCAACCTGGATTTTGCCAGAATGGCAGTTGATTTGTCGTTCACGTGGAGCATCTTATGGAGCGACGAGGCACATTTTATCTTAATGGAACAGTTAAACCTAGAATTGTCACATTGGGCCATGGAAAGTCCACGTCCTTTCCATGAACTTTCTCTGCACCCTCCTAAAGTCTGGTGTGGATTACTTCCACTCACTTCCACATCGGAGCATTCTTCAGAAGTTGCTCCTGATTGCCCTGCGACATGTTCTCTGACAACCCGAGATATACTAACATGCCTCAGAATTTGTTGTACCCTAACTTCAACAGCGACAATGCCAATGCAAGTTGGTGCATCCCCACTTATTGAACTCGCCATATAGCATTGCTTGCGCCAACATATCACCGATCGCCGGGTGATCAGTCGCTCATTTCCTATTGCTTGGCCGTCACGTTCTCCGGATCTGAATCCATGATTTCTGGTTGTGGGACCTTATAAAGAATATGGCTTACCATGGTATGGTTTAAGTCTTGTATGAAAGACTTAAAGGACCGTATTAACCTACATGTGCGAAGCATCACGGGGGATCAGTTGCAGTCAGCAGATACTGTTCCATCACTTGCAAATTTGACAACTTCACTGTGGGAACACATCTGGCAATATTCATTACATAGCTAAACAGTTTGTGCACCAGACGACTCCTGTATGGAAGAAATAAATGCTTTTTAATTTGTTTTTTGTTGATTATTGTTTATTTTGTTGTATTTTCGTATATTTTGCTGTAAAGCGCTTCCTATGAGATTTTTTTTTGAAATATTGTTTTTTTTTGCAGAATCCTTTTCCGCATCCTTTGAATAGTCTCTGTACAGATGTTTGTGTCAATCCCCTTTTTGGTTAGTTTCCGAGTGCTCTGAGTAGGCCACGTTTAATTACGATCATCTTTAACATTAAATATGTTTAATTTTTATTTACTGGTATTGTTGTTTTGTACTTTGTAGTACTCTATCAGTCAATTGCTATGGATACATTATGAATTAATGCAGAGTGGCTTTAAACTTTGTTCGGCCTTGGAAACTTAGTAATTGACTATTTATTCTTTTCGAATAATTAATATCTTAGGCGTAAACATAATCAAACCAAATTTTAACTTTCTTGATCAGGGTTTATCGATCTGTACAAAGAATTATCCGAGTATTCAAAATACAGATCTTTAAATTCTATTCAAGATAATTAATAAAGCTCAATTAAATTTAAACTGTTTAATCTTAATTCTTATTAAGGCTCGTCTGCGTCGACTGAAGAACTCTTCCGTTCTAAATGTCAGTTCAAAGCGTTTAGTTAGACTGGTACCTCAAGCACGTCAGCTTGGAACTTCTTAATCTGTTCTATCTATTAGTCTAATTGGACGTGGTTTAACAAACTTGTATAAAGAGCACGTCCGCTCGACTCTATTTCTAATAACTGATATTCAATAAATCTAAGTAATCTATACGTCTATCATGACCGCTTGGTTTTTCTATCTAGAATCCTAAATAACCTGTACATCAAGCACATTCGCTTGCTTCTTCGTACTAAGTTCAATTCTAAATTACTTAACGTTAGAACAAATTAATTCAACGGTACCAACTGCAACCCTAATCTGATTAGTTTTATTTCATTCATCTAAATTCTTCCTAACTTTATTTTTGCCGAAACTAAATGTTGAGAAGCTATTCCTGTCTACTTGGATCCCGACAAAACAATATTAAGTTTTACTTTGATTCAGATTCACAAATACTGCATTGAACAGAATAGCTGCACAACATTTTGGTCCGTTGTATTCTGCGATGTCTATCCGCATATATCACGATATCATTTCCTTATTCACATCGTAAGGGAAAATTCCGGAACTAATCAGATTATACTTCACTTGTAGTTACCCTGGCTACCAATCAACATCTATGTTCCAAGCTTCTATCATTGTATCTAGCAGCTAAGCCATCGTCCATCAACCTCAACAGCTTCGTTGAATCAATTATCGAGAACCCACTTCCCCAACACAGCCTCAGATTCAATCTCGTGATCAGTATGCTTATTATACTGAATGTTCACTTTGTTGTTGCCTGCTGAGTGCTTCATTGTTTGAGCTAAGTGTATCTCTCGCAATAACATCTTCCAGAAATCTGGTGGCACGGTAGTGCCCCCGCCAAGACGAGCCGAAGGCAGGAAGGGCCCTACGTACCTTTTCTGGAAGTGTTTCGTCGTATTTTTGAATCCTCATAGCTTCGGCCTAGATAATACTAGAGAGCTCAAATTTTCAGGATATGATGCAGTTACCAGACTAATGAAATACGCTAAGTTTCATTTATTTAGCTTTTATACTTTAGATTTTATTAATACCTAAAATACGTCGATTCCGTCACTGACTGACTGACTGACTGACTGACTGACTCATGATCATCAACACCTCTAGGGTACTTCCTGAAGTCCTAGAAAGCTGAAATTTGGTATGCAGGTTAGGATTAGCACACAAACAACAAAAAAATTAAGAAATCCGTAATTTTCACATTCCAACCCCTCATAAAGGGGGGGGGGGTCTGGTTATGTATTATCGAACCCTCATAGCTTCGGCCTGGATAATACGAGAGAGCTCAAATTTTCAGGATAAGATGCAGTTACCATACTAATGAAATACGCTAAGTTTCATTTACCTAGCTTTTATACTTTGGATTTTATTAAGATCTGAAATACGTCGTACCCTCAATGCTTCGGCCTAAATAATACTGTGTAATAATGTGATTTCTTATAAAAGTGCAAACAGCTTGTATATACAAGTTGACCAATAGAAAAACAGTAAAGTAGGGTATTGAAAAAAAATCCATTTTCTAAATAATCTTAAAACGAAATTTAGTTGTAATAGATAATCCCATCCAAAACATTTCATTGAAAATAAGTTGCCAAGACTCACATGCTCATAACGCTTTCACTGTTAAAAAGTTATCAGATCTCATCTTACAAAAAGAAATGAAAACCCACCCAAAACATTTCATGTAAAATAAGGGGTTGCCAAGACTCGCATGCTCATAACGCTTTCACTGTTAAAAAGTTATCAGATCTCATCCTACAAAAAGAAATGAAATCCCACCCAAAACATTTCGTGTAAAATAAGTTGCCAAGACTCACATGCTCTTAATGCTTTCACTGTTAAAAAGATATGAGATCTCATGTAGAGCCAAGCCCCTAACTCTACGAGGCCTTACTCTACAAGCCCTAACTCTAAAAACCCTGTATCTTGGTCAAAAAGTATGGCTTGGCCGTTTCATGGAACTATTTCATCTCACCCAAAACATTTCATGTAAAATACGTTTCCAAGATGCTCATAACGCTTTCACTGTTAAAAAGTTATCAGATCTCATGTAGAGCCAAGCCCCTCACTATACATGCCTAACTCTAAAAACCCTACTATCTTGGTCAAAAAGTGTGCCTTGGTATACTCCATATCCTTTACATAACTCCATGGGATTGTCTGTGTTACAGCCACGAAACGCCAAGGCATACTTTTTGACCAAGATATAGGGTTTTTAGTTAGGGCTTGTAGAGTAAGGCCTCGTAGAGTTAGGGGCTTGGCTCTACATGAGATCTCATATCTTTTTAACAGTGAAAGCATTATGAGCATGTGAGTCTTGGCAACTTATTTTACACGAAGTGTTTTGGGTGGGATTACTTTAAAACAAATTTATTAAAGTATTAAATAATTTGGGAATTCACATAACTTTATCCATAGTGTTGTTCTTTACTCTGTAGTTAATTTCCGAAAGCTAAGAAGGTGAAGCAGATATATGTTTTATTATTTCTTTCTCTACTGACATTTTTTATTTCAAAGCAATAAATGCAAATTTATTTTTTTTTCGTATATTTTTCCTACGCACTTTAAATTCCTTTATTTAATCCTACATAATTATCTTGTGCTTTTTTATGTTTGTTTTTTAAAATAGTCATGTATGATCACTTATTTTTTATGTCTGCACTAGTCTGATTTTACTTATATTTTTATTTGTTTTATGGGGTACTAAAAAAAAGGGAGGAACAAGATATCACAAATCTTGGAAAACACATTACTCCGTATATCAATGGGCAATTATCAGATACGTACTAATCGTTAAGAAATAGGAATATCAGAGGCCATTTATGGCATGTCTTGAAAATAAGCATTTTTTACAACTTTCTGAAATTTACTTATTTGTCAAAAAGCAACTTACAAAAAAAGGAATTTTTGAATCAGGCAAGTTCCCTAACATTAGACAGAGCAATGTCGCAGGTCCACGGTATCTTGCTAGATTTCCTACAGACAAAACACAAGAAAGCATAGTAAAGTTTTTGAAGAAAAAAAAAATCATTGCTATAGTCCAACAGACGGATCTTGACGATCTCGTTTTTTCGTGATTCACGTAATTTACGCGAGAATAGCCTCTATTCTCACAAAATGTCGAGAAACAGTGCTATACGAAGCAGCGCACGGAAAATAATATTGCAAGTTGAAGAATATTTTCGGAGGGAATTTATTAATGGAGGATCTCTCATTCCTTTAGAAAGAGTTCAAGACAGAGTAGCTAAAGCTACTCGTACATAATTATTTCGTACATCTCCCAATTCACGCAGTTATTTACGGGAAACAACAGCTGAAAGAAAAAAAAACAAAACAGAATTTACCTTTAAAGGCCCTTTTCAGGGCCTCAAAATTAGACTGAAAAGCTGCCAAACATACTGACCGCCCACAAAAAAATTGCTAAAATATTAGAAAAACGTTAATTTTAAAAATTTCCTACGTAAACAAAACAAAATACAAAAAAAACAAACAAACAGGATTATATAAATACATTTATATAAAGCAATCGATTTTAAATTTAAAATGCAACATTACATTAACGAATTAATAATCAAAAAGGCACACGATTTCTCATTTATTTTATTTGCTAATCACATAAATCAAAAACAAATAAAAAATGCATGAATGTTTCATATGTATATTTATGTTTACATTTAATTGAAATATTTAAATGAATTATAATACGGGGAAATGCACGAGACTTTTGCTATATTTTGATATACTTTTCATAAATTAAAAACAGTCAATAAATTCACTAGGTAGCATTTTTCTAGTGGCAGACATTGAAAGTACTAAATTCCTTGACACCTCTTGAAGAGGCTAGTGGCCAGATCTCGTGTTTTCCGTAATTCTCACGCAAACGAGATCGTCAAGATCCGTCTGTTGGACTATATAATAAAGAACTGAAAAGTTGTTTTTATAATTATTTGCACAAGTTAAATTTGAACTTTAAATTTAAAAATTGTTTTTTACATACAGGTTACTTCATCATTCAGTTGATATGTCTAACCTGAAGACCATC
Source organism: Thereuonema tuberculata (assembly GCA_023159025.1). NCBI lineage: Eukaryota > Metazoa > Arthropoda > Chilopoda > Scutigeromorpha > Scutigeridae > Thereuonema > Thereuonema tuberculata. Next base: position 65,221,483 of record JAFIDM010004315.1, on the reverse strand, counting down.
AAGCTTAATTCTGTTAATCATTGCACTTTTTTTTATTATGGGATGTTACTGAAAAAATAAGCAAACAATTAATTTAATTTTTAATTTTCATTTTTGCTGTAGGACGCTTTGGTTGTGAACTACGATGGTTAGATTTAACTCGTGATCTTTAATTGCCATGAAGACAACATCAAGTGACAAATTTCTTTCGTACAACTTGTACGAAAGAACAGTTAAAAAGTTCTTGAAAATCAAGGTTCGATATTCCCGCTGCTCTTTGAAATAAATCTATAGCTTAGGATAATATTTTTTGACATTGAAGTAATTAAGTACGACCAAAGTGTATGTAAACAAATATAAAAATAAAATTCGTAAAAAAAATTGTGCTTTAGGAGGAAACTAAAACCCCAGAAAAAGGAAAGATGACCCGACGTTTCCTAATGAAAAAACAATCATTTGCTTTAAAAGGTTTATCAGAATATACCCTGCATTGTGAGAATAAAAAGTAAATACTGTATATAAATTTAATTTGTTTAATCCTGTTCATTTTAGCAACTCGGGATGTTTAAATAAGGAAGTGAAACCTTCTCTATCGGAAAAAAAAGTTAGTGTATAGTGGTAATTGGAAAGTAAAAGTCTATATCTCTCTCTCTCTCTCTCAGAAAACGAATCAAAATTAAACAAAGAATCTAATCAACTGGTTAATATAATGTAGCAGCTACAAAAATGATCATGGCTTTGAAATGTATAGCAGCTAAACAAACTTTCTCATCAAAGTTTTTGGTTTATAATATCTAGTAAAAAAATCCAAAAGCTGATAATGATTACCTATAGTAATTGTGATACATTTTCCATTATTGGTCATATGCTCAGTATAAGTGATGTTAAATTTCTCTTCCTGTGGCTGCATTCTTGAAAATTTTGTACACTTAAAAAAATAAAGCATCAGTTTATTTTAGATTTGTATCAGATTTAATCTCTATTTTTACAGGATGTAAGTCGATAAAATTTGAAAGAAAAGGTAAGTAATGATAACAAATTCGAGATAATATAATTATAATGCTTAAAACTTCTACAATTTAAGCGAAATAATTTTTTTTTTTATTTCCTTTTTAAGAACCGATTTTTACCTAATCTTAAATTTTAAACGAAACAATTTTAAATTTATCTTCTGTTAAATTTTTGGAAAACTAAAATATTCTTTCGCAGTCTTAAATTTTAAGCGAAACATTTCTTTTTGCAATTAAATCTAGTTTCCTGCAAATAGTTATAGAAAACAGAGAGATGACAGATCGTGAGTGGCAAGTAAAGCTATCTGCCGGAGCAATGCCTCAGCCTCAAGATTATTAGAATTTTTGATAAATATCAGAAAAATAGACGTATATTCTGATAACTTTCATATTCTTTATGTGTTTAAATGTCAATTGATAAAGTGCTTTATAATTTTGTTAAATGGTTAAAAAGTTCAAGAGTCATACACCAAATTTATATGCCTGTTATTCTATTTCCAGCTAATCTATGAAATAAATTAGTGATGTGTCATTATTAAATTAATTTAATCGAATCAAATTCTAAACATCTTAAAATTTCTGAACATCAAATATTAGATATGGACATAGGTTAATTCTTTTAAGAAATTGTATATTATTTTTAGTTGTATATTATATGTAGCTAGAAAAAGAATGTGTGTAGAAATCTTTTCTTTTTAATTGAATCTTAAAAAAATTAAAGTCTAAAATATTAATAATTTAACAAACCATTAATAAATGACGTTATAACCACAATAACTCGTGAGAACCTTATGCTGTCATATTCTAAATCTAACCAATAGTAAACAATCTGATTTCAAAATAAACATCTACTTACGTATACATCAACATCCACAATATACATTTCCTTCATTCCTGATTCATTCCAAAAATTGAGAAGTTCATTGTCTGGTAGCAACATTAAGTCTTCTACAAGAATGGAGTTGTTACCCGAAGTAGTGTTAAACTCAAACGCATACTGATCCCTTAACGCAGTAATATATTCTGAATATTGGAAAGGTAAGTAAGGACAAAATGTCGTCGTAGGAAACTGGATTGTGTCATTCTTTTGAATGACCATTCGCACATCAGGATCTCCAAAGCGAAAGTCGTTGATGGAACTGTTGATCTGATAACCACAAACAGCTGATGCTAAGAACAGGCTGATAACCCAAGCAGTTTTTCTTGACTTAGAAACGTATCTGCTGGTGAGTCTGTCGCAACCTACGATGCCAATAGTAATTCTATCTTGCCAAGGAACATGTTTGATATCGACACTTCCAGATTCGGGTTGCACTAATCGACGATTTCTTCTTGTTACTCGATTAGACCAGAAAGAATCTTCTTTGTCATTGTTAGCTTTTCTTTTCTTTTTAGTTATTGAAATCTAAACAAAGATAATAAATCTTACTTTTTTTTTCTTATGTGTTCTACACATACAACATTTTTATATATGAAATGTAAAGTAAATATTAAATATTAATAATAAAAACCATGTAATATTTAATACTATTTTATTAAATATTTAAATAGTGTTAAGTCTATATATACAGAGTGGGCGAAAAGGCCATATACCCTATCAGTAAACTCAATTTGAAATGAATTGATGTGCCTATTATGGATCCAAAACATCTGTATGCATTCCTCCATGGTCTCTGCACAGACGGATGCATCTCCAGGTTCGTATGCTCATTTCAGTAGCATCTGTGGCGTCACAGACGTGAAGTCATTGCTCACAACAACCTACAACTGAGCGTTGGAAACGTATCGATGTTTGCGGACTTCCTGTTTAATGATTCTCATAGAGAATTGTCTGGGGTGGTGACATCTGGGTTGCCTGGTGGCCATGGCAAAGGTGAAGGAAAGTTTTCGGATCTCCGTCAATCTGTTTGGGAAAGCTCATCAAGCCGCAATCTTCTCTTGTTGGTAAATGTAGGAGAAACAGGTTGAACGTTTCTTCGCGCCGTATTAAATCCACATCTAATAGCTCATTTACTGACAGGACGAAAAGGTTTCACTTTCAAATCCTTTCGCATATGGTCTCTCATGGTTGATCGGGGAATATCCAATTCGGCAAAACGCTTCCGAGTCGAGTTCACGGGAGATCGCGCTATGGATTCTCCCACAGCAGCACATGTGGAAGACCGTAGACGGTCTTCACATCAGATGTGAATGCTTCACGGGTCCTGACGTAAAAGTCTTCCTTTCCCATGCCAATAATGTTCTCTTGAATAGTGGCGCTTTCCGAAATCACAGCTGAAAATTGTAATAATTTTTGTGAAAATGTTTGTTTGCCCCATACGCGGTCGTTGGTTTAGCAGTCACTAAATGCTCTTCAATCGAATTTCCAACGCTGAGTTGCAGATTGCTGTGCGCAATGCCTTCACGACTGTGACGCCACAAATGCTACGGAAAATGAGCATACGGACTATCTATTTAACGATTTTTATTGTAAACTTTATGAATAAATAAAAAAAAATATAAAGAATTTAGCCCCCACACATATCCCTAGGAATTTCTTTTTTTTTTTTTTTTTTATTTCTCTGTTCGTTTTCAAACATTGTATGATCTGCTATGTGACAATTGGTGAAGAATCCGAAGGGATATCGCAAAATATTTTTTTTTGTTTCATTTTAAGATAAAAAATATTGAATTTTGTTACAAGATAACAGTAACTTTTATATTTCCTTAATCGTAATATTAACCACAACTTTTATAAAAATAAAATTAATATTTTGATATTTTAAATTACTTGAAAATAAAGGAAAATTCCCTTGTATTGTCTGATAAAGATTTAAATATAAATATTGCTTATTAAATTTTGAGTTTTCTTGGTAATCCATTCATCAAATACAGTTTCTTTTACACGATAAGTTAAATGTTAATTAATACCCCTATTTAGCTCATATTTTCACGAATATGAATGCTCTGAGGAATAATTCATTTTCTACATGTAACGGTCATTCGACAACCTGGTAAATATTCGATTTTTAATTAAGTGATTTTATTCAACCTTTGCCTCAGTTTAATCGTCTAAGTAAGAAGATAGGTATTAACATTTCGAGTATCCTCCACCCGGCAGATCAAAGCCATTGGGATTGAGCTGCAGTAGTTGGCCCACAGTTTTTAGTCATACAGGTTGTTTAATTGTGTAAATTTCAGGATTTTGTAGTTACGGCAGTTTTATTACCTCCTAAACTAGGATAGTTTAACTATTTTTTTTTTGATTGTTCTCGTTTTGTATCTATCATTTAATTACAATATTTAGTCCTAACTAATATACAACTTAACATTTTACGTAGGTCAAAACGATATTTTATTTCGATATTCTGTTTAAATCTTTAATATTTTAGCTGCTACACTGAGATTCTTAGCAAAAACATTTTTGCACTTTATTTATTATAATTACACTAAGGAATTACACTGAATAATCAAGCAATTTTGACAGTCCTCCAGAGCGATGAAAACCTTTAAAATAATGACGTAAACGTATAGCATCATTTCTTTTTGCTTAAATGGGTTGTGCTCTTTCCTTTTAAGCAAAAGACTGTCTACATTCATGAATGGAATGTTCTAAATTTAATCGCAATACGAACTTTAAAGGTAAAGAAACGTTTTTGTATTTGTTCTTTAGTCCAGCTGCAAAATTGAAATCCTGTTTTCAAATATATATAACGTTCAGTTCTCAAAAGCGATTTATGACCGGAAGAATTGGTTATTGAAATACTCTTGTTTTCTTCAACTTTCTTATTAAATCTACTTTCTAACAAATTGTTTTCAGATATTTATTATTGAATGCTTTAATTCAAATCATTGACATTTTATAATGTTTTTTGTTTGTTTATCCTAAAAAGTTTATATTACCAGTAGTAATATTTTGTAATATAATGCCTGGTCTTAAACAAAGCTGATGAGTTTGATTCTCACCACCTGAGGTAACAAGAGAAGATTGCGTTAGAAATGAATACACCCGGAAGCAATTGGGAGTAGAAAATTGAAGAAGTTAAAAAGGAGTTTCCCCAATGAAACTCATCACTTCAACAATTAACCCACTTTCAACAGAAAACAGGAAGATAAAAAAAAAATGGTGAAAAGACCCAACAAGCTATCCATTCCTTGAAGAAAAAGGTTATTTAAAGTTATCCTTTTATATAAATAATAATAGGAGAAAAGAATAATTTCTTTGTTTAGCTAATTAAAAATTTATTTCTACTCACACAACCTTCCACGAAAAGATCAATTAATTCCACCAAGGATAAAACTGTCAAATCGATAAAAAAACCAAAGCTTCCACCGAGGTCCGCTACGAGGCTTGTGAGAGTATACCAATAATATTCATAGATCCTTTGAGCTCTCTGGTCAAATACTCTGCTTCTAATCTGAAAATAAGAAGTTCCAATTCTAGATATTTGAGCATTTAATATGTGAATTTCTTCAAAACATCTTCGGGGACATTGTTTCTGACAGTCTTTCCTTTTCCTCATAATTCTTCTACTGGTTTCGAAAGTTACATTAAATTCTTCTGGTGTTTCACACATTGGCAAACTATAATTGTTCATGAATGGTAACCTGCAATAAGAAAATATAATTTAAATGAATTTTCAGCACAGTGTTAATATCAATAATATCAAAAGAAATTCTTCGTCTCAAATTATTTATTTTGAGATTTCTAATTCTGTACTTTTCCATCAACGGTGAAGACTAGTAATTTTTATCAGTCCTTATGATTTAAGAATTTGTAATTATTTATAAATAAGCTGTTTTAAAGAACTGAATAATGACATTCCTATGTCACGGATGAAAATGTCGATGAAATGAAAGGTAACAGTGTAGAAAATATAATCTAGATGATGATTAAAACTGTATTACTTATAATGCAAAATAGTAGATATGGTTTTGAACTCAAACATTTTATTATTATTATTAGTGATTGATTTATTTATAACAGTTAACAATGGTCGTTAGAGTAAATGAGAAAAAGTTGGAATTGTTGTTCTGACCTACTTCAAATAGTTCTTTTTAGAAAGTTTTAAATGAATTGATTTAAAAAATATTATCAAATAAAAAGAAATCTAACACGTCTTTTTGGGTTTGTTTTTTGGTTCTTAGGATGTTGAATTACACTTACCTACACGAGACTTCACTATATAAGAACTGTTCCATACATTGTTCAATGCATTTTTCGACTTTTATTCCATCTTCACATGGAAATAAAGGATGATTTAAGTTGATTTCCTTAAGAGAAAAAACCCCAATTAATGTTGTAATGAGTTTGGGTAGGATTCTTCACACGTTCAGATTGATTCGTGTAACTGATTTTTGTTTTAGTAATTATTAAATTAATTAACAAATAGAAGTAAACTCCTTTTATAACTAAAAAACCATTTCTTTAATAATTTCTGTTTTTATCAATATTTCGGTCAAATTGTTGTAGTTTTAAAAAAAGTATAAAAATCAAAGGAACAGAGAATGTAAGCAAATAAAACATTATATATTAGAAAAGAAACGATTTCTTTTTTTGTATTTTTGATGAGTGCACCCATGACTGTTCAGAATTGGTCCATAATAGATTAAAATTATATCCACATACTCCATATATAAAATTATTTTTAAATAACGATATTGTATCAATTGAATCTATTCAAGTTAATTGGCAGAGTTTATTATTAAAAAAAACCTCTCGATTCAAACTATATTAAACTTAGAGTGTAGGCAATTAACTAGTAATCTGACTAAATTTTAAATCACAACTAAAACTTTTATTAACAATTTATGTTTAATATTGGTATTTGATTAATATTATTTTGACAATTTAAGTAATTATGAAATACAATTGCCGAATGAAATTGATAATCAAGAAGAAGAAAATGAAAATCCTTGAAATACAGGATATAAAAATTAATGAAATATTTATAAAAATGCGACATATTGAAAATTACAATAAATATTTACCACATAAGATTAACCAATGAATTAATTAAGTGATGTCATATAATGTGGAAATCAAATAAATGTTATGTATGAAATTCCCCTTAAAACTGAAATAGATATGGATTTGTCAAAGTAGGTTTTGAAGAAATGAAGTATACTATAGAAATATCATTGCTATCTTGCATTTCATAACACCCTTCGAAAACTTTCCAATACAAATGTTTTAGAAACGACAAAATACCAAATTTATGATTAAATAAGTCTTTTGAATTCAAAATATACATATAATCCCTTTCAGCATATGATTATTTATTAAGATATTCATTGAAACATACAGCTTAAGAAATTTATTTACAAACCAACAACACTATTAATATTACGGAATTCGAAAAAAAAATATTTGATTCTATTTACCTCTAATTCTTCAATTATGAATTGAGCATGGACAGGATAAGGTGATGGCATTCCAGCATCCACTTCCACAAAATGAGGATTTTCTTCATTTGATATTTGCCAACCCTAAGGAAGTGGTGAGATAAGAATAAAATTTAGTCTTTAAGTTTATACTTGTTGTTTCGTCTTAATAGATATGAAAAACAGAAAGTTCCTGATAGTCTACTTTTGACTATAAAATTTTATTATTTAAAGTCATGAAAACCACAAAGACAGAAAGTAAATGTATACTTTTAAATTATTCTAATATGTTTAATGCAACAATAAAAAGTTATTAAATCCTCATTACTTTTCGTCCTTAAATCCGAATTTTTAGGAAATAATTAATAATTAATTTGAATTGAGAAAGTTAATGTTACCCTAAGATAGATGTCAATGGCACTAGACCACAATTTACTGCCTTCAGACTGCTGGATTATTATGTTGTAATAAGAAACAGGACCATGAACGTAAATCTTCACTGAAATTTAAAAAAAAAATATTTTATAAAGTTCATCCAAAAAAGTTAAAAAGATTAAGGTAATAAATTTGAATCCTCAGACTTATGTTTCTTTTTAATTTAAAATCTTTGTAATAGTCATTTTGCTTTTCTGAAGCTTATTTCATTGGCTGCTTCCGGTACTTACTGAATCTTGAAAGAAAAAAAAAAGTACTAATTTCTAAAATTAAATGATTATGCAAATATAATGCCAAAGGGGCCCATGATTGCTATTGGCAGTGCTGTAGGTAAGACACAAAATAGTTTTTACCCACGGAACTAATTTGTGATTATCCCAACGTCACCTACAAACCTGAAAACGAACTATGTCCATTGCTTATTTATTCTTATTGTAGTCAAGAACAATGCGATTAATAAATGCAATTTTCATTTATTTTTACTATATTTACTATATTTTGATTTTTATTTTCAAGAAAACTGTACTTTTATTTATAATTTCGACTGATTTGTTTCTAAAAATTCTAATTGAAGATTGTTCGCAGTCATTTTTTTCATTTTCGTTTGTTTGTGTAAATAATAATTGCTTATTCATATCTTATTTGTATCTTAATTGAAATGCGACTTTTATTATGAAACTCCCAAGGACATAATATTTCTCTTAAGAATAATGATTTCGTGTAATCCTCTCCCAAAGAACTTAATAGTCATTTCATATAATGTAAAAATCAGATGAAAAAGGTTAATCTTCATATTTGTTCTTTATTGTCTTTGTAATTGAATTTGCGAAATCTCTAAATTAGAGAAAGTTGATATTGAAATATCTAAATATCAAAGACATTTATTCTGAAGATCACTTCTCACGACCAATCATCGAATAACACCTCAAGATCAATCATGCATTTCTTTAACATGTACATGCTATTTCAGCTAATGTATATACTTACAATTTTAAGTATAAAAGTATATTTTTCGATTTGTCGAATCTAACAACTTTGCAAAAGAAGAAAGCGCTAGAGAGATGATATGTTAGAAAGAGTAAACTAGATCTAAGGAATTGAGAGCACAGATAAAGAATGAAATTTCAGACGAAGTAAAATAATTGAAGATTTTTTTTAATGAACTTTTAAAGTGAATTTTTTAAAGAACTTCAGACAAGACATTTGAGTAAGATACGTAAGATCGAACATAAAATTAAACGATTCCAAAAACATATGTAGTCTAAATTATATTGTCATATGGTAAGTTTAGCTTTCTTCGCAGTGTGGTGCTTTGTTTTTTCGCCAACTATTCATTGGAATTGGATATTAAAATCCACTGAAATTTCTGAGCAACAGCATAGAACTTATTTTTCAGGAAATATTACAAGAATTATTGAATTAATAAAAAAATACTAACCTGGTAAAGTTATGATAACACATCCACCACCAACAGTATCTATATTCTTTATATCTATCCCAGGATATTCACCACAAGAAGAATCCTTCTTAAAGGGAGAACACTTAGTAAAAGAAAAAGAGAGAAATTTGAGTTTCTGCATCAATTCTCTTAATTTCTATGTTTGCTAAATTTTCTTGAATGAAATTAGATTCTTTACGCTTCTTTAAATTATCATTAAATTTACATTTCAAAAGATGAAAAATGATCTTTCCAGCTACCCAATTGGGAGCTATTTAAATATGGTAGCTATTGAGTTTGACCTGTCCATCCGTCCGTCCGTCCGTGTCTGTCTCCTCCTAACAATTCTCGAGCGGAAGGTCAAATCGGCAAACGGACTTCACCATCGTGTTCAGAGGCCAAACACCGTACGAATGGGGTATTCTCAGGCGCCAACGACCCCCACATTTGAGATATTTAGCATTGTTTTCATTGCATACCTAACAACTCTCGAATGGTACATCGGATCGACATACAAACGGACTTCATCATCGTGTTTAAAGGCCCAAACACCCTACGGGGTATTTATGGGGTATTTATTTAATCTTAAGCTAACAAATTTATTTTTACGAATAAATGATTGGATTAGGAAGTGACTTGCAAAATTTGGGAAGGATTTTAAAAATCGTCACTATTGTTTGAAATAATAAGTATCATTAGAGGCGGTAGCTTCAAAATTATGATTCAAGCAGCTTTTTTTTATATTAAATTGTTTTAGAGACATTCCAAAAATGTCAGGACAAGCTTTAGAATAGAACATACATAGTGCTGATTTTTAGTTTTTATTTCTAATAATAATAGTGGTTAGATTAAAACATATTAGAACCAAAATTTTCTGAGAAAATAGCCAAAAAAGATTTGGATTCTAACTTAGTTAAAAACAAAACAAAATAAATTAATGGATTTGAACCTAGGAGACATAAAAGAAAAAATAGTAAATACATTCATAGACATGTATGACAAGGCACAGCTACCAAAAGAATTCACAAAATCCAGATGTATTTTGTTACCAAAGAAGGCTGGAACGATGACATGCGAGGAACACCGTACACTCTGCATGATTTCTCATGCATCCAAAGTACTGCTAAAAACCATTCAAAATAGAATATCTCCAAAGCTGACCCCTGAAATAAGCGAGCAACAAAATGGCTTTGTACAGAATAAAGGGACATCCAACGCCATACTCACCTTGAACCTACTGAAAGAAAAATGTATCGATATGAACCGACCACTTTATGTGTGCTTCGTGGATTTTCATAAAGCTTTTGATAGGGTGAAGCACAAATTGCTGATGGAGATCTTAAAATCCACATCGATAGACAGCAGAGACGTTGAAATTATTTCAAAACTCTACTGGAACCAAAATGGAATACTTGTCACTAAGAACGGAGAACATCAATTTCCTATTAAGAGAGGGGTGAGACAAGGCTGTGTACTATCACCATTACTCTATAATATTTATAGTGAGAGACTTATGCGAGAAGTAGAAAAAGTTCAAGCAGGCATATGGGTAAATGGAATGAAGATTAACAACATTCGATATGCAGATGACACAAGCTTAATTGCAGGATCAAAGAAGGGCCTTAAACGACTTCTAAAAACCCTTATTGAAAAGGGCAAAAATATGGCTTAGAAATTAACAGTGGAAAAACCAAATGGATGTGTATTTCCAGAAACAACACGCAAGACACTAGCCAAATTATAATAGGCGGAAAAACGATTAAATATGAAAAATGTTACACCTATCTCGGCGCGAAGATCCAAGATAATGGAAAACTAGATATGGAATTAAAATGCAGGATAGCAATGGCTAAACAGGCCTTCTGGAAAAATAAACACATTTTGAAAGGAACAACAAACACCCGAACAAAACTGCGACTGATACAGACATTAATATGGCCCGTTTTTACTTATGCTTGTGAAACATGGACGCTAACCAAGACACATGAGGCAAAGGTGGAAGCTTTGGAGATGTATTTTTATCGAAGAGCACTCAAGATTCCCTGGACTGATCACATCACAAACAGGGAGGTCTTGCAACGCATGGGAACAGACAGAAAGCTGCTCAAATCAATTAAGATGCGCAAAATGAAGATGACCGGGCATATACTCAGAGGATCGGCAGGCACCAATCTCTTAACCACACTTGAAGGCAAAATCCAGGGGAAACGACCGAGAGGACGGAGGCGTCTAGCGTATATGGACAACATAAAAAAGTGGACCTGTATTGGCTGTTATAGTGAAGTGAAAAGAAGAGCAGAGGACCGCAATAAATGGAGATCTCTTGTTCACACCCTCACATGAGGACGACACCAGATAGATAGATAGATAGAACCTAGGATATCGCAGCAGCAGTCGGTGATCCTAACTACTAAGCCACAGGACCTACCATAAATAAGCGGTTTACAAAGTTAAATAGGTTTTACATTAGTTATAAAATGAAAAAAAGTAGACTTCTGTATTATCAGTTGTATTATATATGTTAATATATGCATGCGTATATGCTACAATAACTACAGCTTCATACTAATACTGTAGGTAGGCTATACTGGGGTATACTGGGTTACATTCAAAAAATAAGTACCGGGTACTTTCAAAAAGGTGACAGACATTGAAAATAATAGTAATAATAGTGATTAAATTAAGACATATTTTCTCAAAGCCAAAAGAAGTTTCAACAACTTAATATTTACAAGAAGTCACAGCTGGTATGACATAAAAAAAGAAGAATTATGCTTCAAGTTTATTAAGAGTTTAAAACCATAAAAGGTCCACGGATAGAGTTTTAATTAGACTAAACAAAATTAGGAAAAACAAGAAACTTAAATCATAGAGTCTGCATATTTGATAAAGAAGGGTCAGCGAACTGAGATATACGCGCGTATCAGTTTGTTTTGTTGAATGAAAAGATTGATGATTACTTGATGACTGAATATTCCTATACGAAAGTCCACACAGAGCCTTCCTAAAAGTTGCCGAAATAGTTTTATAAACATAAAAACTAAAATCTTTTTTAATAATCTTAAACTAAATATGTTTTTTTTTTTTTTAAATTAAAATTACTTGCGCATCATACTCAATATGCTAACCAAGATTGTGGTGATTCAAGAACTTAATTTTCGAAAATAAGTTCATTAAACAGGATCTACCCCTAAAATGCTCAAACCAAACGGAAATTCTATTTTAGCAAGACTATGCTAGCCCACAAATATCCAATTACAAGTTATCTTTTTGCAGTTCCACTTTGGAAAGGTATCTACTGTTCGGTTTCAAAAGCGAGAATCAGCCCGCGCGGACGATTCTACCCCGCAAAGGGGTGATACGCGGAGATGAGCACTTTCCTAAGACCTGGTTTTTTTTAATACCTGTTATTTTTGCAGTAGTATTTATTGTTTCCATAATTCTTTCCCGGGTGCAATTGTTAATTATTAGTTTCCCTTGCTGAGAAAGTCAGATTATAAAATTTTCTTTTTTGTTTATTTTTTTTTTCGCCTTGCGTGGGATTCGAATCGCAGTCAGGAACGCTAACCTTTGGACTACTTCTGGTCTCCCAATATTCAAACCTACTTTTATTCTATTTGTTCGCGCGCTATCAAATAATGAGTTCATTTAAAAAGGAATAAAATATCACTTTTTGCCTTAACCGCTTGGAATCGATTCAACTTGGATTATCTCATGCTTACAACGGGGTACAGGGGAAAGGCCAAGTTATAGTACAAAATGTATATTTAATAAATGATTCGTCTGTTAACTGTAATAAATATTAAACCACTCATCAAGAAGAAAGTTAAATGTAATAATAGAATATTATAATAATATAAAGTTAAATCTATACATAGAACTGTAAAGTGAAATGTAGACTTTTAACTAAAGTTAAACATTAGTAAAATTAGAAAGTAAGTATATTAAAAGAAATACCCTCAAATCAACTTCAACATATGCTGCCTTCATAGGATACATCCTCCAAAACGTCGTTACAGTGAAGTTAGGAAGTCGCAATAAATCCGAGAAAGGGATATCGTTTATATTTACATCTGAATACTGTGGAAAATGTTCTTTATATTTTATCCGAAGCTTTTCTGTAAGTGGATTGACGCCAAAAAACTCTAATGGACACATAATTACTCGTGGTACAGTTAAGCGGGGTCGTACAATGTAGTTGACACCTACTGCCGGAGCTCTATAATAAAACAGTTTTATGCAATTAACTGTTTGGTAGACGACTGCGATACTGAATGCAATGAATAAGACCATCCAAATCGCTTTTACTCGTGTGCTACAGAAAGGACTAGTTAGTCTATCAAATCCTGTTATTCCAACTCCATATCGTTTCTGTTTCGTTTGATATCCTGTAGAATCTGATTTATTCTTAATGTGTTTCTGAATATTATATACTAAGTACCCGTCCTTTAACTGTCCAGGCTCTAAGGAAGTAAGTTCTCTACTTTTCCTTCTAAAATTCTTTATCCTTTCTTGGTGAGATAATTGAACTGTTGAAACAACTATTTTAACTTCCCCACAAAGACTTATATTTGGCAGCAAAAATGAACCTCCTCTTCTGTTATGTTGATCTAGGCTTTCATTCTTAAGAACTCGTGATATTCCTGGTTCTGATAACAAAGTAATATTACTTTGTGAATCTTTCTGAAATGACTTGGTTGCTTTAATACATACATTCTCTCGATCAGACTGAATTAAATTTGTTCCTGAATTTTTTTCATCTAATACTGCCTTCATAATTTTAATATCCTCTAAAACGATTTCAATGTAGTAAATGGTTTCTAGTTATCTTAGTTACATGAGTTTTTACAGCATTTTTCGTCGAAATGTTGTTTGGATAGCAGTTTAAGATTCAGTTTCCGTTGCAATTATAAGATTCACTATAAAAGGGAAATTATAATTACTTAAAAGGAATGCACAAGTTAACCATGAAAATTGCAATTATAATAATTCGATTTGATTAGACTAAGTCTATCTTAACATGTAACCCATCTCAACATATAATATAGGCTTATAGAGGCCTAATTTAATTAATTCTTTCTAAGAAATAAAATGATGTTATTAGTTTATCAACATAAGATAACATTCTATTAATAGAATATTTCTAGTTAAAAAATATTCAAAGCTTTAATCTAATACAGTTTAAAACTTAATTGACAAAAGAAAATAATCTAAATACGTGAACACTACAAATATTGCTAAGTATTTGAAAAGAAAAAACTAAGCTTGTAAGAAATGTTTCGGTTTTTATGACTTTATTTTATTTATTCACAGCTTTACGAAGTTGAAAAATAAAAAGAAAGATATATGAAAGAAAGATTATGGAAATCACGAAACTGAAATAAAAATTGGAATTGCGATTGCTCAATATATAATAATGTAAACAATCTGACCGTTAGATTTAGTTTGTTAATGAAATAGGAAAATTCCATTAAACATGTGGAAGTTATATTCGGTATATTTTATTTGTTATACATTATCTCGATAGACAGTTTCTTCTTAATTTCTTATGTTCATATTATAATGCCTTTTTTTGTTTAGGCTTATTTTCGTAATATTTCTTCTTTTGTATCTAGATCACATGATAAAATAGCACTTTGACCATACACACAAAAACAAAATATTTCTAAGAATGTAGGATATGTGCTAAAGACAATCTTGTCTTAATTCTGATCTAGGTAATCGCTAAACCTTAATGTTGAATATGAATTTGGATAACGGGAAATTGGTCTTCTGAAGTTGCACTATATTCAAAACATTTGTATTAGCTTAGCAGCGTCTTCTTTTGTTTCCTATAGATGTGCAACATATTTACTGTGAAGGGATTTGGAAAAATCTTTTGAAACGTTATGCTTAACTTCCAAATATTTAATGGAATTACCCTATTTCATTAATGGCTTCTATAATTAAGTCTTAAGTAAATACAGTATATCTCATCATGATCAAATTATCCATGCTTGACGCTAAACCAAACGAGATGACATATACTATACGGCCAAAAGTATCCGAACACCCTTCCGACGAAGTGGATCAGGCAGATCAGGAGGTTTGATGCGTCATCGGACGCTATAAAAGCGTTGGTGGGGGCCTGGGCGGTCATAATTCTGAATCCCCGATAAAATGAGCTCAGTGACTTCGAACGTTGCGTGATAATCGGATGCCACCGTTTTAGGAAATCGGTTCGTGATATTGCGGACATGCTGCACGTGCCGAAATGAACTGTGAATGGTGTATTTGTAAATTGGAGACGTCGAGGCAGTGAAACGATAGCTGTACGAAGTAGTACACCGAGAAAAATGACTGACCATAGCCGTAGAACCCTGAAGGAAAAGGAAGCAAAATCGCAAGTCTCCTGTGATAGTGATGACGACGGATTTTCAACATGCGTCGAGCGTTGTCACTAGCAATAGGACTGTTCGCCGAGACCTAAACTACTGGGTTTTCATGGTCGTGCGGCCGCTCACAAGCCGAACATCTCCGCCATTGCAGTGGTGCAGAGCTCACCGCCATTGGATTTTGGAGAAGTGGAAAAACGTTCTGTGGAGTAATGAATCTCGCAGTCCGATGGACGCATGTGGGTTTGGTGGATGCCCGGTGACGCTTTGTGCCAACTGTCAAGTTCGGTGGTGACAGCATAATGGTGTGGGTGTATTTTGTGGTTCGGTCTGGGTCCCTTGGTTCCTGTGATGGGCAACTTGAGGTGAGGCCCTCCTTCCTCACCACAAGCCTGATCACTAATTATAATCAATTCATCCCCTATTTCTAAAAATTTATGAGATCTAAACTGTTCTTAATACTGGCATAAATCATATTCTTCCAAAATAATCTAATCTAACAGACTAAAAACCAACCATTCTTACAAATAATATCGTAATTTTTAACCAAAAAGGTACCACAATTACACTATAATCCCCAAATACTAATCATGATAAAACTCTTCCTATAAAAATCCCTCCTAACATTAAATTCAATATAGTAATCCCATCAATATATTTACATCTTCCAATCCATGATTCCTCTTAAATTTTCAATCTCCAATCGAAGACTAATTGAACTAATCGAAAAGAATATCTCACAGTTATCCCAGTTGCTAAAACACATACTATAAATGTAAATGTATTAAAAGCATATTTCCAAAATAATATCCTTAGAGCAAAATCCAGCTAAAAAAGATATCCCACATAAAGCCAAGTTAGGTACATTAAAACAAGAAAATAAGTAATGCTGAACTCTTCTCAATTCACACATTATACGAATATCGTGTGTGTCTCCCATTCTACGACTAATTCGACCAGCAAATAATAAAACTCCGCGATGTATCAAGCCATTCTGGACAACTCTGCCTTCCCAACTCTTTGGCAACAGTTTGGGGAAGGCCTGTATCTCTTCTAGCAGGATAACTGTCCTGTACACATATCGAAGCTTGTGCGGTCCTGGTTTGACGACATGGGTGTTCCACAACTTGACTGACCGACTCAGAGCCTCGATCACAAACTCAATGATCATCTGTGGGACGAAATGAAACGCAGATTATGTGCCCAACATATCGCCCATCTTCCGTGGCCAGATTCACTTCAGCTGTCATGGCAACCTGAAAGTCAGTTTCTCCGACCCCTATCAAAACCTGTGGAAAGTCTTCCAAGACGTGTACAGGCTGTCATCGATGCAAAAGGAGGACCGACATCATATTAATATGTACCTCAGGAGCCTCCCTGTCCTGACCACGGGGTGTCCGGATACGTTTAGCCATATAGTGAATGTAAGACCATCACTATCTTCAATAGGCATTGCTTGATTCTAATTTCTTAAGAATTGAATATGTTGGGAACAGTGGTGCTTGAAACATCTGTTTTCAAAGAATTAAAATATCTTGTACATTTATATTATTCTTTAAAGTAGTGGAAGCATTTCAGATTAATAACATATGTAAAATAAAACAAATGATTACTTTCCCCATGACCCATAAGGCTGCAATCCAAAGTTTGAGATCGAAGTGCCTAATATGGCATTTCAAACACCTCAAGTTATTTCTTGAATAAGACATTTAAGAACGAAATAGCTACCGACAACACAAAGCTTACGTACTACTGGATTAGATTTTAGTAAAGTTGTTATATACAGTAAATTAATCTAGAATAATTAATCCATGAAAAAATACATTTTTAAATAATTAAAAACTTTTTAAAGGTATTTTTACGATGCCCATAAATGTAATTTTTCCTGGATTAATTATTTTGCAGTAAAATCGAAATAGCTGTACAGGGTGAGACAAAAGTCGTACACCATAGCGATTTAGGGTTTATAGCAAGTAAAGGATGATGTATGATACAAAACATGTAGTTTCCATAGTTTGTGTTTATAAGTTAGATGGTATGCTCAAACTGTTATCCTTCAACTTGTAAACTCTTATCCCTATGGTGCGGGACTTTGCCTCTGCTGTCAATCCACATTAATAATACATCTTATTATACAGTAATTCTGTGTTTGATCTACTGTAGTTTTGTTCTTCTGTATAACATATTTAAGAACCAAAGTACTTCTGGTAACACAAAGCTTAAGAACTACTGTATTAGATGCTAATTAAGTTTGTTTAAAATGTTATTTTTCAGTTTTTAAACTCAGTCAAAATGAGACTTTATAGTTAAGTTCGGCAACAAAAATTATTTTTATTGAATTTAACATGTAAGAACTTACAATGCTCCCTTCTTTGCCGTTAAACATTGTGTTTTACTTTTAAGATTAAGTTTAAAAATTATGATTTTACGGAAATAGCCATCGTTTAGTTCGGTCAGAAAATGAAATCCAGGAAAAAAGAACACGTTGGCTTATTTATTTTTTGTTGTTGCGTAGAACAAATCCGAAAGTTCCTCTTCCATATTTATTGAAATTATTGGCTAAAGGGATTCCCGAGGTATTGTACTAAACGAATAAACTCAGTTATTGAAAAAAGTTGCTTCATATACAGTAAATTGGAGTACATTGCATTACAATGCAGCTGAACTGGCTTTAAAAAACAATGAATATACAAATTTTTGAAAGAGATATATTCGCTTTCAAATATTGCGTAAAATAATTTTTAATGCAAGAAATTACTCTTTTATTGAAAAATTATTTTGTGTATTTCTATCATTAGGGATTAGATTAGATTAGGTATAAAGGATATGTAGGAAAACGTTTCTTACATTCCTTAACAATGTAGCCTTTTGGCTTATTGTGTTACTTAAATTCCTCTTTTCTAGATAAAAACTTACAATGCTCCTTTCTTTGCCCTTAAGAAAGTTTTGTTAAATGTATATTTCAGTCAAAAGTTAAAAATTTCTAAATCATTCTGCTAAAATTGCTTATCTAATTAATTTTATAATCCAAATCAATGCAAATTATGACATTCTGCCTAAAACCAAGTATTAGGAATAAATATTAACTATGAAGATCTTTTATTTTTCCAATCAATGAAAGTCCTTCAATAACTTTAATAAAATATACCTTTATGATATATTTCTTTTCCCGACGCGACGTTTATGCGCAGACTTTCTTCAGATTAGTGACAATTTCGCCCATCTCAGATTTCTTGCACTTCTGCAACCCTGGAATTTTAATTCAGTATTTTTTGTTACTTGAATAATGTATAGAGTTAAGCCGTGCTGAA
The DNA here is from genome assembly GCA_023159025.1 of Thereuonema tuberculata. Lineage (NCBI taxonomy): Eukaryota > Metazoa > Arthropoda > Chilopoda > Scutigeromorpha > Scutigeridae > Thereuonema > Thereuonema tuberculata. The sequence goes on along the minus strand of JAFIDM010004315.1, from coordinate 65,202,573 downwards.
CTTTACACGCTTAATAAATAAACAAAAATTCTACATTCTACAAATTCTAATAAATCAGCTGTATAAAAAACTGGCCACACCATCCTTTACTTGCTATATCCCTAAATCCCTATGGTGCGCGACTTTCGCCTCACCCTGCATAATGACTGCTGTGAATCCATATTAATAATGCATCTTACCTTACTATACAGAAATTCTAGTTTTGTTTTTCTGGATAACATATTATTTCTTGATGAGCGTTGTTTTTCGCTATTTTTTTTTGTTGCAATTCCTAAAAATTTAGAAAAAGACAGCTTGTAACAATTTTAAAATTATATCATCATTTGCTACATAAATAACTTTAAATCTCTATTTTTTTCTAAATACTCGGGTACATAAACTACTATTTAAAGTTACAATAGAATTTGACCAGAAGTAATTTCTGCTTTCTTGTTTCATCTGAACATTGCCAGATTAGAACTCAATGAACGTATTCTGCTATCCCAAGATTTTTTATTTTTTGAACAACATTACCGGTATTTAATTGTGATCGAATTTCGATGTTTTTTTCCTTTTCTCAATCCCAGAAATGGTTGTAAGAATTTCATCTGTTCTGCTTCCCATCTCTGTCTGCTTCTTTTTTTTAGAACACAATTTCGCTTGCATATTTTCGTAGCTGAAGCTGATGTTTTATGTAATCTTTTGTAATCTTGTTTTTCATTAGGCATTTGCTTTCCAAACAACTTCTTATTATACAATTCATTCTTGTATACGTTTGTAAATTTGATTAAATTTCTGATTTTTAGCGGCCCCTAGGTTACAGCTTGCCTGTAAAACATTGGGGACCGCTCTTGCTTTTATGCTTGCTGGATGTGACACTCTGTAGTGGCCAAACGGTTAGAGACATTAGAATGAAACCTTCACCATTGTGTTCAGCATCAAAAAGCAAGTGACCACGTCCAAAGAATCAGACCTCTAGAACCACTCCCTGACCAGATGTTGGGGGGGTCAAAAGTGGTCGCTTCCGATAAAGAGGAAAACGGCGATAGACATCTCCACAATATCGACCCTTGTGAACACAGTTTGTTAATAAAATTGTGCATATTACGGGACCGCTGTCCTTTGGAAACTGTCTAAAAGCATTAATTTATCTTGTCAGTAGTAACAAAACAAAAAGTTTATTAGATATTTCATTAGATATTCTGGGATAGGATTAGTGTTTGAACATCAAGCAAAGATGAATTGGACTAGTAATGTATTCGGATATAAAACTATCAATTTTTTTATATTAATGTTAATTCTATGTTAAGCTAATTATGTTAAGGTAATTTTCAGTGAAAGAACATTCACTCGTCGTAATTTCTACTCCACTGTTCGATGTTTTGATACTGTCGTGGTTATAATTTTTGTGTTATCCTTTGTAGAACCAACTCTCAGAAGCTGGAATGAGATCGATAGCCTTTCGAATGACTACATTAGGCTCACGATTTTAAACAAGGACGAAAGAGTCGTCCACTGAAGACTACTCGAAGCATGAATGGAAAACTACGCATTATTTCCTTTTTTCTGTAACCATCAATCTCAGAAATCTGAAAGCTTAATCATTGATGAATATTTTCAATAAACTTACAAATTTGGAAGATAGGTAGAGAACTTTGCTAGAAAATCCAGCAATGAAGGATTTGCTAGACTGATACTTTGATAATAAATAAACAATTCTAAGTATCTAGAAAAATTGAAAATCTATCAATAGATTTCGACTTTCTAAATTGCAATGTTTTAATTTTGAAGAAGTAATTTTAGTATTTGAATCCCAAAATGTGTCGCTACCTAAAACTTTTTCTTTTAATTAAGGAACAATGAATGTTTCAAATCTACTGCTTTACTTAAATGAATACTTGCCTGTTACGAAATGTAAGCATTTGCATTTCTTCTCTTCTAATCTGATGCTCTTTAGAAATACAGGCTTCTTATACACTTACATTCCTCAGATAGTCGATTTATCAAGGTCAAGCATCCTCAAAATATTGGTCGACTTTACTATCTTCTTCGTGATTATTGCTTGAAAAAAATGTTCAAATAAAAGCGAACCACTGAATTATTTAGAATGTTGCAGACAGTAATGAAAACACTGCTAAATAATTGAACTTTTATTGCTGTAGTTTTGAGAACCTGTTACAAAACATGTTAATTATTTACTTTAGAGGTTGTTAATATTGATAATCAATTTCTGAGGTATTGATTTATTCCTTAGAAATTCTGAAAGCATTTTTACAATCTTTTTCATTTCTCTGTTATTGTATTGAATTTTTCCTCAGTACTTTCAGTATTTCATGTTTAATGATTTGTCAAATCTTATGTAAGTACAAGGGGTGGGGGGGCATCTGCTTATTTTGAGGGGGGGGGGTCTAAGATGACTAAAAATATGCTTACGTAATATTTGAACGGCCCCATACCTCCAATCCTGGGAAACAAACTCAGTTTATTAAATATTCTATTATAATCGACTACATACGCTACATAAATGCAAATTTATCATAATATTTTTGTGTTTGATATTAAGTAGAATTTACTGTATTTTGCTATTTTAAAGAAAACTCTATTTTTATTTACGATTAAGACTGATTTGTTTCTAAAACTTCTAAACGAGGATTTTTCTCGGTCATCTTTATTTTTGTTTGTTTTCATTTTCGTTTCTTTGTGAAAATTAAGATCATATTTTATTTAGCTTATTTAGCTTCTTATTTGAAATATTTAGCTTCTTAACTTTGGTCTTTCTTAATTTCTAATCGACTTTTATTATGAAACTCTGAGGACATACCTTTCTTTTAAGAATAATGAGGTTTCGTATAATTTTCTCCGAAAGAACCTAACA
>JAFIDM010004315.1:65154428-65165622 GCA_023159025.1 Thereuonema tuberculata | reverse complement strand
GTTCCGTAATGTATTTTTAGATTTCTATTATAAAGATTTTTAACAATTTTTGATATGTTTGATTGCTTATTCAATTCAATGCAATTTAAAGACACGTTAAACTTTTATTTAAGTTTTCATAATATAGGAACTGTTTTTAAATATCTATATTGTCATTTTTGAAGGAGATAGGTTTAAAAGTTTATGATTTAACTTGATGCTTTTGTAACTTAACTGAACCCCATAACCTTTGTACTTTGTATTTAAACTTTAAACTTTTTCCCAGAGTGGAAAAAGAAACTTAGACTTGTTTCAGGAATAAGAATTTAGGATAAATAAAATTCTAGACATTTCTGACTTGAAAATTAAATAAAGTATAATACATATTCTTCTTATTTACAATTAATTCGGATATTAAACTTTACAGTCTTTCTTCGCCTCTGAAGAAATATGCCTAACACTATTTCTTATGCTCACGATATTACTTATGCCCATTCAGCTCCAGAATAACTCTACTGCTCTGAAGCGTCTATGAAAGCAATATTACCTTTAATCTTGACTTGAACATCTCGGAATATACTCAGGACTTGGGATAAACTTGTACATCAGCCGTTGATGAAACTCATCCGTTCCAAACTTATGAATCACGCTCTTGAGTAACTTATATATATTCTGGATATTCGACTGCTTTCCGCCCTTAATTTGTTGTCTTCACACAGTTTAAATTTATCTCACTAAATTCACCGAGAATTCATTTTGGTTCAGTATATTTCATGTAGCACATAGTTATTGTACGTCATGCGGTACACGTTGATATTTTTTTTTTCCCGCAACTAGTAACAACAAAAGACAAGATAGAATATCTTTAAAGATTTTACTGCAATAATATATTACAGGAGATGATGGTTAACAAGTAGATGTTTCAATATGAAACATATGTTGGTTTCGAAATAATAGAGTTCCTTTACTTAAAGTTACTGTTCTCTATACACTTTAAACTCTCCGCTAAATCTTCACAATCCTTCGTTGAACTTAGTATTTTCACTTTAATACTTATGCTAATATCGTCTTGATATTTTGCTCTCAAATAATAAATCATAAATTATCTTAAACACTTCACACTCTCGGTGAATTCCTTTAACATAAAACAGTTAATGTTAACTTTTCACTAACTTCTAATTTTTCCTTAATCAACTTACTTTCGTTGACTATATAATAAATCTTTACTTGCGAGCTTAATTCCTGTTGCATTTTAATCACTACTAATGCTACTGCGCATTTTTCTAAACACAAATCACTTTGATCCTTTACTTTTAAATTTTAATAATATATTCAATAGCTCTTCAAATTATTTCTATTTAAATAATTAATTTTCGTTGAGCACTCAATTTGTAAATTTTAACTGATTTCATGTTTTCTTGATTCTTCGCTAACTCACTAATCATCTGCGTTGGAAATTCCCACAAAATGAAATGAATCAAAAACGTACTTACAGTTTTCGTAGATGATAATGGCTTAATTCACCTCGGTGAAGGATTCGATAGAATGGCTTTTCACCTTGGCGAATATCTGCGTGGATTCTAGAATTTCGCAGCTGCGTCGACGAGAACTCTCTCTCTGTTCAAACAGCTTTGTAACCTGTGACTTCTCGTGACTTCAATCCTCGCGGCTTTAGCTGCAATTCCCATCAGGCAATTCACACCGGAACTGATGTATTCTTTCTTCTGCCGTCTGCTAACTCTATTGGCCAAATCCAATCTTCCCGTATCTGTGTATACGAAATACTTCGGATATTTCTTACTGCAATTCTTCTGCTTAATATCAAACTTCTCTTCGAATACAATTGTGGGGAATATATGTCTAGCAAACTTCCATGTCTTCGAATCGGTCTTCTTAATACGTTGAACCGTGTCTGGATTTCGTTCATCCGGGAACTCAAAGTAGATAGCGTCTGCTTTCACTTCATCTATTACGTTCGAGTTAATTAGGAGCTTCTCCAAAATTTCTAGCGTCTGCTGAAAATAATTGACTAAACTTTTAACGTCTGCACGTCTTCAAATTTGAGCACTACTCTTGATTCTAGACTTGGAATATCTCCTGCCTATGTGTTATCGTCTCATGTGCTCTGTGCTCTAAGTGCTTTCGTGCTCCAGATCGAGGTTGTCAGCTGTTTATAATATTCGCTAAGAACTCTGACGTCATTCTCGTACTCATATGCAAATTTTCACTTTAAATTTGCCATATAAAATAATAACTTTAAAATTAAGTTTCAAGCCTCTTAACAATAAATAAAATAATTTTTGTTAAATTTTATTTAACAAAAAAAATACTGGAGATTTCATCTACAGTTATTTATTTATAATCTTCAGACATGGAGGATAACGTCTTATTTTTATCTTCATCATCCAAGACTCTTGGTTACCAGCATCGCTTATTTACATCTTGTGAACTCGCCATTTTTATTGTCATTATTGTAGTATGTGTCCACATTATACAACAATACAAAGCACTCTCATGTTCATGTTTTTTTTCTCATAAACATGTTTTGTTAACTGCTTTTCAATTGATATTTTATTTTGAATTTCCTCTTTGCACATTAAAATATTATTTCGGATACAAGATAAGTTAAATTAACATTTCACATTGTTTCCTTATTTATCCTCAATTTTTACCCTAGTTTCTTAGGTAACTCAAACTCTTCCAATTACTCAGTCAGTAAGCTTAATTGTGTGACTCAACCACTGGATGGATCATCTGAAAACTTGTTGTATACATTTACGGACAGAGAAGGTCTAATTACTATATTTCAAAATTGTACATTGGGTCCTTGTTGCGAAATGAATGCGTGGTAGAAATAAATAAATAATTCTCATCGACAACAATTGGAATCGAAACATTATTGCTTAACAATTAATATATTTAGAAAATCCACTAATCAACTTCAGCTTTTTTTAATCAGAAAAATAGAAAATTTGCATAGTTATATTCAATAAGCATTACTTTATGCATTAATAAACGGAAGCTTTTTATTTGTCACTAACTAAATTATTTTATATTTATTGTAAAATTAATATGTATTAATACACAGGGTTATTAATATTAAAGTTCCTCTACATGAAGGGCTTTGGAGCGTGTTCTAAGGATCCAAATGGAACGAAATTTGTACAACAGATACTTCAAACGATGCACACTCGCCGTTTATTGGAAAAAATATTATATTCCAAAAAACGGCAAATAATTACATTTCCAATTTTCAATGCGAGAAGAGTCCAACTCGTTTTCGACCTCTGCCTGATAGGACGCTAAATTGTCCTTTTGCTTCAAATTTGGAATAATTTTGTGGATAGCGCGAGGAGACATTGGTCCTCGCCTTCCATGCTTTCGACGCCGGAATTCTCTAACAACCGTGGCTACACTGTTAATGTTCTGATAGAACAAATTTACCAATAGCCCTTTTACTTGTAACGTTGGTATTGCTTGTGAACTGCCGGTAAGCATCAAATGCATTTGAAGAGCTTTCTTTCCTTTTATAGACCTGCGAGTCAACATTATACAAATAACATTATGCACGACCGTGATGCGACTCCAATCAGAGAACGACATGTGGCCAGTGACGAAACTCTTCGCTCCGCCCTTGGCACATGGAGCGGGACTTTTTAAACTAGTCGAATTTGACGGAAGTTATAATAGTTCATTCATCAAATTTTTTTTTTTTTTTTTTTTTTTTTACAAATGCTCGGGCTCGCAGCTTCTTTCTTTAGGCCACAACTAGGGGCGAGATATGATGCCTTTAACCGATGAATCGTTGTCCAGGGTACGCCAAGGGAGGCAGCATCAAGTGATACCCGCTGGAACGGACAGAAGGAGAAACAGAAGAAGAAAGAAACATCCATGCCACGACCGGGATTCGAACCCGGGTACCGGCACACTGGCCGCAACGACAGACCGCCGTCTAGACCGCATGGCCACGCCGGCACGGCTCATCATATTTCTGAAACACGTGATCTCAGTTATCAATCATTATCATTTCCTTTCTTCACTAGAGGTATTGCTTGGTCGCGTCTGCAATATCGTTGTAAGTTACAGTGGGACCTTTATTTAAAGAACCTCTATTTTGCGAATTTCTCTATTTTGCGAACTTTTCTTTGGAACCAAGAACATTTTGCTAATTTCTTCGTAAAATAACCTCCAAATAGCGAAGTGCATTTTCTATTTAACGAACTTTTTCGTGGTATCTATTTTTTTTTCTCCGTGAAATGTTTTTATTATTAATATTCCCTCAGAAGAAATGAAAGAAATGTGGATACAGCTCAGGGAAAAAGAAGAAATTGTTGATGATGTGCTGTTTGATGATTATCTTTCACTTGATTTTGAAGTTGAGACCTCGGAAACACTAACTGAATCTGATATTTTGGGCAGTGTGAAAAATAAAAACAATACAGCAATGATTGCGATGAAGATGATGATGATGAAAATGGTAATGATCATGATGTAGAAATCAAAAAAACCTTCGTATGATGAAATACAAATATCATTTGAAACAATCCGACGCGAATTACAATTTTAAGAAAATACTGAAGGAGTTTTTGGTGCATTGCAAAGATGCGAGACGTACTTTGAGCGAAAACACTTTAAAAAAAAAAAAAACTCAGACAAAATTAACAGACTTTATTAGTAAAATTTAAGTACGCATATGGTAATGTATGCTTTATGTCATTAAAATTATTACTTTTTTAATAATATTTATTGTTTATGTATTTCAAATCTGTTTTACGTAGGTTAAAGTAATTTTAAAAGGTGAATCTCTATTTAACGAATTTTTCATATAACGAACTTTTTTTCGGGATTTAGCGACTTCGTTAAATATAGAGGTCTTCGGTGTTTACATCAAATTCGTCATCGCGCTACAATGTTTATTTTTATTAATTTTTGTTAATTTTTCAATATTAATAATTTTTTTATTTAATTATTTTCGATTTTATAAAAGTTTGTTTTTAGGCATGTGCAATTGCATTTTTAATTCATATTAGTTTTAGATTTTGTATGTCAAGGTTGTCTTTTTTTAAAAAGTTTTATTATAATTTTGTTTGCATTTATGAATAAATCAGCAAATCTGGTAGTCATTACGACCTCATTTGATGGCCCTGAAAAGGGCCTTTTTTTTAAAAAAAGTAATAAAATAAATATGTGGGCCCGGTAGCCGAGTGGGTAAGGCGCTTGGCTGCGGGTTGAAGTCGCGGGTTCGATTCCCGGTCTCAGCGGAGAGCGGGAATTTTTCCACGCTCCATTCTCCTCCAAACGGGTCATAGGGCCTACCCAGCCCTCTGTAGAATGGGTACCGGGTTTCTTTCCTCAACCTAGTCCCATTGGTCAAGCAACGCCGGGAGCCTTACCTCCCGCGAGCCCTTGGGCCTGCATAGGCCTGTCGTGGCATCCTTTAACTTTAACTTAATAAAATAAATATCACCAACAGTGGCACGTACAGTTGGCTGATCGAAGTCGTGCAGTTCTGCTATCAGTGCAGGTCGCTGTCTTTTCTTGCCCGGCGTTTCAAACAATGGGCTAGGCTTAGTGGTAAGCGAGGCTTCGGCTTCGTTAACAATATTGAACACTGAATGAGATGATATACCTGTTGCTTCAGACGTTTTACGATAGAGATCCTCTTTGGTCAGACGACTTGAAATAACAAAAACATTCTAAATGATTAACCTCGATTGACTCGATTTTGTTGGCACAAAGGAACAACGGTGTCCGTTCAGCAGCCGCCACGTTCAAAACAGGAGTAACTAATGCTCAATCGTTTATCATATATGGAGTTGTCATGTGTCTTCAGATTTATGATGAATGGACTATAGTAACAGTATTATTTACTTAAATTACATCCAATCTCATGAAAATTAATGAATTCAAGGCAATGCATTGGCAGTAGTTGGATAGAAACCCAGTGTACGAATTTCAATGATTATCTATGGAAATTTGTCGTCTTTCAAGAAAAGGTCACATTTGCAAGATTTTAAATATAAAAGTTAAATAGTCCCTAGTCCTTGAACTATTTCGTACTAAGTTTCAAGAAGATCTATTCAAAAGTTCAAAAGTTATTCATTGGAGGGGAGGGAGGGTACAAGCACACAAACACTGATTGCATTGACTTCATAACGTTCTTTCCTACTCGAAAAAATTAAGGAAAAAGTCTTAAGAAAAGAGTGATTTCATGAATTGTTTGGTTACAATCAATTTATAAATTCCTTTTTTCAGATTTCACTAACTACAAAGAAAAGAGCAGGAAAAGGCAAAGAAGATTCTTTCTGGTCTAATCGAGTTACAAGAAGAAATCGTCGATTAGCGCAACACGAATCTGGAAGTGTCCATATCAAACATGTTCCTTGGCAAGATAGAATTAGTGTTGGCATCGTAGGTTGCGATAGACTCACCAGCAGATACGTTTCTAAGTCAAGAAAAAGTGCTTGGGTTGTCAGCCTGTTCTTAGCATCAGCTGTTTGTGGTTATCAGATCAACAGTTCCATCAAAAACTTTCGCTTTGGAGATCCTGATGTGCGAATGGTCATTGAAAAGAATGATTCTATCCAATTCCCTACGATAGCAATTTGCCCATACTTACCTTTCCAATATTCGCCTTATATAAACAATCTAAGAGAGCAATATATGTTGGATTTTAATATAACTTCGGATAACAACTCCATTCCTGTAGAAGAATTAATGTTGCTTCCAGACAATGATCTTCTCAATTTTTGGAATGTATCAGCAATAGATATAAACCAAATTGAAATTAATGTTTACGTAAGTAAATGTCTATTTTAATTAAGCTTATTTAATATTCATTATCTGCTACATTATATACTGACATCGTTGGCATTATCTGGGTTGGTTGTTATTGGGTACATATCGTTCTCAAAAGTATAATAAATTTTGTACATAAATGAAATAAGTTAAGTCCCGGTTATAAGAGATGTTGGTAGGTTAAAGTAAAGTTAACCTAAAGTAAATTTGATCATAAGCATCAGTAAATCAAAGAAACAATAAATTGTTGTAAATTAAATTTTCAAATTTTATTTTATTTTCACTTTGATTTTATCGTAGTTACAATCGAATTCACTTTGAGATAATTATAAAGGCTGGAAGTTCCTCAACGTTTTTGTTTTTATCATTCTGTAGTAGGATTAATACTTTAAAAAAAATTAATATTATTAATCTTCTATTGGCAGTTACAGCAAGACTTTAATTTTTGTCGTTGCGCAATAAATAAATAGATAAAAAGTGTTTACAATAATTTAAGAAAAAATTCATTTCAATTTTATTTGTACATTTATTGTCTAGACAATTTATTTAAAATAAAAAGATTAAAAGGAAGTCAGAGAAGTTATTTCTGAAAATTAATCTAGAAAACTACTCGCATCAAGCAACCTCTGTAATTGTCATTAATTAATACTTAAACTAGATATATTAAGTAATTAGCTTTTATTAAACCTACCCCACGTAATTAAAAATATATTAGGATTTTTTCCACAAAATTATTCAACTCATTTCAATTCTGGAAAAAAAAAAAGAGTCTTCAGTCAAATCTTTTCTTCACTTGAAATAACCCTTTTCAGTTCATTGAAAACTAAAGCAGTGTCATAATAAGGTGAAGCATTCCATTATACGTGTTATAATCCAAGAAAGATATTATGCTTTGTATAAAACCAAACAAAGAAATGCATTGGCATTGGATAATAATTTGAAGTCAATTTTTTTATGTAGCTGACTTTACGTTGGGTTATTCAACTTTGCAATTTCTGGAATAAATTAATTAAAAAACCAGAGAAATTCTCTGCTTCTGACAAAAAAAAACCAAGACATTATTTAAAATTAATGTTTAAAATCTATCTATAGGGATATATATACGCTGTCCGACCACTTTATTAGGTACACATACCTAGTAGCTTGTTGGGCCTCATTTAGCCCTCAAAATAGCCTGAATTCGTCGAGGCATGGATTCCACATGATGCTGAAAACGTTGTTGAAGTATTGTGTACCATGTAGACTGTGTCACGCAGTTCCTGAATATTTGATGGAGGTATAGGCTTGGAACGAACAGCCCGTTGCAGCTCATCCCACAAATTTTCAATCGGGCTGAGATTCAGAGACTGAGCGGGCTACTATAGCAAGGATAACTGATCGTCATGATCCTCAAACCATCCCATAGCAATGCGGGCTTTGTGCATCGGCGCATCATCCTGCTGGAAGTAGCCATCTGCATGAGGATAAACTGCCAACGGTTGCACTTGATCAGCTACGATGTTTAGGTACACTCTAGCATCCTGACGTGCCTTCAGAAGTATCAATGGACCCAACGTGTGCCAGGAATCCCCCGTACCATGACACTGCCCCCACCGGCTTGAAGAGTTGTTGTGAGACACGACAGGTCCAGACATTCATCCGCACAGCAGCATGATACTTAGTAAAGTGGCCGGATAGTCTGCATGTAAATATATCTTGTTTTTTTTCTGTCCGCTAAATAAATTAATTAATTAAAGAACCAAAAGACAGAGGAATTCCGTGCTCCTGACAAAAAAAAAGACGACATTATTAAAAATTAATGTTGAAAATCTATCTATAGTGTTATACATAAATTGTTTTGTTTTTTCCTGCCCGCTACTCCTCCGAATCAAAACCATAAGACACAGAAATACAAATAATGTTAGATATAATATTGAGGATGGCTATATTTCATTTTTCATCCACTTGCATAAATTCACGTGACATAATTTAAACTTCTAAACCGTTCATTTTTGATGACCAAAATGTAAAGATAAGTTATTCCCCTCATTAAGATGAACTTTTTACAGACAGTCCGGTCCAATCAAGGCCACGCCACTGAGAAAGTGACATCAGAATCCAAGGTCACGTGATCACTAAAAACTTTACTTGACAGGTTTGCTAGTTCATACTTAAAAAAAATTCGATTAACTTTGATGGAAAGTATTTGGAAGAGAAAAATTTGAAAAGGGAAAAGAAAAATAAATAAATAACTTAACTTATTTTAATTTAGTGTTTTAATTATAAACATAGTTTTTTGGCTTACAGCATTATTTGTGCTTTACAGGAATGACGATAAAAAAATTGAAAAAAAAATTTAATCCATATTGTCGACAAAAAAAAAAAAAATTGCTGAGTTTTGTTACAGCATGTTTTTAATGAAATCGAAGGAAAATATAAAAAAACAAAAACAAAATTCGCCTTAATAATCAGGAAGGTTCTCGGACTCAAATGACTATTGTTGTAATAGCAGAACATATAACAATTGTTAATAGTTGTTAATTAAATACTGGGCCTTAACCTTTTAATGTATAACAGTTGTATTTGAAACATTTATATTGTGTAAGGGTTCAATAGCTAAAGAGATCTTGTCTTTGGACAGATGATGCTGTTTTCATCTCCATTGGTTTCCTTTGATTATTAATCTTCGAGATGGTTCCAAGATTGAATCAGCTTTTTGCTTAGTTTTAAACTTCGGTAGGGGAATGAATCTGAAAGTTGAGCACAGAATACGTCTTCCTACCTCTAATAGATGTGGGGTCCATATATATATATTCTACAATTCTATTAAAGAGGTTAAATTATCATATGTTGTACTCATATGATACCTTTTTTTTTTTATTCTTTTCCAATGATGATAATTTTCTAAGTTCTCTTATTGTGAACAAAGCAATTTAATTGTGATTCAGTCAATAATGAATTTTAATGTCTCTGTAATCAATAAATAATTTTCTAGGTGAGTTTCTTTAGCAAATCAATGATATGACTTTTTTTTACGTTGATCTTGAAAAAAATAAAAGCGAAAACGGAATAAGGAAATTCATGATTACATTGAGAGTGAAGTTATTATTAGAACTTTGACTCAGCCTTCATGATTCTTGCTTTCTTTTGTCGTAATTTAATGTGTTGATGCTTCTCTACGTTTTCAGTGTACAGAGTTTACGAAAATGCAGCCACAAGAAGAAATATTTAACATCACTTTTACTGAACATATGACTATCAATGGAGGATGTATCACAATTACTGTAGGTAATCACTAATTTTTCAATAATATTTTTTTTCAAAGAAACAAATGAATCATAAGAAGCATTTTTAGTTTTGATGTAAAAAGCATCTGTTTCTAAAAATACAAAACAATGGAACCAAATAAAATTTTCTTCATTTACTTAACTTCAAGCTTTTCATACGTATTGATTTAGCTACAAAGTCGTTCCTTGAGTAGCGAGACCCCGTGAAATATACTAGATCTCTTACCAGTGGCGTAGCAAGGGGGGGGGGGGCGATCAGCCAGCCTAGGGGGCCCCACCAGCCAGCCTAGGGGGCCCTACCAGCCAGCCTAGGGGCCCCATCCACCCATGTATCCCGATCACCCCTTTACAAGGTTTTTTTTTTTGGTTGTTGAAATGGATTCCCTTTTTTTGGTTGTGGAAATAGATTCCCTTTTTTTTTTTTTTTGGTTGTGCAATAATGGAACTCCCGCCCCGGGCCCCCAATGGCGTTGCTACGCCACTGCCTCTTATTCAGTATGTTGCAATTCTTAACTTTCTAAAATCAGAACATTTATTAAATTTTTCCTATTAAATTATAGTTACTTAGCAAAAATGTAGTATGTCTTTAAGTAGTTTTCTTCTAATTTATTTCTTTCTATTAATTTGTGTATCCTCTAACAGTGAGAAACACAAACGGTGTCTGTCCAATTGGCTCTGGTGGCTCTGGTAATTTATTCAATGTATCTTCAAAGTATAGCCTCCTATACAGCGTCTTTAACAGGGATGTATATGGAGTAATTTAAGCTCATAACTATTAAACAAATAACCGTGTATTCTTAAAAATATAATTTATTCGATTGGCCTACAATATTATACTGCGATTTCATATTCATGCTAAATTTTAATATGATTTAAAACATAAAATTTTCAATAAAGAGATAAATTTTATTGGTCTAAAATTTATTGTAATTTAATTGGCAGATTTATTTCATATTCTTGTGAAATAAAAAAAAAACACAGCTGTAGATTGTTTCAAAGGAAAGGATGAATTGTTGAAATAATAGATTGTGATAATTGCTGAACATTTCTTTTTAAATATTCTTTCTTTTATTCAAGAAAACTAATAATCAAAATCCAAAGATCATCTCTTATATGATAAATTCAATTACCAATCACAATTTCCATAGATC
>JAFIDM010004315.1:65103743-65132739 GCA_023159025.1 Thereuonema tuberculata | reverse complement strand
GATTAGAAGAGAAGAAATGCAAACCCTTATATTTCGTAAGAGGCAAGTATCATTCATTTAAGTAAAAACAGTAGATTTGAAATATTCTTTAATTAAAAGATAATGTTAGGTAGTGACATATTTTGAGAATATCAGGATTCAAATACTAAGATTAATTCTTCAAAGTTAAAACATTGCAATTTAGAAAGTCGAAATCTATTGATAGGCTTTCAGTTTTTCTAGATACTTAGAATTGTTTGTTTGTTTTTTATTACCAAAATATCAGTCTAGTAAAAGTCCTTCATTGCTGGATTTTTTAGCAAAGCTCTATACCTATCTTCCAAATTTGTAAGTTTATTGAAAATATTCATCAATGATTAAACTTTCAGATTTCTGAGATTGATGGTTACAGAAAAAAGGAAATTATTCATAGTTTTCCATTCATGCTTTGAGTAGTCGTTTTTTCGTCCTTGTTTAAAATCGTAAGCCTAATGTAGCCATTCGAAAGGCTATCGATCTCATTCCAGCTTCCGGGAGTGGGTTCTACAAAGGATAACACAAAAATTATAACCACTACAGTATCAAAACATCGAACAGTGGAGTAGAAATTACGACGAGTGAATGTTCTTTCACTGAAAATTACCTTAACATAGAATTAACATTAATAAAGGATGCTGCCCAAATAACGCTGCCACCTTAACATTTAAATTATTGTAAGTCTGGAAATAAGGTTTATGGAAACACGAAAATTATGACCAAGAAAGTTTAATCTTCTGTTTGAAGCATATCATAATGAAACATATGATAATTTTTACTGGAGAAGTATGAGAATTCAAATAAGAAAACTTGCAAACTGGCGCTATTAGGAATACCTGTTCCAATTAACGCTACCTACTTTCTAGTAACTTAACTTATTTAAAATTAAGAATTATTTCATCATTGTAAGCATTATTTGTACAAAATAATAATAAAAAGCAACTAAATTTGACTTTCTTTAAAAAATAATAAAAAATCACTTGAAATTAACACAGTCTTTCTAATCTGTGGCTAAACCAAAAGAGGAAATGTAAAAATTAATTTGAATATCCCCTCCTTTTACCGGAAATGAGACAATAAGACAAAATACCACAAAAAACTATATTCTTCAGTTAACTCAAAAAACAATATTCTTCAGTTAACTCAAAAAGCTTTAGAAAAGTAAGCTTACAAAAAATAAAAAGCTTATTAGTGGCGTTAAAGTGGGTTAAAGGCTACTGAGCACATGGATCACATGATACACTTGTTTGTCTACAATTTCCGAATTTTAAAAATAAATTTATCTTATCTATATAGAAGAATCTTCAAGAATCAAGAAAATAATTAGTGTTATGTAGTTAATCTTTGGTGAATATTACAAAATCTATATTTTATCTTACCTTGATATAGTAGCAGCTTTTCAGAACCAGTCCTCGACACGAAATAGTTGAAATGTAATTTTACTCGAAAATATTGGCGGTCTCCTAATAACTCACTTCAACACTAGATGGTATGTCAATGCAAACTACTTTAGTGCAGTACCGCCATCTCTTATGTTTATGAAGAATTAGATAGGTGTCGTTAAAGGTATACATGACGTTATATGGCTCAGGTACCTTATCATAAAAAAATTGCTGCAGTTTTATATCCGAATACATTATTAGTATGCATTATTACTATAATCTTTGCTTTATGTTCAACACCAATCCTATCCCAGAATATCTAATCTTTTGAAATATCGTATCTTTTTGTTTTGTTACTACTAAAAATCAGAAATGAATCAAATCTACGAACGTATATAAGAATGAATGGTATAATAAGAAGTTTTTGGAAAGCGAATGCCACAAGATTACAAAAGATTACATAAAACATCAACTTCAGCTATGAAAAATATGGAAGCGAAATTGTGTTCTAAACAAAAAGAAGCAGATAGAGATGGGAAGCAGAACAGATGAAATTCTTACAACCATTTCTGGGATTGAGAAAAAGAAAAAAACACCGAAATTCGATCACAATTAAATACCGGGAATATTTTTCAAAAAATAAAAAATCTTGGGATAGCAGAATACGTTCATTGAGTTCTAATCTGGCAATGTTCAGTTGAGACAAGAAAACAGAAATTACTTCTGGTCAAATTCTATTGTAACTTTAAATAGTAATTTATATATCCGGATATTTAGAAACAAATACAGATTTAGAGTTATTTAGTTAGCATATGATGATATAAGTTTAAAATTGTTACGGTATATATTTTTTTTTTAAATTTTTAGAAATTGCAACAGAAAAAAATAGCGAATAACAATGCTTATCAAGAATTAATAAAAACACAAATTTTTTTGTTTCTGAAATGTGGTATCCAGAAGAACAAAACTAGATCAAATACAGAATTTCTGTATAGTAAGGTAAGATGTATTATTAATATGGATCAAAACAGTCATTATCCAGGGTGCGGCAAACGTCACGAACCATAGGGATTTAGGGGTATAATAAGTAAAGGATGGTGTTGTCAGTCTTCTACATAGCTGATTTATTGTAGAATTTTTCATCATTTATTAAAAGCGTTAAGTTCAATACGGCTTACCTCTATACAGTATTCATGTAACAAAAAAAAACTGAATTAAAATTCAGGGTTGCAGATGTGCAAGAAATCTGAGATGGGCGAAATTGTTACTAATCTCAAGAATGTCTACGCATAAACATTGGTAGAAGAAATATATCTTAAAGGTGTATTTTATTAAAGTTATTGAAGGACTTTTATTGATTGGAAAAATAAATGATCATCATAATTAATATTTATTCCTATTACTTGGTTTTAGGCAGTATGACATAATTTGCATTGATTTGGATTGTAAAATTAATTAGATAAGCAATTTCAGCAGAACCATTTAGAAATTTTTAACTTTTGACTGAAATATACATTTAACAAAACTTTCTTAAGGGCAAAGTAAGGAGCATTGTAAGTTTTTACCTAGAAAAGAGGAATTTAAGTAACAATAAGCCAAAAGGCTGCAGTGTTAAGTAATAAACCTGTTTCTACATATCCTTTATACCTAATCTAATCTAATCTAATCCCTTATGATAAAAATACAAAAAATAATTTTTCAATGCAAGAGTAATTTCTTGCATTAAAAAATTATTTTATGCAATACTTAAAAGCGAATATACATCTTTAAAAAATTTATATATTCATTGTTGTTTTAAAGCCAGTTCAGCTGCATTGTAATGCAATGTACTCCAATTTACTATATATGAAGCAACTTTTTTCAGTAACTGAGTTTATTCGTTTAGTACAATACCTCGGGAATCCCTTTAGCCAATAACTTCAATAAATATGGAAGAGGAACTTTCAGTCTTAGTTCTACGCAATAAAAAAAGAATAAGTCAACGTTTTCTTTGATTTTTCCTTGATTTCATTTTCTGACCGAACTAAACGATGGCCATTTCCATAAAATCATAATTTTTAAACTTAACTTTAAAAGCTTAATTTTATTAATACATTTTACAAATTCCAAGTCAAACAAATTACAATTATTTGTATTAAAAATTCAAGTAAACATTTATCATCTCAACTTTGGATGTAGAAATCAGTTGTGAATATAAGTTTTCTTAAATCCATCGATTTCTGTGTTAACTTTTTTTGTAGACACTATTTATGGATTAATTTTTAATGATACGTTTTTAAAAAGAATCGTTTCTGAGGTCTTTTGAATAAGTAGGACGTTTGATGTTTTCATATGTATGTCAGAATGATTGAAACAATTTACAAAGAATGAATCATTTAGGGATCTAGGCAATTGATTATCAATAATAACAAGCATATAAAATAAATAATTAACCAAGTTTTGAAAAAGGTTTCAAAAACTATAACTTCGAAAATTCGATTATATAAGTTGGCTTTTCAAATCTTAACAAACATTGTAAATAATTAAAGCATCATATTTTGAACCCTTAGTGACAGAAATCATTAAATGTAAGCATTGAATTCAATTGGTATTTTTTTCCGCAATGTAAGAGATGACATTAGAATACGTAGCAACTCAGAAGAAGGTAAGAAACGAATGGCCTATATTATTATTAAGTTTTATTTCATTGAAATAGATTGGAATGAAAAATGTTGATAAGTAATATCTAATGCTATTAAAAAACACAAAAATATGTTGGACTGCCAAGTTAGAAATATCAGCAATATAATTCCAAGAAATTGTTTTAATTGTTGAGGGGTCATTGTTTTAATTGTTTGTCCTTTTGGTGTATTTGTCCCTTTCACTGAGCTGGGTTATGTTGGGCAGGATCGGACTGAAGAAGGTGTAGAAACCTGAAACGGTTACCGTATCCGATTCCCAACAAAATATCCAAAATAAGCTCAGTGATTTTCGTTTTTTGTGTTGTTGTTGTGTAGTTATTGTGCGGTTTCGTATTATTTTCTTTGAAGTTTTAACTTGGTCCGCACGTTAATTTTGATTTAATTCCAAGAAATGTTTGGTCAAAAACATTGTCTAAAACCTACCAGTAAACTTATTTGTGTTCGATAATTAGGTTTCTTTATATTCGCTTTTAAGTTCCTAGCATATGGCCCAATTTATAAGAAAATCAATAGAAGCTCTCAGATATTTATTTATAGTTTCAGTTTTTTTTAAGATAAGCAGTGTTTTAATTATTTTAATCTCAAATACATAGTTCATATCTAACGTAATCAGCATGTATCAAAATCAATAAAGTGCTGTTAGTTAATAATTTTGGTTTCCTACCGCATTCTCTGCCGACTTGATAACTGTACTGAACATCTTTAAAACCAAAATTTAACGCTTAATTTCTGCCAACAAACAGTTATCCTTATTTGATGTCCGAATGTAACATCATATAAGGATAACTGTTATCTTGGCAGAAATTAAGCGTTAAATTTTGTACTTGATACCTAACGTTTACATGTTGCTCTGTTCCTCTATAGGCCAAGCAATAGCGATATTCTTGAGCAAAGTAAACCAATCATTAAATTTAGCTTTTGAGAATATACAGCTTTCAATTATTATAATTACGAAGTAATGACTAGACGCGTATTCTACTTAGGTTGTCTCTGAAATTCACTCTCATTTCTTCAATGAAGAGGTTTTATAAATTGTAGTCAAATCTATAGTTTCCTTTGGTTAGAATGCTAAACAAGTTAATAAAGTACTTTTTTAACTACTCCCTCTGTTCCGAAATACTGTTCCGATTTCACGTTGTTTTTTGTTCCAAAATACTATTCCGATTTCACGTTGTTTTTTGTTCCAAAATATTATTCCGATTTGATGTTATTACTGTTTTTGACTAGAAAAAAATCAAATATCTTTAATAAAATGACTTTTTTAGAAACTAATAATTTAAGAGAAAACTTGTATATGTACATATACACACACTACACATGTATATACACAAGTACACGTGCGTATATTTGAAAAAATAGGCTATTAAATCAAAAATCCAGATTATTTATTGTTGTAAAAATTCAAGGGGCTTTTCCAGTACATTTTGTTCAACAAAAAGAAATTGGCAAGATTCCTTGGTTGATTGGTCGCTTCTTTCCAATAGGAGGTTGTTTATAGCAATTTCCCCCGTTGACTTTCAATATTGCTGACATACAATCTTAAAGCGATAAAAAGACTTTATTCAGTATACCAACTTCCAAACATATCTACAAACATTAAACCCATCTAATACTGGTATCTAATATTGGTTTAGAATTTTCAAAATGCTATTACTATTTTACTGTCTTTCACTGAAAACAAGAAAATTGTATTAAATTTTCAAGGTTATAATTCATTTTTAACAAATCGGAACAGTATTTTGAAACAAAATTTTTCATTAAAAAAAATAACTTTTTTTTTTTTGAATAATTACATGACGTAGTAGACTATATTATCGACGTAAAATGGTTATAGAATTATAGAAAAACGTCTAAATTTTATATAAAAAAATGTTTCTAATTAACAACATAATTTATTTTCAATAATTCTTTACTTTGAATGCAAATCGGAACAGTATTTCGGCACAGAAGGAATATTTTTTTAATAAGATATTGAAGAGAACCCAATACATTAAAGTGGTTTCATCTAAAGGAATCCGATGAAGAATTTAGGAGTATATTATATTTTTCCAAATTTCGATATTATTGTCGTTATATTTCATGTATTCCAACTATTTTCTTTAAAACCGAGTCTCTTGTTTAAGTGCTTAGTTCAATAAAGCTCTGAAGTAGGTCAATTTAGAAACAACAGTTAAAGATTCTGTTCATCACTGTTCATTCTGTTGATATTTGATGAACAATTAGGTCACATTCTCAGTAGATGGTATTTTGTTTCTCTTTCTACATACACGCATTGTACTAAGAATTTCTAAATAAAAATATTATTAATTACAATAAAAGTTTGTTTACTGCAACTGGACGGATTTCTGCGCATGATGATAAAAAAACTTATTCAGGAAAGCAATTGCTAGTTGTAAAATTGAATTTTGAAATTTGTAAATGCATAGCGTTGAATAAAATTACGTAACGGAAATCAAATAAAAATACTTCTTAAATTGAAGTTAAATGACTACTTTCTTTAGTTAACTAAGATAAGATTATAATATTAAAAATAATGTGTCCTTCATTTCGAAAGATTGACTTATCCTGTCCTTCACATTAAAAAAAAACAAAAAAAAAAACAGTTCCATTTTTAAATATTTATATGAAATACAAATTTATATTTTTATAAAATGTATAAATTAGTATTTATATTTTATTTTTCTCAAATACGTAAAATACATTAAAGGACAAATCTTTATAAACTTGAACATTAATCTATATAAATAAAAATGTAAATGTTCGTTTGTTCAAAATCTTAAATCTCCGAAAGTTCTTCACCGATTGCTTTGAAATTTTGATACAATGTTGCCTTCGAATGCTCGCATGTTTTTATTTACCTATTATATAGATGTCCACCTGTGACAGGTAAAAACATGCTTTTTTTTGAAAAACAGCGCCATCTGTTGAAAGTAAAAACAACATACGTCATTTATAGTTAATGAGATGCACTTAGTTATGTTCTCATAATGTGTATGAAACAGATATGTATAATCACAATTTAACGGAGCACAGCTAGTATTAAATAAAAATCCCATTAGTGGACAAAAATTATGCTATCGCACAGTCTGAGTCATCATCAACGGAAATCCTAGTCACCTGTTTTATCCTTATTAGGAATCCTCAGCAGCATTTACCCTTGATGATAGGCTCACCCAGCGCGAAAGGTTGTGGATACCACTTCCACTCACGGCAGTAGCACTAAACATTGAAACAACAGAAATAAAAAATTAAACTGTGAACTCCACAGTATTAAACTCATTGTCCTTTCACAGAAAGGCTCAAAGGAGTTTAATTATGAAATCAATAAACAATTTAAAGCAAAATTTAACGTACACAAATGTTAAGTCACGTGTGAGTCATCATCAGCGGGAATCCTAGACAGCTGTTTCATCCTTATTAGGAATCCTCTGCAAGATTTATCCTGATGATGGGTTCAGACCTTGCGAAAGATTATGGATACCACAATATTTTTATTTCTGTTGTATTGGTGTTTGATGTTTATGTGGCTTCCATAACTTTTCACTCGGTCTAAGCCTATTATCAAGGGTTTATCTGTTGAGATTCTTAACAAGGGATTCCTGACAGGGATGAAACAGCTGTCCAGGATTCCCATTGATGATGGCTGTTATGACTGTGTGACAACATAATTTTTGTCCACTAATGGAATTTTTAATTTAATAATTTATTTGTGGGCTTTAAATTTTGTTTTCAATTCAATATTTATGTTATAAAGCATATAATCAGTTTGAATTCATATCTTAAATTCCAAAACAATTAACATAAAGAAATTACATACTTTTATTGATGCTAAAAGCCGACTATGTTACTTATAAAATAGGTTCAATAAGCAATCGCTACAGGAAAAGGAAAAGTGATTGTAACCCTCTGGCAGTAGTAGAATTCCAATTTTTTTTAAGAATAACAAGGATATCAAAATAATCGAAGCAGATAAACAGATACAAGGAAGTAATATTTGAAAAATATAAAAATGTTTAGGTACACGAAACTGAAGGTTATCTTATTCTATCATGTTCAAGTGAATCTTCAAAGTAAAATCAATAAAGCCATTAACAAATTGTTAAAAATAGAATTGAAAGACAAACAAAAGGGTAATAAATCGAAAGGTGCTTCATAAAAACACAAAGAAAAAGATGAAAACACTTTTCATGGTGCCACCAATTATCAACTAATAATAATTCCAATTATTTCAAATAACCTAAACAACTTATTAAAAAGACACACTGTCAAAGAAGATTCATAAAAAACGGAGTCTATTCATCTCGATGTTAAGGAAGTTCAACTCTTTTGTCACGAGCGATAATATTTTTCGTTGTACGAAACTTCCTATTTACTTCAATTCCCCAATCATTTCAGGTAAGGACATCAACAACCTTAGCAGATTTTTAACCAGATTCCCGGTATGTGGACGATTTATTCGTAATCACCCTGCAAATCAAAATAGAATTACATTTAATGAATTTCAGTGTTGTACACAAAGAAACCACTGAAGAGATGAAGGCAACATTCCTTTTTACTTTTTCCATATGATGATAATGGAAAGTAAAGTAATCCTACAAGCACCCTTCAAATGTTGTTAAAAAAAAAAATTAATATTTCTTAATATTTTTCTAATTATTTTAAATCTTAAAACTTAAGAATAAATAAGGCACTAAATATCCCGATTTGTACTCTTTGTTCGGAAACTGACTTGTCTCTTGAATATCAGGTATTTGCAGATGAAATGGGAAACCGCAAAATTCCATTCCTCGCATTGGCTGATGGGAAGGATTGCGAACGTTTGACATATGACCTGAACTTAAGACTGATCATGGTAGAGAAGTCTCCGACCTTACTCAGGCATCTCATTGGTCCCTGCATGCACTGTGAAGTTCCTGTAGCCCAAGATGGAGAGTCACAATATTCGTGTAATTGCAGTTTATGAATGGAAGCTGGGCAGCAACGCAAGCGAGGTTAAGAAAAAAATCAACATGACGTTTTTGGGATGTAACCACATCCAAAAGCACAGTGTACTGTTTATTTCAGAAGTTTAAGGCCGGTGATGAATGTCTGAAAAATCAAGACCTCAGTAAGTCACCGTCAGTCAACAACGGAAGCCTTGTGCGGAAAACGATACACTGCAGGCCTGTTTAACTTTTAAACGATACACGGCAGACCCTCCAACAGCTTCCAAGACGTTCAGTGTCCATTTTTCAACCATTTCCCGCCACCTGGAGGCAATCGGCAAAGCGAAGACGACGATTGAAGACTACTGCAGATTTAATCCATCGGATGTTCCTGAAACCAACTCTGTACAGCTCAGACTTGGAGATGGTTCACACCAAGCTGCTGAAGGAGCATCGGAACATGGTGAATCAATCAGGCATTCTCCTGCTCCATGACAATGCACGTCCTCGCGTTGCAAAACAGACCAAGGAGAAGATCCAGCAGCTTGGTTATGAGGTTCTTCCACCATACTCACCAGACTTGGTGCCCACAGACTACCATTTGGAACTGTACCTGAGGAACAATGCTTCCACAACCAGATCCAGCTGGAAAATGCCTTCGACAGTTTATTAGTTCCTGTGCCTCTGATTTTTTTAAAAAGGGCATTTATCGGCTTCCTGGTCATTGGCAGAGATGTGTAGATGCCAATGGTTCTTACTTTGACTGAATTTGTTCATTGCTAATAAAGTTATGGAAAGTTAAAGTTCGAATGCCTTTTCTTCCCATTTCATCTACAACTACCTGATATTTTAAAAAGGGCATTTATCAGCTCCTGATCTTTAGCAGAGATGTGTAGATGCCAATGGTTTTTACTTTGCCTGAACTGTTCATTGGTAATAAAGTTATGCAATGTTAAAGTTCGAATGCCTTTTGTTCCCATTTCATCTACAACTACAATCGGGGCACCAGACGTTGCCCTGGACGTCTGCAGACACGTCTGCGACGATCGTCAGGACACAGTTGGAAGCGGGATTCGTCGCTAAACACTATACGTCCCCAGTCAGCATCATTCCAACCGGATCGAGCCAAGCACCACTGTAATCTGGGCCGACGGTGTGCAGACGTGAGTGGCAGGTGGCATAGCGGTCGTTACGAGCGTAGATGTCGCTCTCTCAGCCGTCTGTGAATGGTCATGGTGGACACTCGTGTGCGGGTCGCACGTCTGATGGTTGATAACGATGATTCAGGCGCTGTGACAGCTGATCTGACAATCACTCTATCCTCCCGCTCTGCTGTGGCCCTAGGTCGACCGCTACCTTCATGATGCTGAAATATGCCATTGTCCACCCATTCCTGCCAGCATCTTCTAATCGCTGCATCACTTCGACCCATATGATGAGCGATTCTCCGATTTGCCCAACCTGCCTCTTTCAATCCAATGATACGACCTCTTTTAAACTCTGACAGTTCCACGTAATGAGCTCGAATCCTGCGGCGAGGCATTTTTTCAGTCGTTGAAAGGTATCCTAACTCGCAATGCAACAGAAATTTTGACCATCAGATTGAGAATCGCTTCTTATATACACCTGCTGAGTGCGCAGTTCCGATGCGCTGTAGCTCTCGCTATTCATTCATTGGACACCAAAGTTTAATCATTTGCATGGGCGGTCCCAATGTCTTTGCATACGAAATTTCATTACAATCGGACAACTCCTTCTAGGTCGTCCTTTTTTGTGGTAATGAGTGTATTTACGATTGGATTTTATAAATCCAACTTTTGGACTTATGAAACAAGTTTAAAAAGTTAAAATAATAATGCACTGAATTGCATCAAATTAAGATCCTAAACAGAGTCTATTTTTGTTTTATAAACTCTTCAGTGTTTGGTGACAAATAGATTCCAAAATATTCAACAGAATATTTATTGCATCGTTATTACTGTTACAGTTTACATAACAATAATTACCACAAACAGTAATTACTTTTCATTGTACAAAGATCAAATGTTAGCTATCAATAATGTAGATGCGTTTTATTCTTCATTTTAATGCCGACATTAAAAAAATCTTAATTTTTTTTAATCTAAAAAACAAACAAACAAATAAACAAAATATTGCACTTTTTCTAAGGATGAATTTTTTGTAATTCGAAATAGTTCACAATTGTAGTTTATATTTATTTCTAAGACTAGACAGCCAGCCATATTGTAAAAATAAATTTATTTATATTATTTTTTAATATATTTTTTTAAACATCGTCAATATTAAAAACTTTAGCACACATAATAAAAATTTCCAAAGTAGTAGGCCTAATTCATCTAAAAGTTAAGAAACATAAGTATTTTTTTTTTATCTTTTA
Organism: Thereuonema tuberculata; assembly: GCA_023159025.1. Classification (NCBI taxonomy): domain Eukaryota; kingdom Metazoa; phylum Arthropoda; class Chilopoda; order Scutigeromorpha; family Scutigeridae; genus Thereuonema; species Thereuonema tuberculata. The sequence continues at coordinate 65,121,338 of JAFIDM010004315.1, read as the reverse complement.
GAAGAATTTTTTAGAAGAATTACTACTTTTGAATTTTATTGTGCTAAAGATTTTCGTATTGTCCACGTTGAAAAACAAAATAGCTATTTTGTCTTGTTTATTTGTTTTTGGAATGATAGATGGCTAAAGAACAAGGCGGCATTGGTTTTTTTTTTTTCTTTGAAAGACAATTAATTAACTTTGGGCTAGAATATTTTTTTTATTTCTATTTATTAAAAATGTTTTGATTTGAATGAACTCAGTTGAAAATGTCAGTCTTAAAAATCCAATTAATTATATAAGACCATCCATACAAATAAGAAAGATATCATTTATAAATCAAGACATAATAACAGTGACATGTTTTGAAAATTCATCGTCAGACTATAAATAAATAAATATAAAACGGAAAGGAACATAGGCTTATAACAGCCTCACAATACAGAACATCGTAAGTAATTAACAATCATTTACATAATAATTAAAATTAACGCAAGTTATAATCTAATACCCCTATGATAGATAGTTCATTATTATAACAATTGGTGAAACAATTGGTCAGTTAATAATGACTGACTCGAAGAATTTACGCAAATTTATTTATTTACAGTCTGACGATGAATTTTCGAAACATGTCACTGTTATTATGTCTTGATTTATAAATGATATCTTTCTTATTTGTGTGGATGGTCTTATACAATTAATTATATTATTACACACACTATGAATAATTAAAAATCCAATTTTTGAAATTAATTTTAAAAAGTAGATTTCTTTTTGATATTAAATACTTTTTTTTAATAGGTTGCTGAAAGAAGTAGAAAAGCTGTATGAAAGCAGAAACCTATGCTACAGTGCAATTATTGGCAATTTCCTTTGAACAAAATTGACGGAAACGAGATATGATGTTGATGATATTAAGAACACTATAATTTTACAATTCTTTCAAAAAGGTAAGATTATGAAGAGAGCTTTAGATGGAAATCCATTACGAAAACAATTCATTTACTCTAATGGAGAAAAAGCATTTATTCAAGGAAATAATCGTTCTTTGAAGACAGATTCAACAAAACGGGTTACTTTGTTATCGACTCCTCGAATATCACAAGTTCGTTATTTGAGAGACGTGGATCAACCAATCAAAAGACCAATTAGAATTGTGCCACTATGTCCACAAGGAGAAGTTCGAATAATTGTCTCAACCGTTCCACTCCCTCACAAAGAAAGAAAAGTTGGGCGAATTAAAAGATCTACTAATTCATTACAGTTTCAGCAGTCAAAGAATTCACACGCAGTAAAAATCACATCGCAAGACAACAGTAATATAAACAAAAATCTGACTGAATCGAATAATGTTGTTGGTAAAGTCAAAACCAGACGATATGGAATAGGAATTACAGGATTCGATAGATTAACCAGTCCTTTCTGCAGCTCACGTGTAAAAGTGCTGTGGATGTTATTATTCTTTGCTTTCAGTGTAGCCGTAGTATATCAGACAGTTAATTGCATGGAACTTTTCTACTATGGAAGACCTGCAGTGGGAGTCAATTATGTTGTACGACCGGTTTTTACTGTACCTAGAGTGATTATGTGTCCATTGGAATTTTTTGGTAATAATCCACTTACAGAAAAACTTCAGGACGAGTACCAAAAACATTTCCCCGAGTATTCCCATTTAAATAAACATGATATCCCTTTCTCGGATTTGTTGAGACTTCCTAACTTTACGGTAACGAAGCTTTGGAGAATGTATCCTATGAAGGCGAAATATGTTACTGCTGAAATCAAGGTAGTTGAATCTAATATTTTTTCCGCTTCTTAACGTTTAAAAAGTAATTGATTTAAATAATATATTCACTTAAATCTAAATCAATTTTATAGATAATTCTACGAAACTTCTACACCATTATCTTGCACTTTCATCTGGTTACGGGCTAAGAGAACTGGGGTCCGCGATACTTTTTAAGAATTTTAACGTGTGTATATAGGAATATTTTTTTTTTATTGAAATATATGTTTTTATATATTTTACTTTTAAAATTCTTTACACCGGTATAATTATATCTTCAGTCTTAATTTAGTTAAAAGAAAGCAAACAACTAGTCTGAACCCCGATTACGACGGAGTCCGGCAGAGTTAAGGTAGGAGTGTCCTCGGATCGCACACGCGTACGTTAGCTCCCCTTCCCCTCCTACAATGTACTATAGAATAAGTGAAAAGGAAAGGAAGCTTCCTACAAGCTCTGTAATATACAAATCTCGGACGAAGGTGATGCACTCTTGAAGCTGGATTGGAATCGATTTCAGATCATGTGCTTTCACGTTAGATGAACTACAAATCACTGAATAATGAAGAACTACTTGAGAAATTAAATTATAACTAAACTACAAAATTTCAAATTTTAATAATAATTATATTTTTTTCCTATTTGTAGTTTACATTACTCCATTAATATTTTTAAACTTATTGTAAAGTATAGGTAAAACAAGCTTTTAATGCGTATGTAAAACAAATTTTTGATGTGTCTAAATTTTATTTCTTTAATTTATTTTTTGGGGGGAAAGGGGGGGGGGGAAGAGGGCGCGTAAGTATTGCAAGAATATTAAGGAGAGAATTAAAAGGAGAGTAGTAAAACCTCGACTTAATAAAGGTTGGGAACCATGGACTACAGCCTGAATGAAAGTCAAAAATGTTCGAATGTTAAAAACATAGTCTTCTTTTAGATTGTTAGTTTAGTTTGACCGACGAAAAACGTAAATAACAAAAATGCTATTACCTCTTTTGCATAACATTTGCGAATGAGTTAGAAACTTAAATAGGAATAAAAGAAAACGTTAGGGAAAAAAAATAATTAAATAAGTAAAATGATATCTAGAATATTTTTTATGCTTAATCGAGATGAATTCGAATGTTGGTGATTTAGGGAGAAATTAGACTCATAAAATAGGAGGGGTCATCTCAACCGGAATTTAATCTCTTTGTTTTTCGAAAAGCAGACTTTGATGGAGATCTTAACAAGCGCTGGGACAATTTCATAAAATGATGCAACGACTTCCATTCAAAGACTGAACGAAAAAATAGTGCTTATGGCATAGAACGATAACAAATTTTATGGAAGGTTGCATGAATTCGGAAGAAAGAGGAAAGAATATGAACGAAAATTGAAATACTGAAGTAACTGAAAACGAAAGTCAAGGTATTGCTGTATTTCCACCAAGAAGTATTAATTAAAAACTTCATTTGTATATAATTGTCTGTCTTCTTGAGACTATGTGGCATTCAATTTTTATCTATACAAAACCAAAACAATTTGCAATCTTTGAAATGCTTGATTTGTTAAACGGGGTATTGCTGTTGTGGCGCGGAAAATTCATTTAGTCACTCCTTTGTAATTGAGGCACAATTTCCATACTGAGGACTTCCTCGATAAGCCATTCACAAATAAATGGGATTGCAGGAGCTTTGTTTATTTTTTTATTTCTTTTGCACAAATAAATGGGTATTTAATTTTTCCTTGTTGTCTCACAAACAATTCCATTGATCCGTAACCGCAATTGACCACATTAGGTCCAGGGCAGTAATTTCGTTTTCCAATATATAGATTCCGTATAGATAGATGTACAATTACCATTATTTTCCTAAACCGATCAGTGATCACCTAAAACTGGAAGTGACCCAGGCCAGAAATTGGCTTTTTTCCCAAACCTCTAAGCCATAGGGAGTGGACGAAGTATGATTCATGGCTTTGGTCTGTGGAAAGCGTTAAACAAAAACACATACACAGAGAAATCCTAATAGCTTTCCCATAAGAAATCACTAAAAAAAAAGCAAGCGACTACTTGCCAGAATGAGTACAATATTTTTGAATGAACTATTTAAAAAAAACAATAATCAGAACAGTTGTGAAACAATTGCACATAATTTAAAACTTAATAATACAGAACCTTGTTTTACAACAGTTGTCGTAAACAAAAGATAAACATCTTGGTTATGATTTCAAAGATAAGAAATCTTTGAAGTTTTTTTTTTTATTTAACTAGTTACAATGATCGTTTTGAAATTTGATACTTTTAGCGACCCATTTGGGAGCTACTACGTTTGTCCTGTCCGTCCGTATCTGTCCACCCCAACAACTCCTGAACGGAAGGTCAGATCGACAAAAAGATTTCACCAACGTGTTCAGAGGCCCAAACACTGTAGGAATGGGGCATTTTCAAGGACCAAGGTCCAACCCCCCCACCTCCCCATGTTTGAGATATTCGGCATTGTTGTCATTGGACCCTCTTTAACAACTGCCGAACGGAAGGCCTGATCGATAAAGGGATTTCATCATCGTGTTCAGAGGCCCAAACAACATAGGAATAGGGTATTGAAAATCTAATAAATTTGTGTAGATATGGAAAATAATTTTGACAATTTTATTCTATTGGCATGTTCTACTTTTCGCCGATCTGGCTGGTTTGTGGTGGGTCCTCTCCCAAACCTCTCATTGGCGGTGTCATTGACCTATTTTCCTGGGCGTGGACGCTGGGCTGTTATTGTGGTGGTGTACTCTCCTCAGCTATCTGTTGTCTTCTTTCCTGGGGTTATTTGTTCCTGTCCTCTTCGTGTGCGGTCGTTTTAATTTCTTTCTTATTCTCTCCCTTGCTTCCTTTCTTTTTTGTTGGCAGCTGAAATTGTCTGTGTATTTTTTTTATAGCAAGACTTGGCAAATGTAATGTGAGGTCTCATTAATGTAATAAAATACCCTTCCTTCATTTCTCTTTTGATTTTGTTTTTTTCCTGGTCTAGAATTAAAAGCTATTAATATCTATTGTGTGATTGTTGGTGTAGACGTGGTATGAGATATTGGACGTATATATGCTCCCTGTCTTGATACAACTTTTGTGGATGGCTAATCTTTGTTATATTTGTTGTCCTGTGTTTCATTGAATAGCATTCATTGTTAGAACACGGAACTAAGTAGATGGAGCCTTTCTTATTAATTTTGGGTGTTTCTTGGCTGAGTTCTATAGGATAATTCAATTTATTATTTAAAGTGTAAGTAATTTTTATATTAGTATTTTTAAAAATCTGCTTCAATTGGTGGTGCGGTACCGGATGGTTTGGATAGGTTGCGCAAATGTTGTCCTGATTATTCTTGATCTTCGGAGAGGGGGGGGGGTTATAAATGTTTTGAAGGGTAATTTTTACTGTTTGATCTATAAAGAGCTTTGGGTAATTGTTTTTGTCAAAAGTGTTGCGCATTTCCTGCAAATTATCAAAGAGTTGTTCAAAGGAGCATACATAAAAAGCTTTTTATTTTTTTCCTAACTTTTTTTTTAATATTATTTTTAAATTTTGTTGTAATGGGTCGCCCTTAAACTTATGCTTTAGCACAAAATAATACTCAATTGTATTTCCATGCTTTTTTTTTGTTATGAATATCATAAAGTTATTTAATGAATAGTAAGAAAAATCAATGAAAATAATAAGTAAAATTAATGGATATTTAATAAATTTGAAAGGCTCTACATGTTTCGGATATTTCCCTTATTTTCAAACAGACAAGAAATAATACAATGTCTCTTCGAAAATGAATTTGTGGAATATCCGAAATATGTAAAGTACGATAACTTATTAAATTTCTATCAATTTAACCCATTATCTAAATTGATTTTTTTTCTATATTCTAATTAAGATATTCTTAATGATTAGTTAATGGATAATTGTATTTTGGTTTGCTTTTGAAATCGTTAATGTCAGATTCATTACATTAATTTTTTTAACCAAATCGAAATAATTTGTAGCCAGAATTCTAACTTCTCCAGAGCGTCTGCATCTCACGTCAGGCAAAGTAGCTCATAAATTGTTTCCATTACACAAATCTTTCTGAAAAAAAATAAAAATGCAAATTAGTTGTTTGTTTCTCTTAAAAATTAATGATTTTTTTTTCAGTGTTCTCCCTTTAAAAATGACATCTCTTGTGGAAATTCTTCTGCCATGACTATAAAGGAAATAGATACTGTTGGAGGTGAATGTGTTTCTATTTCTCTCCCAGGTAAGTGAAAAATAAATACATTATTAAAGCATTACTCACGATAAGATTCCAAATTTAATTTTGAAATGTAAACCCAAAGGAAAAAGAGACAGAGGACGACCAAAAATAAGATGGAAAGACCAAAATCATCTTCAGAGATAGGAACAGACAATCATTGTCTATACCTAAGATGTTCAAGACAAGACAAAGCATTACTCTTACATCCTTAGTAAAAAGTAAGTAGAGCAGAAGGTGAGATCACAAGTGAAGAAGAAAGTAGTTGAGGTCCAAGAACACGCTTTTAACCATTTGACAAAGCAGGCTCTTTCAAACAATTTGGAGAAATCTTTAATTAGTGAAAAATTTCCTAATTGCCCTAGAAATTCAACCAGCTTCTACAGCCCCAGTGAAGCGAATAATCGCCTCAGTTACTGCGCTAGACTGAGTTATTTTAATGAAGAAATCTGTGAAATTCGTAACCTGTGTGAAAGAATCAATATATATATGCAGCACTTTTTCATTTACAAAAGAAGTCTCCTGGTTGCAGAAATAAAGTACTGGACAACAATAATCTTCCAACCAAAAATAAACAAACAAAAAAAAATTGTTTGAAACACAACATACTGAGCTCTTACTTTCTCTAGATGCGTTACTATAAGTTTAACGAGAAAGTTTTTAGAGGATCATCTTTTTGCATTTATTATTATATTTCTTTATTTCACTTTTTTCTTAATCTCCCATTAAGTTTACATTCAGTTGACAAGCACTTGAGTGGTAATATTTTAATGTTAATATTGTAAACTAAAACTCTTCACAAGAAATACCTAATTAATAATCAAAATAAAATATACACACATATTACATATGTTAGTTATTACATATGTTATATATTAGTGAATTACACAACACTAAAGTACATCAGATGAGATGAATACATAAACCTGGAATCTGCTAACGAAGACAGCATTGTAGAAGTTACAGAGTTGTGATTGGTTTACTTTCACGTGTCAGGAAAAAGTCTGTAATGAAACACTATCAATTTTTCTTACATTTACTAAGACTTTATATTCGGAATTGGATATTAAAGTGACATTTGTTACATCACCATACAATAATGTCATTTACACAATTATCTCTTTACAATGAGGTTAAATCAATGTTAAGAATGAATTCAGTAAGTCATTAAACATGGCTACATTCTCTCCTGCTCGATTGTTTCGTCGTCTCGGCAAAGGATTTTGCTTTACATAGTCATTCAAAACAAATTGCGTTGAATAAATATTGCAAACTTCGAAGCGATAATCCCTCTCACTCAATCTGTGCCAGTATCGGCCTAACAAGTGACTTCACAGAAATTAGTTCATCAATTGTATAAAGATTGAATTCAGTATAAAGATTGAATTAAAAAAAAAAAACCAGAAAAGAAATAGGAAAAATGTGTCTCCTGATTCACAGCCAGATGAGAGCTGATTCATAGCGGTCAAGACTATAGAAATTTAACAGTTTATTTGTCTTTCATGCGACGAAAGATACACGAATTTTATTCTAAATATGAGATATTAACTGCTTCAGAAAATAAATAATGCTAAAGCCCTTCAGAAAGTAAAATAAAATAAAATAAAAATAATGATGATAATCTTCCAAATTTTACTTTGAGAACACCACAACGGTTGTTGAACGAAAACGCTTTTTCTTATGCAGACAACTGCATTAATTAATCTTCTTAGAAGATATCATTTTATGGAGACGATATTTAAATACTATTTAACAATATCGAGAAGAAGACATATACATTTGTTGCCTTCATGAAACCTGATTTATCGCAAGTCATTCCAAAAATAAAATTTTAAAAAAATAAATATATACACATAAACACAAAGAAAAAAACTTCAATATTTAATTGTATATTGATTAAACTTTGAAGTTAATTTGAAATTAAATTCAATGGAGATGTTAAGCATTTACTAAATTGTGTTGAAGTATTTTAGCAATTAAAAAACTAAAACTGAATTTAGGCAGATTGTGAATTTATCAATATCACAATAAATCATTTTTCATTCTTTAACTCCTTGTAACATGATAAATCACTCGTTGGCGCAAGGATATGGCTCGTCTCATTCAAGTGATCTGGTTCAACCGGATCTATTTTCTAACAGTTCCAATGCTTCTTTTAAAAGTTGTTCCCGCTTTAATTGCTGCCTGAGCTACAAAATGTTTTTGTTTGCTATGTAAATAAATGTAGAACGTGTCTGAGAGGATGTATTCAAGTTCTTCACTGGAAAATTTTGAATATTCTGTTTCATTTGAAATTATTTCTTTTGGGATGATATACATAACTGAGTTTAGCATTGTATCAGTTTTATAATGAGTCAATTTTCCCGAAAAAGCATGGGTACCAACTTACTTTCCGGGTTAAAGGCGGGCGAGCGTTGTGCTGATCATGTTATCTCAACTTAGTTGATCAGGAAAAGTCGGGAGCCTCACCCGCTTCCCAATGGTCACAATAGATCTGTAGTGGGATACTTCAGCTAAATAAACTGTGTATTTAAGAAAAATCAGGTCTTAAAATGCATTAATGTTCTATCTTCTGAAGTGTTAAATAAATGGAATGAATGCGTAAATAAACTGATAAATGATTTTAATTGCCAATGAAGAAATCTTCAATATCTTATTAAATAAATATGAACTTGAATTTTTATTCACGTAGCACATTTAACACTATGTTCGCTTTAACGTAAGTATCAACAGTTCAGTTTACAGAAATAATGCAAATATAAAGTATCGATTAGGGATGGACGGAATCAGATATTTCGGGAAATTTTCGGGAAAATTATAATCCCGTTTATCGGGCGGGATTTGCTTTACTTCGGGATTTCTTCGGGACGGGATTTCGCGATTTATTTAAATTCAACAAAAGGCTTAATGATGCTGGGATTATTAATCCTGGCAACTGAAGACTACAATAAATCATTGAAAAATACTCTGGACTTATTTATTTTCCTTCTACCTTCCAATATTACATCAACAACAAAGTGTTTTCGTCAGGGCGTTAGCGATCGACCGGCGAAAGCAATAAACAACAGACGACGGCCTTCGTGATTTCGACTAGCGACAGACAATAGAGACTATTGGAGACTATACGAACAACTATTTCCCATTTACTGCAGGAAGGACAATCCCGTCCATCCCTAGTATCGATTATAAAATATTTATAAATATAAAGGCACATATAATGTAATGTCATTAATGTTGGGATATACTATTCATCCATGTTACTATTAGTAGTCCAATCCGGAAAAATTAAGGGTTAACTACACGTCCCCAGCCATTGCTGCTTTATCATTTCCTTTTTTTAGCTACAACTACATTTTCCCTAAGCCTCACACTTAGCTCGTGCATAATGAGCGTGTTCCGTAATAAAACTGTATAATAAAAACATAACAATTATCATCATGTACTTGTAATACGAACACACACAAAGATCTATTAACAGCACATAAAAGACTGCAAGAAGAATTTAATAAAATAACAAAGTGGTACCATGACGACAAAATGTACATAAACAAAACTAATGCTAATTAAAACAAAACAAAACTTCTACAAATCAAATTACATCAACACTCTTCTCACAGACAAAGCCAATTCTTCAATATAACAAATTCTAGAAATAACCTACAAAATATATGAAAATATATGAAGGCATGAAAATCAAAAAAAAAAATGGCGTTGGCCTTAGAAGCACTAACAAGAGTTTAATGAAACGATTTAATCAGTTGGATTCTGAAATTTACAACATCAAAAATATTGCAAATTAAAAAAAAAAAAACCTTTTAATCAGAAATAATCAACGAAAACATAATTTGGAACATATAAAAAAAATAAAAACTATTTTTTATATTTTCTTCACATTGCTCTTAGTTAATTTTTTTATGTATTATTTTTAATATTGTAATTACGCACTCTTTGTTATGAAATTATTATACGTACTTACTGTTCGGTTTTGTTGACGCTTTTGCGCATGCGTCAGATCTCCTTCGATTTCATCGAAATAGGGGTTGTTTACTTTTTATTAGTTAGCGCATCACCCCTCTGCGGAGTATAATCGTCTGCCAGTCGTGGGTCTGCTTTTTGAAAACGAACAGTAACTATTCTCAGCATCTACATCATGCTACATTGAGTATCTAGTGGGATTGTGGTGTATAAATTTGTAAAATATATAGTCCTAGGCTCTGCTGAAGTCGCTTTTTTTTATTTATATAAACAATTATTATTGATCATTATAATTTGGAACGACTAGATTATTTTTTCTTTTTAGTGTGGAATTGGAGAATTTTAGTCACTATGATTCTTTCAAATATTTCTGAGATTTTTCCGTCTGAATGTGCTTTAGTAAAACATTAATGTAATTGCATGATTGAAGAATAATTTGAAAAATTTGTTCTCTAGAGCAACAATGTACTTGTTTTAAAAAAAAAAGTTCCCTAAATGTTCTGAAAATTATGTTACAATATAAACATACAGAAAACTTGTTTCTAGCGGCAATTTCTACATAAATACTCCATTTTATTTATATCGTTTTTAAGATTGATTTGCATTTTTTTAGGTTTAGGCTTTTAATTTTATCCCTGATAATTTTTATGTGAAATACTTAATACTTAAATTAAATACTTAAATTTGTAATTTTTTCAGTCAAAATTCAGTTACTTGGTCCAGTATCCTACTATAATATAATCATACATCCATCAGAAGGCAGCAATTTGTGGTCAAGTGCCCTTAAAATCTACCTCAGGGTAAACTGATGTTTATATTTACTAAATTTTTATTTTTCTATTGTGTGAATGATATTTTTTGCCTTTCACATTGATGACATTTTCACTATCAGAGAAATAATTCTACGTTTCAGACTCATAATTCTGTGGTCTTCATAAATCAGCACTTCACCAAATAAAGCACAGATTCATAATTGGAAAGGAGAAAAAGAAAAAAAAATTCTGCTTACAGAGTTTTTCTATTAATCTATTATAGATCTTGAAATTGTTTTATATTTATAACTAGTTGACCCGTGCGAATAATTCGCAACAAAAAACCACCTTTGAGAAATAATAAACAAATCCAACAGCTTGTGTGCATGTTAGTTAAACACATTGTCAATAGATGGCGTCTTCTCAAGTTTTATAAAAAAGTTGACCCGTGCGAATAATTCGCATGGTATCTTGATCAGTCACCGAATGGTAATGTGGAAATAAATAAATGAAGAGATTGTCAAGAGATTGCCTTCTACATTTTTACAAAAAAGATTTTTAAAATAAATTTTTTTAACGAAAACATTAATTTTAAACAATCTATTTATTTTTCATCATTAGCGGTGAACGTAATCTTGAAAAATCTCAATAATTGATTTTGATGAAGTATTAAGGGAAATAAAAAAAAAAACCTTTGAGAAATTAATATAGGTATATGAGAAGTTGACTAATTTTTATGTTTCTATTAAAATAAATCGTTTATTTTTAATAAAATATAAATCTTTGTTTTGTTTTTTTTTTATCTGTTGTTATTAAATAAACGATGAAATATCATTTAAAGTGCATTTTTATTCAAAAAAGGAAATAGTTGAAGGTTACAACGCTAAAGAGTATTTTCGCTTTCGAAAAATAATGCGCTTCCGTTAAAGCGTGTCTACATTTTTATAAAAAGTTTTTAAAAATAAAGTTTTTTAACGAAAACATTAATTTTAAGCAATTTGTTTATTTTTCGCCATTAGCGGGGAACGTAATCTTCAAAATGATGCCTCAATCATTGATTTTAATGAAGTAGTAAAGGAATGTGGCGTTCCGACAAAAAAAACCCTTTGAGAAATAATATATAATGATAATAGGACGAGCCCAGAATGTAAAGGAAAAATCATTCACATAGAAATGAAAATCTAAAACTACAATAACAAATATCTCTAAAGAGAAATAAAAGATATAGGAAAGTTCCTTTAGGTTTTTTTCTTACAGAAAATGCACAGGAACTGTATGGAGGCCTATAAACGTTTACCTTCTTTGCAATATAAGGCTGATCTGTATTAAAATTCTTAAATAAATATCAAATTAATTATTTGTCAGAGGGCATAACTTCATTAAAAGGAGAAATAAGGAGATCACTTCATTTCGAAATTGAGGTAACGATTGTGGCTCTGAAAAAGAAAATTATGATTCTTATAATAAGACATTGAACTGAATTTAAAGAATAGAGAGCGGAAAATGTCAGAAAGAGTTAATGAGACGAATAACTAACTGAATTCTACTGAAATTGATAGGCTATACAAAAAGAACATGAAAGACTGTGACAGTAAGAAAATTATCTTCATTTTTAAACACATCTATATTAGCATTTATTCATATAAATGCCAGTTACTTATTTGTTTTAATATATCCACCATTTCGCGGTACGAAAGTAATGCCTCCTAATTTATTTCTCAGTAAATTTTATATCTAAAACAATGAAATTTACATGAAATAACTTAAGTTATTAATAAAGTCACTGCTATTTTTTTACAAAGTCATTAATATTTTGTTAAAAAGTCTAGCCCGCAAACAAAGTCTAAAAATGTTACATTAAAAATTTAAAACTTAAATTTAAAACAGAAGTCTCTAGCTTTCACCACAGTAGAACGTGGCTTCCTCAGGAGAGATAGTTCGAAAGACACTCAGCTCTTCTATTTAAACCATAATGGACCAATGGAAAAGGTTGAGCATTTCATTGGTGCCTGCGAACTGCAATGGGATCTGGGCTGGAAGAAAGTGACATCTAGCGGAGATCACAGGCTGATGGATGATCTGCAAACACAAACACATGGCGTTGTTTACAAACAGATGGCTTTTCACACCACCTGGTGGAGGCAAGATGTCTCAAATTCATAAGAAAAGAAAAACGAAATAAGGAAAAGAAAGAAACAAAGAAAAACTGGGGAAGGGATAAAATGAAAAAAAAAAAAACAGTTGATGAAAAACAAAAATGAAGATGAAACAAGGAAAACAAAATAAACCAACTTACGGAAATAAACATAAAATAAAAATTGAGGGTATAACAAAATAAGAAGAAAAAATATAAAAAAAAGATATATAAAAAATAAAAAACGAAAAGTATTGATTTAGAATTCCTTTCATCTTCTTTTCTTCTTTTTTGTCAAAGAGTATTGCTTAATATTCCGGATGGAAAGGCCATCATTGTAACAGTCATCCATAACCGAAATAAGAACCGATTCTTTGCACTTCCTCAGGAAAAGGTTAGCAGCACTATCGAGATTCACAGGATTATGAAACTCTATGCGGTGACTAGTGCTGTTGCAATGGCGGACAGTAGCGTAAGCCGTATCCCTTCTATCTCTAGCCCAAAAGTGCTCATCAACCCTCTCCTCCAGAGCACGACCAGTTTCGCTTATGTACCTGCACCCAAACTTATTACACTGCAGAGAATAAATAACACCTTTCCTATGCATAATGCTTCTTTTTGATTTGTGACTGTTGAACAGGGATTCCGTTGTACGTTGACAAGGTGAAGTAACCACAATATTAAATGGTCTGAGAACCTTTGAAATAGCCGGAAACCATTCGGGATGATAACCAATCGAAATAAATCTTTTTTGTTCGATCCTGTTCCTCTGGATATCATTATTATAAATGGAAACCATTTTTCTCCTAATAGCAGAATTAACGAACGCCGCAGGATAGTCGTTATCAAAAAGTATTTGCCTAATGACATGAAGTTCTTGCTTGAATAGTAATTGGGTGCTAGATAAAGTAAAGGCTCTCTCAAAAGCCATAGACACCACATTCCTCTTAAAAGCTGGGGGACAAAATGACCAAAAGTTAAGAATAATTCCCGATGCGGTAGGCTTCCTGTAAACCTGTGTGTGAAACCGATCTTCATGAGTAGTAATGCGAATATCCAGAAACGGAATAGACCGATTGCTTTCACCCTCATATTCCAACTGGCTGGCAGGATGGACACTATTAAAGATTCTAAGGAGCTCACGCTGTGACGCAGCATGCGAGTACAATAGCAGGTCATCAACATATCTGGCGTAAAAGGACACATGTAATGACTGCGTATCCCTAAACAAAGGGCAGTATCCTCGATATAGATCATGACCCTCTCGGCTATCATAGCAGATGCCGAGAGGCCCATGAAGAATCCTTCGTTCTGCTTGTAAAAATACTCATTGTAGACGAAGACTTGCTTTTCGAAGAGCGCTAAGGAAGAATAACAGGAAGAAGATCCTGGAAGTCCTGTAAAACACAAACATGACGCAGGTCCTGGACCAGGAACAGTCCATCCCAGTTTTGCAATTGCTTCCTTTGTGCGCAGACTGGTATGGGGCCTTTCATTGTCATAGAGAAGAACCAACTCTGTTTTTTCATATTTTTTTTTTTGCAGGTCGTAATCTTTGAAGACGTTTTTTAACTTTATCAATGTTTTTTCCACATAACGGTCGGAGTTGATTATCTCCAAATTATCCACAAGCAACACTCCATCTTTGTCCTAAAACACTGTCGCCTTTATTTTTCGTACAGACGGCTTCTTTTCAACTTCTTTTTTCGTGGTGAATTGAGATGGTGCAATTCCATCGACTGCCTCTTTGTCTCGATGTCATAGTGAATGACCTCAGGTTTCGTCACCTGGGACTATGCGGGATAGAAATGCATCTCCCTCTGTCTCGTAGCGCTGGATAAGTTCCGTGCAGATGACTTTCCGGACTTCTTTGTGCTTGATTGTCAGCATTTATGGAACCCACCGGAAACAAACTTCCTGTAGCAGACTTCCTTTATAATGGTAATCACAGCTGGTTTTCCGATACCTATTGCATCGCAAGTCATTTGTTTTGATGCGAAGGTTATGTTTGATCCTCCTCTTGTTCTCTGTGGTCACAGCCATTAGTAGTCTGCCACATCTGGATTTATCAACAATGTCAGTTTCCCAATTCTTAGAACGCCTCACCCACCGTCTAACCGGGCTCACGTCACTATAAACATTTTATCAACATAAACATTTCTGAGATTCGAATGAATTTTGATAATGCTCACTTCTCCGGTAAGAAATTCAATCACCGTCCTCTGTTTGGTACGTATGTCTGATACATCCACGATTTTGAACTATACATGTAATGCATTCATGTGACTGATCGCAACGCCAGTTGGCATGATGCAGCTAGAGATCTCTAGTGAGCATTTCGTATTACGCAACTATTTCTGTAACAATAGATTCAAAAGCAAAAAATTAAGAGGCATTACTTCCATCTGATCTCATAATAGAAAAAAATATAGGTAATATTAACTGGAATTTCATTCACTGTTTGCAGCTCAAATTTGCTAAACTTGAGAGGATGATGAGGAAGAAGAAACCCATGTTGATATTTGTAGAATTCTTGTCTTCATTATTTTCAAAATAATCTTTTTAGAAGTAGGGCATTACAATAATTTAATCATAGATTTTCGATATAATTATATTGCAGATCAAATTAAATAATATTTTCGACTTGTATAAACTGTGATTTAAATACAATAATGCTTTTTCAAGTCTTCAATTAATTTTCATATTGATGTGAAAAATATCAATCTGAAAGTTCTTTCCTTTTAAGAAATAAAAAAGAAAAAGTATATTTCTTCATTCTACGAAAGTGCTTCTTTCAGATATTTTAGTAAAATTTTACAAAATTTGAAGAATGCTTTCTCATTATTTCTATATCCAGGACTTATTGTTATGTAACAGAAAAAACTTTTGCCTCATTCCTAATAATATCCGTAACTATGTAATAAAATGCAAATCATTTGTAGTTAACCACGAAAATGTTCCAATATCAATCATTTAGATAAGAGTGGTGGCAATTCCTTTAGAACACATAATCTAAATACATAAAACCTCTTTCACTTTTGAGTTATTTAAATACTTAATATCTTTCATTACAAAGAATATGAAATATAATGAAAATTAGTGAAGTTTGGGCTTTGATCCTTCTGGTTTCCAATTCCATTTTGATTATTGATGAAAAATCTTGTAAGCTTGTTACCCAACAATGTGAAATTGGCAAAAGATTGTTTTACTTGTAGAACATAAGATAAAGAAATTATACTTTGCTATTCTAGAGAAAATTTGTGCATCTTTTTAACAACTTTAGGGATGGCAAATAACAAACGAAGAAGATCCACAATTTCTGGAAGCAGACGCCGGAATGCCTTCACCATACAGGATACATGCGCAGTTTATCCTTGAAGAATTAGAGGTAATATAATAGTGCTTACTCATATTTCTTAATTATAATGATAGTCTATATATCAAAATCACATACACTGAAATTTCAAAATAACTGGGAGAGACGCTACCATGTCCATTTCATGACACCACACACTTGCGGTAAATACAATCATCTGCAAAGACGTAGATATAACGGCAGATAACTGCACAACTGAACGCTGGGGCCAGTTCTAGCAGCAGCATTGGGGCAGTGCAACGTTCCCTGTGTTCTATGGAGTTCCAGAACCTACTGCCCACCGGCTGCCATTACTGACCAGAAGGATACTGGACTGTAGATGGCCCAGGCTAGAAGTTTCCCGTCATTGTAGTACAGTGTTTAGGAGCACAGGCGAGGTGCAGAGTCTTGAGTTTTGGGTCAGCAATGGCAACAGAATGAGTCGTCGGCTCCGGAACTCCGTAGAATACAGGGACTATTGCACTGTTCGAATGCTGCAACTAGTAATATTTATATGCTATATATTGCTTATGCTATTATTTGAGATTGCGGAGGTATTTGCCGTAATATGCGTCATTTAAGGACAATTCCTTTAACCGTAAGAGTGTGGTGGCATGGAATGGACGTGGTAGCGACCTCTCAACTATTTTGGCATTTTGGTATCCTAGAATCCAAAATCAGAATGTCGTTTATTCTTTAAAAAAAAGTTCATTTAACAGAACAAAAATTAACTTACCAATTCCGAATAAAAAAGTAAATGCATGTCATAATGAAAGGTGATGTTTATAGATCAGAGAAAACAAAATAGTAGATGCTTTCCGATCAAATTGCCTGAATGTAGAAGTTAAATTCATTACAAAAACTAAACAAATCAGTGCACTACATTTGGAAAAAGTCGACAATACAGACCTTCAGTCTTGTTATATTGAAAGCAGAAATAATTAAAAATTTTGCAATTCAATTTTTTCGGTTTTAAAAAATACACGCGAGTTTTGCTTTGACTATGCATAACAGTTTAAATTAATATATTGTTCAAATATAAAGTGAGGAAAAAACTCAATTAAAAGCATCATGATTGTTACTATCCAGAAACCGGAAGTGGCAGAAGTTGCAATTTTACCATGAAGTTAGTTAATGTTACAAGCCAAGCTAGTTACTAAAGTTACTTACTTAGTTCCAAGCAGAATACACACCCTGTACATCGCTAAAATTAATGCTCTTTTCTGAGATGAAAGTACATTTGGAGTAAACTACAGTATTGTCCGACGTATAAGACGACCCCCAATTTTTCCAATTAAAATACAGAGTTTGGGATATACTCGCCGAATAAGTTTCAGCACCCGGCGTATAAGACGACCCCCGACTT
>JAFIDM010004315.1:65066659-65097818 GCA_023159025.1 Thereuonema tuberculata | reverse complement strand
TCCCCAATCATAAATTCAGAAAAAGGACAACATGCTTCATTTGTGATGGGTTTATTCCGAAAAAAAATAATAGTTTGTTTCCGAAAAAAATGTAATTAAAAATCGTAGGTGCATAGATATTTAAATCAAGCATAGAACTCAAATCCAGAAATTTTAATGGTTCAAGTATTAAAAATTAAGTGTAGTTAAGTTGTATTTATGCATGTCTTATTTTATTTGTAATAAATTAAAATACTTCTAATAAAAAAAAGTTAAGGAGAATATTATTTATTTATTTATTTATTTATCTTAAACAAAGAAGAAAAAAAAAACGAAAGCAAAGAAAACAAAACCAAACAAACAACAACTTTTCCGTCCCCCTGCAGAATCGTACGCTGGATCCTTTGATTTTCAGCCTCACATCACGCCATGCAAACACTTGCATTAAAACGAATAACAAGACTTTAGTAAGGTAACACTCGAAAATCGATGAAAACAAAGTCAAATATCCCGAAAACGAGTGTTGGCCCCTCAACCTATATTCGATATATTTTTGAAGTACTCCATATGCACTTTCATCTCACAAAAGGACATTCATTTTTGCAATGTACAGGGTGTGTCTTCTGCTTGTAACTAACTAAGTAACTGTCATGTGACACAAATGGTCAGTGACGCGATCCAATCCTAGCTTTATAGAGTCGGGTTTCGACATATATTGATTGTATTTTAAATGTGTCTGTGCATTCTCACAAATAATTGATAGACATTTCTATTTAAATACTTTACTTCACTCCAAACAAATGTATGTACACCAGAAATGACCAATATTTCGTCTTTCCAATCGAAAGACTTTTTCTAAGTCTAATTAAAATAAATAACTAAGAGAGGAGAAAGAAAAGAATCTTTTTCTCTCTCTAACCATAACGAAAATATAAAATATGGAGGATACAGAGAGACAATTCTCTATTCGTTTATTATGTGAATGGTTTTCGTAAAGACATTAATTTTAAAATTGAGAAGGAATGTAATAACAAGATAGTTTTCCTTGATTTATTAATTAAGAAAGCAGATTTTGGAATTACTTATGAGCAATATGTTAAGCCTTATCAGAGTAATCATCTTCTAAATTTTAATTCAAACCACAAAATTTCAACCAAAAAGGAAATAATTTATAACAACCTAAGGAGGATTGTCAACAACACAGAAAATAAGAAAGAATGGCATAACAAGATTTTAAATTTAATGGACCGTCTTACTTTAAATGAGTACCCTATGGTTTTTGTGGTTAGAGAGTTTTTCAAAAACAAAAACATTATCAAAGATGTGAATGTCACTAAAGATAAAGATTTAGAACTGTAAAGTTACCTATAGGTTTGAAGATCAACAGGAATATTAAAGAAGTATGTAAGAATAATAATATTCATTTGGTTTTTTACAAAGACAACAATGTATTTAAGAAAAGATTAGTTGAAAAGAAGATGCTAAAGAAAATGGGTGTTGTTTACCTATTGAGATGTAGAAACTATAAGGATAACGATATAGGGATTATATTGGAATGACTGGACGGACTCTTCAAGAGAGACTAAAAGACACGTTAGAGTGTACGAGCACAATTACCGAAATGTTTCCGATTGGGCAGATCACTGTTCGAGTCTTAACCACAACCCTGATCCGTTAGTATACATTATTTTTGAGACTAAAGACAGATACATGAGAGATATATTGGAATCTTGTACTATAAATTGCTGCAAATGTTTTAATAAAAACAAATCACTTAAAGTTAATTTAATTTCATTGGTTTTTTTCGAAAATTCTTAAAAGGCAATAAGAGATTAAGTAAAATTTTAAAATTTAATTAATGATCTGTTTTTCCCAATAATGGTATATTGTTTTGTTGTTACTTATTAGTTTAAATGTTATTAATTATTTTGAAACAAAGATACGATGTAGTGTAAGAACTGTTTGTTATATTTTCGTTATGGTTAGAGAGAGAAAAAGATTCTTTTCTTTCTCCTCTCTTAAGCCCGTTTTACATTTACCATTTCACTCGCCATAAATGCAAGCCATAACGTAGAACATGTCGGGGTAGATTGCGAGTGATTATTGTATCGTTTTACACTTACCATAACGCCTTCCATCAAACGGAACATTTACACTTCTCAATTGTCATCGTGCCTACGTTTTATTTACGAAAAAAATAGCAGTGATTTATATAAAAACCATTTAGTCAATGCATCGGATAGCTGAAAGAATGTATTTAATTAATTAAAATAGGAAATATTCGTGTTTTTTTTCATCGTTTTGTGTTTCTTTGTTTTCAAAGAAAATTGTTTTGATAAATCAGTTTCGATAAATAATTCAGTCTCGTTAAATCTCGATCAACGGCGATATCTTTTCGCGATCTCGGATCGCTGTCGATTCGAATTTTCAAGCCGAAATTCTGAAATGATTTTGATTAATAATGTAACATTTTATGAAAGCATCCACGAAAACATAAGGAAAAGATGCCCTGCGATCGTGAAAATCATTTTTGTAATCGGTAATTTCGAATAAATAGATACAAATCGATTGGACTTCCAAGTTCTACAATTCGTCACCAGGAGCGCTAGTGGCGATGTCCAGCCATCTGATGTCGAGCCATTTCTTCGAAAATAGAGCATGGGCTATCGCTCTCCATTTGCTGGACATCTGTGATGTCGAGGTGATGGCGAGTGAAATGTCGAGGTTATGGCGAGTGAAATGGAAAATGTAAAACGGGCTTTAGTTATTTATTTTAATTAGACCTAGAAAAAGTCTTTCGATTGGAAAGACGAAATATTGGTCATTTCTGGTGTATATTTATTTGTTTGGAGTGAAGTAAAGTGCCTGGGCAATACTTATTTTGTTTATTTGTAATATTTTTTCTAATGATATATTATCTTATTTTCTATTTTTCTGTGTGAGTTAAGTAAATTTTAACTTGCGAGGAGAACAATATCTGATCAGTGTGGAAAACCACGCCTTCATTTCTCTCCTTGGCAAAGAGAAGAATCACGTCTTGAATGGACAGCAAAAGTGAAACTTTACAAATTGGCGGGAAAAATGAGAAATTGCTACACATCGGAGAGAAGAGCAGACACAAAAGGACATGTAAGAGGAGACAACTCCAGACTTCCATTGGGGAAGGTGCAACGAGAATGGCGCTCCCTCGGACCAAGGCCATGTCCAGTGATGGATTTGAAAGGGTGGTTTCTGCGACATGAATTTGTAAGTAGAAATTTTTTTCAATTTCATAACAAACGAATTGAAGAGTCGTCAGAGAGACGCCACCACTTAACGTCAACCAGTGGCCGAGCAAAGATGCCAGAAGTAAATTCCGTTGTGCCGATTACGAGATCTAGGAGCAGACTCTGCCGCTGACCGCCAGTAAAATCTATACGTTCCCGGACAGTAAGACTGAGCCGCACGTACCGTAGATGTGTTGGTTTTCTCTTCGCAAGTAAACAATAATTTGTGCCTGCTTTAATATCCAAACTAAACCGATCATCGGAAATAACGAACACTGAAAACGAAAAGCCAGTGTATTTCTCCCAAAATAAAACTTTCCTCTTATTCGATGGAGTTCACCTGATTTTTTTTGCGACGTTTAGAATAACTAAAAGACAAAATTGTGTTTAGTGCTTCGTCAATCACAAGATTAGATACAAAAATATCCAGTAGAAAGAAAGGGAGAAAGAGATAAGAAACTTACTAAAACTATCATAAAGTAAACGGAGACATTGACTGTTTTTGATCCGGGTTTACTGTTTATAACAGTGTTTTCTTATCTTAAAGGAATTGTTTTCTAGCGTTATTCATAATAGCAACCGTTATATTTTAGTAACCGTTATATATAGCAACCATTATGTAGCAGCCACTATATTTTAGATAGCAACCGTTATATTTTAGAGTTAATCATTGTTTATTAACCTATAAAAATTATTATTTTTTATTTTATCTTTTATCATCTTAGCCAATTTTTTATCAATTAAGATTATTTGGTGGTGTAATATTGTATTACTTGCAAGAATAAAGCCATACACCTGATTAAACAAAAGCACATTTATACAAAAAATTTAAGTTACAACTAGTTTCTCCACCGAGAGGTGGTATTCTCAAGCTTGAGAATACCACCTCTCGGTGGAGAAACTAGTTGTAACTTAAGCACATTTATACAAAAAAATTTTGTTTAATCAGGTGTATGGCTTTATTCTTGCAAGTAAGATATTTCAGTATACGTAAAAAAAATTACTTTTTTGTAATATTGTATTGTTTGATATTTGATAACCTTTAATTGGAGATCTATTAGATACTAAAGGAGGTAAAAGGGAAGAGGAAAATGTAAATTTAAGCAAGATCATCGCCATTTCAAGTGTTAATATTAAATAGAAGTAATATGCTGTTTTTTATGATTTTCGATTGTATTTTTTTTAGTCTTCTGATACAAGACTAAATATTCCCGCTTTGTCTGTCCGTCTGTGGACAGATATCATTAGCTCAACCATCACAACAATCACAACAATCGTAACAATTGCACCTTTTGCATTCGCAACAATCAAATTTATAATAATAAGGAAATTACAGCAATATCAATTATATTTTCTTATAAAGACGTTGCGAAGCCTTGTGATTGGTTTACTAATCGCTATCACTACCTTGTTTGACTGTATGTTTTTCTAGCAGACATAATACATTATTTTGTGTTTTGAGTATTTGTTCTTTTTAAATTAAGTTTTTCTTGAATATCCATTCTTATTTTTTATAAGTGTAGGAGGAACTCCGATTCACTAGGCATTGGATTGGAGGGAGAAGGCTCAAAAACTAAGACTGTATTAACCATTTTATATCTTTTTCTTTCTGTTTTAAAATACTTATCTTTGTTGGTAGGTGCGCGTTTTTGGCAAAAGTTCATTTCTCGAGGTAAGGCAGTTTACTCTATGGGTCCAACGACTGTTATACCAACCACTAGAAATTAAAGTCTGACGAAACTACTATATATGCATTTTGTTGCTTTTGTCACAGATGTCGACTGAGTATTTGGATGAAAAAAACACTCCGAATTTCAAACCGAACGACTATGTGTCATAACTTTAGTTCTAGCTCGGCTTGTAATACTAACTAAGTTCACGGTAAAATTGCAACTTCTGTAACTTCCGGTTTCTGGATAGTAACAATCATGATGTTTATAATTGAGTTTTTTTCTCACTTTATATTTAAGCAATACGATATTAATTTAAATTGTTGTGCATCCTCAAGACAAAATTCACGTACATTTTTTAAAATCGAAAAATTAAATTGCAAAATTTTTAATCAATTCTTCTTTCAAAATAACAAGACTGAAGGTCGGTATTGTCGACTTTTTTCAAATGTAGTGCAATGATTTGTTTAGTTTTTATAATGAATTTAACTGCTACGTTCATGCAATTTGATTGGAAAGCATCTACTGTTTTGTTTTCTCTGATCTACAAACATCACCCTTTCATTATATGACATACATTTACTTTTTTATTCGAAAATATTAAGTTCATTTTTATTCTGTTAAATTAATTTTTTTTAAAGAATAAACGACATTCTGATTTTGGACTCTAGGGTACCAAAATACCATAATAGTTGGAAAGGGTGCTACCATATCCAGTTCATGCCACCATACCCTTACTGTCAAAGGAATCGTCCGTAAACGACGCATATATAACAGCAGATTTCTCGGCAATCTCAAATACGGAGGTTCGGACCACGTTTATAAGAACGACTTTCCTGTTCGGAAAAGTCTAAGAAAAGTCGCGATTCCACCTTCTGTTGTGCTCAATTTGTCTGCCCTGCATTTGATGAATGGACACACATCGTAGTTGCCACTGGAGGATGTTGCGCTGCAGTGTGGCAAGGGGAAATCTTGTTCCACTCCTCCTGACAGGCTTTCCATAAACCAGCCACAGTTCGAGGTCGTCGGTTTTCTAATGCCCGTTTCAACTGACCAAACCCGCAGTAGTCCATAGGGGAAGCGTCAGGGGATTTCACTGGGATCAAACTGAACGGAATTGATCGAATTCCTGTTTCCGTGGCCTTTCGTGACATGTAGGACATTGCTGTTGGGCAGTATGACTCGCTTTGTCCTGATGGATCCATACTTCAGACGACGCAATACTGTACAGTGCTGGAGTGTTGCTGAGGTATAGTGGTTGTAATTGTTTTCCTGATAATACATAGCATTAACAAAGGCTCTTCATACAACTTTCCACTGTTTGTCTTACGTTCGGCAATGTGTCGAGGCAACAGCCTATGAACATTTGCTTTGTAGTGCTTTTTTAGATGCGGGCCCTTATGAATTATGCGTGTTATAGTTGTTTTGGAAACTCCCGTTCGTTGTGCAAGACTTTTATGGGTGCTGGGGTTTTCTTTCATAATGTCTTGTTTCACCTTACAGACAACAGCTGGAGTGGCAGCGCTTCATGGATGTGGTTTGCGGCACTCGGATTTCTTCCTCACTTCACTAACAGTCTTAAAACGTGACTCAGTAACAGTAATAAAACGTGACTAATAACGGACTTGGAAATTTTAAAATTTCGTTGATTATACATTTCTTTTATTCTGGAATAAGACTATTTCGCATGGAAAAGGGCTACAACGTACCCTTCCCACCAAATCGGTACTCGTGGAACCATTCGAACACACAATACTATTGTACATATCTTAACACTGACTCGCTCAGCAACAAAAACGAACAACAGGATTTCCGATTCAATTCACGTGGGCATAACAATGCCCTGTTGAAAACGTTTTTATAAACGTGGTTCAACCCTCCGTAATAGCATAGGCAATATACAGCATACAGATATTACTAGTAGCAGCATTCGAACAGTGCAACGCTCCCTGCATTCCACGGAGTTCCGGAGCCGACTTAAATGACGGGAAACGTCTAGCTTGGTTCTAGGAATCTTTATCTATAATCCAGTAGCCTTGTGGTCAGCAATGGCACCCGGGTGGGCAGTCGGCTCCGGAACTTCATAGAACACAGGGAACGTTGCACTCTCCCAATCCTGATGCTAGTACTGGCCGCAACATTGAGTCGCGCAGTTATCTGCCGTTATATCTATGTCGTTAGCAGACGATTCTATTAACCGCAAGTGTGTGGTCTCATGAAATGGACAGGGTTATGCCTTTCCCAGTTATTTTCAAATTTCAGTATATATGGTTTTAATATCTAGACTTTGAATTGCCATGTTACATACATGAAGCATTCTTATAATTAAAAAATATGAGTAAGCACTATTATATTACCTCTAATTCTTCAAGGATAAACTGCGCATGTATACGGAATGGTGCAGGCATCCCGGCATCTGCTTCCACAAATTGTGGATCTTCTTCGTTTGTTATTTGCCATCCCTAAGGTTGTTTAAAGATACATAAATTTGCTCTAGAATAGCAAAATATAATTTTTTTATCTTAAGTTCTACAAGTAAAATAAATCTTTGCTAATTTCACGTTGTTACGTAACAAGATTACAAGATTTTTCATCAATAATCAAAATGGAATTGGAAACCAGAGGAATCAAAGCACAAACTTCACTAATTTTCATTAAATTTCATAATTTTTGTCAATGAAAGATAACCACTTGGGGAGATTAAGTATTTACATAATTCAAAAGTGAGAGAAGTTTTATGTATTTATATTATATGTACTAAGGGGATTGCCACCACTCTTATCAAAATAATGATTGATATTGGAACATATTCAAGGTTAACTACAAATGATTTACATTTTATTGCTTAGTTACGGGTATTATTAGCAATGAGAAACAAATGAGGCAAAAGTTTTTTTCTGTTACACAACAATAAGTCCTGGATATAGAAATAATGAGAAAGCTTTCTTCCAACTTTGTAAAATTTCACCAGAAGTATTTTCGCTTAATAAAGAAATATCCTTTTTCTTTTTTATTTCTTTAGAGGACAGAACTTTCAGATTGATGTTTTTCACATCAATATGAAAATTATTTGATGAATTGAAAAAAGAAGTCTGAACATTATTGTATTGAAATCACAGTGTATACAAGTATAAAATGATAATATTTCATTTGATCTGAAATTATATCGAAAATATATGATTAATTTATTGTAATGCCCTACGTCTAAAAAGATTATTTTGAAATGAAGACAAGAATTCTACAAATATCAACATGGGCTTTTTCTTCCTCATCATCCTCTCAAGTTTAGCAAATTTGAGCTGCAAACAGTAAATGAAATTCCAGTTAATATTACCTACATTTTTTTCTATTACTATGTTAATATGGAAGTAATGCCTCCTAATTTTTTGCTTTTGAATCTAGTGTTATAGAAATAGTTGCGTAATATGGAATGCTCACTGGAGGTCTCTAGTTGCACCATTCCAAGTGGCGTTGCGATCAGTCACGTCACACGTGAATGCATTACATGCATAGTTCAAAATCGTGGATGTATCAGAACACGTACCAAACAGAGGACGGTGATTGAATTTCTTACCGCAGAAGAAGTCAGCACTATTGAATTCATTCGAATCTCAGAAATGCTTATGGTGATGTGAGGACAGTTAGACGGTGGGTCAGGCGTTCTAAGAATTGGGAAACGGACATTGTTGATAAATTCAGATGCGGAAGACCACTAACGACTGTGACCACAGTGAACAAGAGCAGGATCAAAGATAACCTTCGCATCAAAACAAATGACTTGTGATGCAATAAGTATCGGAAAACCAGCTATGATTACCATCATAAAGGAAGTTTGATCCCGGTGGGCTCCACAAATGCTAGCACACAGAAGTCCGGAAAGTCATCTGCACGTAACTTCTCCACAGGAGAGGCTTTTCTGTCAGGCATAGTCACAGGTGACGAAACCTAAGTCCAAGACGACGACCTCCAGACGAAGAGGCAGCCGATGGAACGGCACTATCCGAATTCACCACGCAATAAGAAGTTTAAAAGAGAACAATATGGAGAGGGGCACGACAATCAACTGCGACTGTTATGTGGAAAAAACATTGAAAAAGTTGAAAAACGTCTTCGAAGAGTTCGATCTGCAAAAAATAAAAAATCACCGAGTTGGTTCTTCTCTACGACAATGAAAGATCCCATACCAGTCTGCGCACAAAGGAAGCAATTGTAATACTGGGATGGACTGTTGTTCCTCACCCTCTCGCACCCTCTCTTCGGTCCATTGAAGGACCCACTCCGTGGTCACGTTTTTGATATATGCAAGGTGCTCCTGCAGCCCTCAAGAATCGCAGCAAAGACTGGTAATGGACTAGATACTACGTCTTATTCACAGATGGCACAAGTGCATAGAAACTAAAAGTGACTTTGTAGAAAAATAGCAGTGGTTTTATTAATAACTTAAAATTATTTCATTTAAATTTCATTTTTTAGATATAAAATGTACTAAGAAATAAATTAGGAGGCATTACTTTCGTACCGTGAAATGGTGCTTGTATGAATCGGAAGTCATACAAGCCAAAGGAATAGGTAACGTCGATGGGAATTTCTACGTTAGCCAGGATCGAACAAAACCTCTTGTGCTGAAGGACGTACTGCATGTTCCCAATCTGCCTTCAAACCTTATTTCAGTCGCCAAATTAGATGACGAATGATTGGAATTAAACTTCAACCGCGGCAAAGTAACTGTGACAGACGACGGTGAAAATACTGTGATGAAGGGTAAAAGACAAGGAGACTATTACGTAGTGTGGATGGAAGAAGGACGCGAAGCTATTGCTTCCGCAATTGACAAATGGAACTTATGGCATAAAAGACTTGGACATATAAACCAGAGATACCTGAATATTCTCAAAGACAAGGGATTACACCATGGACTTGATATGAGATTATCATCTCGTGAATCCATTTGTATTACTAGCATCACCGCAAAGATGACTTCATTACCACACAAACCTGTTTCCAGAAAACAAAGTTGCTCGAGCTATTACATGTCGATTTATGTGGTCGTTTCCGGTAGAATCGTTAGGTGGATCTAAGTATTATCTTGCAGCAGTAGACGACTGGTCGACATTGTGCGATACTCTCAAAGACAGACGGGAAGAAAGATAAAAGCAGTCCGTGAAGACAATGGAACAGAATTTGTGAACAATAAACTACTTCGATTCTTCAAGGGCGAGGGTATACGCCACGAACGAACTACTCCGTTCAGCCCGGAAAGTAATGGAGTGCAGAACGGATTAACCGAACTTTGTTAAACGTAGCAAGATCGATATTATTTGAGGCAAAACTTCCTAACTATTTCTGGGCAGAAGCCATTCTCATGTATAACCTATATTATAAACAGATGGCCGAAACCAATATGAAGTGACCAAACCCCAATCCAGGCATGGACAGGAAAGAAGTCATCCGTGAAACATTTACGAACATTTGGTTGTTTAGCCATATATGGAATCCCTAATGAGAAGAGAAAGAAACTCGATCCAAAGGCGAAAGAGGGAATAATGGTAGGATATTCAGAACACAGTAGAGCATATCGCATCTGGGATCCTACAAAAAGGAAGACAAATTATATCCCGTGATGTTAAATCTGTTGAAGATAGGTGGGCCAGTGAACACCTAAAACAGACATTCAAGGAGAAACCAAGTGACAACGACTTTTGGAATGCAGTAACTGAAGAGATGAATGGGAAAGAGCAAGATACACCTCCGGACAGAAACGGGGTTCCTGAGGAAACAGTAATCAATCAGAGCCTTAAAGGAAACCCAACTGAAAGTCCACAAACCCCAAAACGGAGTAGAGGCAGACCAAAAGGATCCACAAAGGAAAACAGAAAGCAGCAGCTTGCTGTTGATCAACAACGAGAGGTCATGGCCCAAACATTGAATTTAAGACGCTCTGAAAGACTTAAGAACATCAGTGAACAAGGCTAGAATGAAAAATCAACCCTGCAACATGAACCAAATAATCAGGCGCTGAGCTTAGGTATATCTACATACGAAAAATCAACTCCTCAATCGTATGAAGAGGCTGTGAAGTCACCGAAATCGTCGCAGTGGAATACAGCAATTAGTTGATTTACCTGATGCAGCCAAACCTATAAAATGTTCTTGGAAATTTACAACGAAACTAAACGAAGATAGCACTATTAAAAGGTACAAAGCAAGACTAGTGGCTGTCGGTTGTGCTCAACGTCCAGGTATAGACTTCGAGCATACATTTTCACCTGTAGTTAAAATAGAATCCCTCATAATCATCTTATCCTTAGCACTATCGAAGAGGTGGAAGCCCCGCCAGATTGACGTAAAGACTGCTTCCCTGCATGGAAAATTGGATAAGGACATCTACATGGCACAGCCGAAAGGTTACATTAAGGTTTATATGGCCTTAAGCAATCGGGACGTTATTGGTATTACAAGCTATGCCAAGCACTGCAGAGTTGGAGCGAATCGCACCAAAGCAGACCCGTGTGTTTTCATTTGGAAGAAAAAAGGGAAACACATTATTTTAGATGTTTACGTAGATGATTTCTTAATAGCGGGGGAGACAGACAAGTTAATTGACGAATTTCTACAAAACCTAAAGCCGAGTATAGATATTGTGGACCTAGGTGATCCAAAGAAACTTTTAGGGATGTACATACATAAAACTGAAAATGAAATCCATATACATCAGATACATTACATAGAAGAAATGATAAAGGAATTCAAAATGGATACAGCGAAACCTGCATCAACACCTTTAGATCCAGGACAGATTTTCGAAAGCTGTATGAATCCAAACCAGTGAAAAAAGAAACATATCTTGAATTTTTGGGTAGTTTACTATTCATTTCAACAAAGACAAGACCAGATATCACAACGGCACTGGCTATACTCGGACAATATTCACAGAACCCAACGGAGGCATATTTTAATGGTTTAAAACGTGTGCTGAGATACCTCATTGGAACAAAAGATCTGATAATTAAGGCCAGTAAAGATCTAAATGTCGTCACCTACACTGATGCATCGTGGGGCAACTGTGAACGTTCAAAATCTCTTAATGGATACTTAGTATATGTAGGAGGAAACCTAGTATCATGAAAGTCACGCAAGCAAAGATTGGCTGCACTATCCTCTTCGAAGCAGAAACATTTGCACTCCTAGAAGGATATAAGGAAGCGATCTGGATTTGTGGATTTCTTCGAGATTTAGGATACAATGCAAGTAATAAATTTCCTTACGAAACTTTATACTCCGACAGCTGGTCAGCCATTCAGATAGTGATAAATGATTCATGTGGAGATAAAACGAAACATTTCATGCGCAAATTGGACAGGCTACGAGACGGTTTTGGAAACGACGAGTTTGAAATTAAGTTCATTCCAACTTGTGACATGCTTGCAGATGTCCTGACAAAAGCAATACCTGGTCCAGCAATGAAAAGTTCTCTTCTTCATCTTCATTTGTCACCGTGTATTCAGGTCACTGGGGGTTATGTTAAGAAGCTAACAGTGTGATGGCCTGAATATGAACAATAGCATCGGCCAACAAACAGTCTTTTGCAGTAGGATTGTTGCCCACGAACTGGAGAAGATTAATCATTATATTTTGTTGAATGTTCGTCCCTCCCGAAGAGGCGTATGTATTATAAATGTAAATAAGTTAGTTGAAATATAAGTAATTGAGTTTAAATCTGTGTGAAGTTTTATTTTATGGAGCTAGAAAAGGATATCAAATTACTAACATTCCCTTTCTAATTATGAATCTGTACTTTATTTGGTAAAGTGCTGATTTATTAAGACCACAGAATTATGAGTCTGAAAATTTAGTCTGAAAAGTATAATTATTTCTCTGAAAGTGAAAATGTCATCAATATTAAAGGTACAAGAAAAATTTAAAAAAATATTATTCATCCAATTGTAATAGAAAAATAAAAATTTTGTAAATATAAACAACTTTTTACCCTGAGGTAGATGTTAATGAAACTCGACCACAATTTGCTACCTTCTGATGGATGTATGATTATATTATAGTAGCTTACTGGACCAAGTAGCTGAATTTTTACTGAAAAAATTACAAATTTTAGTATTTAAATTTCATATAAAAATTATCATGGTTAAGATTAAAAGCCTAAACCTAAAACATTTTTCATAGACTAATTTTTACAGTTATTTTTTTGCATCTGAGTTAATTTACTGAAAAGGATCCTTAAGAAGAAAAAAATGCAAATCAATCTTAACAACGATATGAATAAAATTCAGTATTGTCAGGAGAAAAAGGAAATATAAATTATGTCGCAACGAAAAATTAATTAAAAAACAAACACTTTCTGCTACTAATTTTGTAATAGCAAAATTTAACGTGCGTAGGAATGTTAGTAATAAAGAATAAAGATAAAAACGCACAACATCTAAAAGATCCGCTAAGCTATTTTTGGCATTTTTGTACGGGAATCAAATACAGACTGTTTCGACCTTCCCAGGTCTCATCAGTTTGATTCGTCCCGTACTCATAATTTAGTGGGATCCAAAGAAACATATACAAAGGATAAGCATGAACAAAATAATGGCCCTTGAATTAAAAAACATCAAAAATATAAATTAAGAATAATAAGCTGACTGCTTAGCTTATAAAGGATTAATTTTTAAATAAACATACACATAATAGCAAAATTTAACGTGCGTTGGAATGTTAGTAATAAAGAATAAAGATAAAAACATACAAAATCTAAATGATATTTTTCTTTATGTTTATGTGTATACATTTATTTATTTTTCATTTTATTTTGAAATGACTTGCGATAAACTAGGTTTCATCAAGACAATAAATGCATCCGCCGCCTTCTCGAAATTGTTAAATAGTATTTAAGTTTCTTCTCCATAAAATGATATCTTCTTGAGTAATTAATGCAGGATTCCAGGTTGTCTGCAATAAGAAAAAGCGTTTTCGTTCAGCAACCGTTGTGGTGTTCTCAAAATAAAATTTGGCAGATTAACGTAAAATAAAAATAATGATGATATTTTATTTTCTGAAGGGCTTTAGCATTATTTATTTTCTGAAGCAGTTGGTATCTCATATTTAGAATGAAATACGTGTATCTTTCGTCGGATGAAAGATAAATAAACTGTCAAATTCCTATAGTCTTGACCACTAGTCATTACAGACTTTTTCATTACACGAGAAAGTATACCATATCACAACTCTCTAACTCCTACAGTGCTGTCTTCGTTAGCAGACTCCAGATTTATATATTTATCTCATCTGCTATATTTTATTCTTGCAAAATTCACTCATGTTAATATGGTGTATATTTTATTTTGATTAGTATTAACATTAAAATATTCTTATCTCCCAAATGCTTGTCAATTGAATGTAAACATAATGGGAGATTAAGAAAAAAATAAAATGAATAAATATAATATTAAATGCAAAAAGATGATCCTCTAAAAACTTTCTCGTTAAACTTATAGTAACACATCTAGTTAAAGTAAGAGCTCAGTTAATTCTATGTTTCAAACGAATTTTTTAGTTATTTCTTTTTTGTTTGTTTTTGGTTGGAAGATTGTTGTTGTCCAGTACTTTATTTCTGCGACCAGGAAACTTCTTTTGTAAATGAAAAAGTGCCTCATATATATATTAATTCTTTAATTCAGGTTATTAATTTCACAGATTTCTTCATTAAAATAACGCAGTCTAGCGCAGTAGCTGAAGCAATAATTCGATTCACTGGGGCTGTAGAGGCTGCTTGAATTCCCAGGGCAGTCGGGATTTTTTTCACCAATTAATTATTT
Source organism: Thereuonema tuberculata (assembly GCA_023159025.1). Taxonomy (NCBI): domain Eukaryota; kingdom Metazoa; phylum Arthropoda; class Chilopoda; order Scutigeromorpha; family Scutigeridae; genus Thereuonema; species Thereuonema tuberculata. The sequence goes on along the minus strand of JAFIDM010004315.1, from coordinate 65,083,088 downwards.
CTCCAAATGGTGATTAAAAGCGTTTTCTTCGACCTCAACTACTTTCCTCTTCACTTGTGATCTTACCTTCTGCTCTACTTACTTTTTACTAACGATGAAAGTGTAATGCTTTAATAATGTATTTATTTTTCACTTACCTGGGAGAGAAATAGAAACACATTCACCTCCAACAGTGTCTATTTCCGTTATAACCAAGTCAGAAGAATTTCCACAAAAGATGTCGTTTTTAAAGGGAGAACACTGCAAAAAAAAATCATTAATTTTTAAGATAAACAAACAACTAATTTGCATTTTTAATTTTTTTCAGAAAGATTTGTGTGTAATGGGAACAATTTATGAGCTACTATTGCATGACGTCAGATGCAGACGCACTGGAGAAATTAGAAGAATTCTAATTTCTGGCTACAAATTATTTCGATTTAGTTAAAAGAATTAATATAATGAATCTAACAGGGCTTTTCATTAACGATTTCAAAAGCAAACCAAAGTACAATTAATCAATAAATAATTATTAAGTACATCTTTATTAGAATATAACAAAAATCAATGAAGATCATGTGGAAAATTGATAGAAATTTAATAAGTTATTATACTTTAGGGGAGACCGGGGCAGAGCGGTCCACGTTTTTTTGTTGAAATTTTTTTTTTTTTTAAGAGATTTTCCATTGCATTTATTTGTGTCAGAATCGGGAACTATTCAAGAATGTAAATACTTGATTTCATTTCGTTATATTCATAAATAAAATTGGTATTAATTCGCAAAGCAAAAATGGTAGAGTGGTCCAACCTGCTCCGACCACGGGGCAGGCTGGACCACCCCATGGGGCACGTTGGTCCGGATAAGAATAACAACATTTAAAGTAAGATTTTTATTGAATATAAAATAACGTGCCATTTAGGATATCATGAAATAAAGTTTAACTTAACATAGACTACCTAAGGTATTACATATTCAAGTGAAAATTTAAAATAATCATTATGCAGTTGAAAGTCGTAAATGAATAATATCAAATGGGTTTACATTGAATTAATTAATCACTTTCACTAGAGAAATCTTCTTTGCAGTTGAAGCATTCGTAAAATAAACCCCGAATATCACTGGCTACACAGGAAGTATGCGCCCATCTCTTGCGTACATTGAATCCACTCCTGCCATGGTTTGCTTTTTTTAAAGTTCTTCAAACAGGAGAGGCGCACAGCATCTTCATCATTTTCATCATCACTAATCATCTGTAATTGTTTCCTCTTTATCCCTTTTCCTTTGCTTCTATTTGTTTTTTTTTGTTTATGTTGCTTTTAAAGACTGTTGACCGAGTCATGTTTTTCGTTGCTACTCTTTCTTTTCTTTCTTTAGATTTTCGTTGCTCTTCTTGCAGAGCTTTTTTTACTGGCGTATCCGTCAGTATTGCCGTTGACCTTTTTTTGTTCTCTATTAAGATTATTAAGATTATATTGTTATTTATGCCATTTTTTAATGCTTTCTAATGTAACAAAGTGTGTATATAATTTATATTTAATTTAGAGTTTCACTTACTGAAAATTGTGTTAGTTCACTTAGGGATGTAATTGTGTGTGTTTTAGAATACGCTCCCTCTCCTGAAATATTTAGACTGATTGGATGTACTTTTTGCCCGTGTGTTTCAGATTCATCAACTAATCTGATTTTTCCCGCCAGAGTGTACTTAACTTTTCTCTTTTTGTTCCCATGGGAAAACGAAACAGATAAAACCACGTGATCACTCAATCAACGCACAACTGTTTTTTCGAAGTTTTTCTTTTTCTTTCGCACAAATTGTTCTCTAAATAAGCTCAAACCATTAAAATAATATTTAACCATGAAATATCACAATAATAATATACAAGACTTTACCAAATACCAAAATTCAAATACATAATTACAACAATACAATTATTAAAAATCAAAATATATTTCCTCAGAGACCAAGATTTTAATCGTGTCATGTTGCCAATTCCACAACGTGACAGTTTGCATACTTTTTAATTAGAATTTAATTACAGTTAAATGTGTAAATTGACTATTTTCGAAGATTAAGATGCCTTCGCACGAAGTCTTCCCCTATTACGGTACTTGTTGAGAGGAATTACTAAAGGGGTAATATCCTTTAATAATATAGGCTACTCACAATATATAATAGCCTACATAAAAAAAAATATTAAAAAAATATAATATGTAATAATATAATACAATATAATATAATAGGCCTAATAAATATATAATACAGAAAAAAAATATAATGTATAGTGCCAAAATATTTTATTGTAAAAACAGCGAGGCAGAGTGGACCACTGGTCCAATGTGCCCCGTGTCGTTCGGTCCACTCTGCCCCATCGCCATTTTGGCGTTTCCTTCAGTTGTAACTATCGACTACTTTAAGTATTCAATTCATACTATAGCTTAAAATGATCTTTAGATTGCCGCCTTTAATATGCATGTTACGGTTGTGTTATTGAATGCATCGCTGAACGGCAATATTAAAGTAAAAACAACACTAAACATTTACTTACCTGAACAAAATCAAAACAATCGATCACCTCACTGTCACCAATAAGCCGAATTCACTGACGCTTTTGTGGTAGCAGCGCCACAATGGCACCAACCTTCTATCCGATGTTTGGCACATTCTAACGTCTACACGAATTACTAAAGTCAACGGTCCACTCTACCCCTAGGTCCACTTGGCCCCGGTCTCCCCTACATATTTCGGTTATTCCACTAATTCATTTTCAAAGAGACATTATATTATTTCTTGTCTGTTTGAAAATGGATAAGTGAAATCTCCGAAACATGTACAGCCTTTCAAATGTATTAAATATCCATCAACTTTACTTATTATTTTCATTGATTTTTTTTCCTATTCATTAAATAACTTCCTAATATTAATGTTCATCTTTTGTTTAGAACAGTTGTGAAACAAGATTCTGTATTATTAAGTTTTAAATTATGTGCAATTGCTTCACAACTGTTCTGATTATTGTTTTTTTTAAATAGTTCATTCAAAAATATTGTACTCATTCTGGCAAGTAGTCGCTTGCTTTTTTTTTAGTGATTTCTTATGGGAAAGCTATTAGAATTTCTCTGTGTATGTGTTTTTGTTTAACGCTTTCCACAGACCAAAGCCATGAGTCATACTTCGTCCACTCCCCATGGCTTGGAGGTTTGGGAAAAAAGTCGATTTCTGACCTAGGTCACTTCCAGTTTTAGGTGATCACTGATCGGTTTAGGAAAATAATGGTAATTGTACATCTATCTATACTGAATCTATATATTGGAAAACGAAATTACTGCCCTGGACCTAATGTGGTCAATTGCGGTTACGGATCAATGGAATTGTTTGTGAGACAACAAGGAAAAATTAAAAACCCATTTATTTGTGCAAAAGAATAAAAAAAAAACCCTCCTGCAATCCCATTTATTTGTAAATGGTTTACTGAGGAAGTCCTCTGTATGGAAATTGTGCCTCAATTACAACGGATTGACTAAATGAATTTTGCGCGCCACAGCAGTAGTGCCTCATTTAACAAGTCAAGCGTTTGAAAGACGCAACTTGTTTTGGTTTTGTGTATACAAAAATGGAATTGATTGAATGCCATGTGGTCTCAAGAAGACAGACAATTATATAGAAATAAAGTTTTTAATTAATACTTATTGACTATAGTATTGATACTAAGCTTCAGGGTGGAAGTATAGCAATACCTTGTCTGTCGTTTTCAGTTATTTCCGTATTTCAATTTTCGTCCATATACTTTCCTCTTTCTTCCGATTTCATTAAACCTTCCATAAACTTTGTAACCTTTTTATACGATATATACTACTTTTTTGTTTAGTCTTTGAATGTAAGAAGTTGCAGGCGCATCATTTAATGAAATTTTCCCAGCCCCTGTTAGATCTTCATCAAAGTCTCCCTTTCGAAAAAAGAAAGAAATTGAATTTCGGTTGAGATGATGAATCTCATCCCTCCTATTTCATGAGTCTAGATTCTCCCTAAATCATCAAAATTCGAATTCATCGTCCACTCAGGCAAGCATAAAAATATTCTAGATATCATTCTACTTATTTAATTATTGTTTTTCCTTATGTTTTCTTTTTTTTTCTCTTTATTTATGTTTCCAACTCATTCGCAAATGTTATGCAAAAGAGGTAATAACAAAAATAAAAGGTTTACGTGCACTGCGTAGCATTTGATGCAATGATAAAGCCATGCACCTGTGTAAATAAATTAACATATTTTATATAAATAAAATACACGACGTTTCACTGTCGAGAGATAGCCTTCTCAAGTTACTTTTAAATTGGGTTTCCTCCATTGAGACTTAAGTTAATAATTTTTACTTATTTATTTTACTTTAATGCTGTTCTTATTTTATATTTTTTATTTTATTTTTTCTTAAAAATATTTGATAAGATGATGTTTATTTAAAATTATTCTTTTCATTATTAAGTCTTCTCTTAAGTAGTTTCAGTCGAGGGCAGCCGTAATTGGAGTTCGGCGATAGAGGGGGTCCTAATTAGCTCCGATGACGTTGTCATCCGCATGCGCACGATTTCATTTTCTTTTCTTTTGTAAAATCTTTTTGTCTACATATATCTTAGTTCTTCCGTTCCCTTACTTGAGAAGGCTGTCTCTCGACAGTGAAACGTCGTGTATTTTATTTATTTATATAGGTGTATGGCTTTATCATTGCATCAAAAAAAAAAAAAAAGAGGTAATAACATTTTTGTTCACATTTTGTTCACATTTGTTCAGTGGAGACTGGCATATGAATTTCTTTTCTTTTACTTTTAATGTGTTTTTTCTTGCTTTTTAATTTATGCTTGGAGGTTCCATTCTTTTTCCCACCTTAACATTTTTGTTATTTATGATTTTCGCCGGTCAAACTAAACTTACACGCTAAATGAAGAGTATGTTTTGACATTCGACCACTTTTGTCTTTCGTTCATGCTCTTGTCCTGCGGTTCCCAATCTTTATCAAGTCGAGGTTTTAATACTCTCCTTTTAATATTTTCCTTAATATTCTTGCAATGCTTATGCGCCCCCCCCCCCAAAAAAAAAAATTCCAGAAATAAAATTTAGACACATATGAATCGCTAACTGCAGAAAGGCATCATGTCCAAGTTTTACGAATTTTTTTTTTTTTTTATTAAAATTGTGGCTAGGAACAAGACGCAACGTTTAATATAGAAAGGAAACACGTCCGCACAGTAGTATTGGCATGACAACGCCTTCAATATTCTATTTACCGCAGAAAGGGAACTAGTCCAGGGCAAATGATAGAGATTTTGGCATCATCCGAAGAAAATTGAGAAGAGAAGAAAGATACTACACTCTTGATGAAGTTGTAGAGCTTATAATGAAATCATCGAAAATCGTCAGCAAATTTTCTGTCATTAAAATGAATGTCGATGATTTCATTGACTTCAGTTCATGGTGGCCCAAGTTTTATAAAAACATCTGCCTAAGTGATGATTCGTATGGTAAAAATGTCCCAAAAAAACCAAAAAAGGGCTTTTGCCATATCAAAATACAGAGAAATGACTTTTTCATCCAAGTACCCTAACACGGTGCAATGTAACATGAAGATCGCCGGCTTAGCAATGGATTCATTCAGACCTCTGAATGCAGAACAGTCAATTCAGACCCCTACCAGAAAAGCTTATTCAACAGTACTTCCAATTAACAACAAAAAAATGGAAGACATTAAGAAAACATTGGTATACATACCGGAAGATAAAATGAATTTGTGGAATCCGATTTTGTCATGGCCAACGACAACGGCAACCACAGAAGAAAACTATAATAATTAAAAACTTTAACTGAAATTCCCTTCAAAGTTCAAATGTATGATTTAGTTCTTTTATTTCATGTATGGGACATTGTTTTATTTCATTAAAATCAATTTTCACAAAATATTCTGTTTGTATATTGATTGCTTTCCATGAAACTTCTTTAAAAATTTTTGTTTACGGCGGAAAGGGTACATGTCCTTAACACAAAAAAATTCTCTACCCTTTCCTCTTAAAATATTTAAATATTTTATAAGTACATAGCAGTCCAGAATGCCCAGTCACATAAAACTAAAATGTAAACAAATTAGTATCAGTAGTGTATTAGGGTTTACTAAGTTTTTGTCTCTCCTGTGAAATTGGCAAAATTGGACTTGTTTCCTTTCTGCAGTTAGCGATTCATATATGTTTTACATACGCATTAGAAGCTTGTTTTGCGTATATTTTACAAAAGGTTTAATGGAGTAATGTAAACTACAAATAGAAATAAAATACAATTATTATTAACAATTGAAATTTTATAGTTTAGCTATAATTTAATTTCTTAAGTAGTTCTTCATTATTCATTGATTTTTAGTTCATGAATCTAACGTGAAAGCACGTGATTTGAAATCGAGTCCAACCCACCCTGAAGACTGCACTACCATCGTCCGTAGTGAGATTTGTATACTACAGAGCTTGTAGGAAGCTTTCCTTTCTATTTAGTTATTCTGTAGTACATTGTAGGAGGGGACGGGGAAGCTAACGTCTGCATGTGCGATCCGAGTTACAATCCTATCTGCGCTCTGCTGAACGCTGTCGTAGTCGTAGTACAGACTAGTTGTTTGCTTCTATCTTCAACTAAATTAAGGCTGGATATAGAATTATACCGGTGTAAAAGTATTTTAAAACTAAAATATAAAAAAACATATATTTCAATAAAAAAAACATATTCCTATACATATGTTATAATTCTTAAAAAGTATCGCGGACCCCATGTTGGGAACCGATTCTCTTAGTCCATAACCAGATGAAAGTGAAAGATAATGCTATAGAAGTTTCATAGAATTATCTATAAAGCTGATTTGGATTTAAGTGAATATATTATTTAAATCAATTACTTTTCAAACGTTAAGAAGCGGAAAAATATTAGATTCAACTACCTTGAATTCAGCAGTAACATATTTCGCCTTCATAGGATACATTCTCCAAAGCTTCGTTACCGTAAAGTTAGGAAGCCTCAATAAATCCGAAAAAGGGATGTCATCTTTATTTAAATGTGAATACTCCGGAAAATGTTCTTGGTACTTTCCCCTAAGTTTATCTGTAAATAAATTACTGCCGAAAAATTCTAATGGACACATAATCACTCTAGGGAGAGTAAATCCTGGTCGTTCAACGTAATTGACTCCCACTGCAGGTCTTCCATAGTAGAAAAGTTCCATGCAATTAACTGTCTGATAAACTACGGCTACACTGAAGGCAAAGAATAATAACATCCACAGCACTTTTACACGTGAGCTGCAGAAAGGACTGGTTAATCTATCGAATCCTGTGATTCCTATTCCATATCGTCTGGTCTTGGCTTTATCAACAACATCATCCGATTCAGCCAGATTTTTGTTTATATTACTGTTGTCTTGCGATGTGATGTTTGCTGCGTATGAATTCTTTGACTGCTGAAACTGTAATGAATTAGTAGATCTTTTAATTCGCCCAACTTTTCTTTCTTTGTGAGGGAGTGGAACGGTTGACACAATTATTCGAACTTCTCCTTGTGGACATGGTGGCACAATTCTAATTGGTCTTCTGTTTGGTTCATCCACGTCTCTTAAATAACGAACTTGTGATATTCGAGGATTCGACAACAGAGTAACGCGTTTTGTTAAATCTGTCTTCAAAGTACGATTATTTCCTTGAATAAATGTTTTTTCTCCATTAGAGTGAATGAATTGTTTTCGTAATGGCTTTCCATCTAAAGCTCTCTTCATAATCTTACCTTTTTGAAAGAATTGTAAAATTGTAGTGTTCTCAATATCATCAACATCTTATCTCGTTTCCCTTAATTTTTTCGTCGAAAATTGCCAATATTTGCACTGTAGCTTAGGTTTCTGCTTTCATACAGCTTTTATATTTCTTTCAGCAATCTATTAAAAAAAAGTATTTAAAATCAAAAGAAATCTCCTATCAAAAGAAAGCATTTTTTTAATAAATAGAAATAAAAAATTATTCAAGCCAAAAATTAATTAATTGTATTTTAAAGAATATAAATAATGCCTTCTTGTTCTTTGGCCATCTACCATTCCAAAAAATAAAATAAATAAGACAAATAGCTAATTTTTTTTTAAAACGTGGACAATTTTAAAATCTTTAGCACAATAAAATTCATCTAAAAAATCGAGAAAAGATAAAAAAAAATGTTTTGTTAACTTTTAGATGAATTACTACTTTGGAATTTTTATTATGTGTGCTAAAGTTTTTAATATTGACCTTGTCTAAAAAAAATTCTTTCAACCCGCACATATTAAAAAATAATATAAATAAATTTATTTTTAAAATATGGCTGGCTGTCAAATCTTATAAATAAATATAAACTACAATTGTGAACTTTTTCGTATTACATATGTATATTAATATGTATATTTTTTTTCACTAGTCTTGTGTGTTGGTTTTTAATTATCATGCACATACGAAAATTCCTGTATTTTATGAAGCCTGAAGAGTTTTAGAAAATAATATTTTAAGCCATTTTATTTGATCTTATTGTGAATCTGATCATTAAACAGATGCTACCAACACTAAATACTACAAAAAGTTAAGGAAAAAAATGTTAGTAGAAAGCTTGATGTTGATCAGTGTATTATCTTAGGTGATTCATTTCTGCAGTATTTTTGGACTCTTATGAAAAGTAGACCATAAAAAGAGGTTTAAATATATCTTCTGAGATCTAGATAAATGATAGTAAACTTTCTCGAGGTATCGCGCACACAAGATTCTGAAAAACATCAACACTTTCCCCACATTCTTCATTAAAAAAACAGTCTAAATTTGCTCTAAGGAGCAAACAACAGTAATTTCGGTAAATTATTTATTCGTGCGAATGCTATATCTGGTGTTCCAATTATCATGTAGTTGCAGATGAAATTATCATAAATGCAGATGAACATACGGTATGACAACTTTATTGTTGCATTTATTAACAAAACTGAAAGATTTGGTGAAAAGCCTAAAAGTGATGGACACTGATCATTTAAGTTAAATGATTTTAATGGTTCCCTCGTTATAAATTGGAAGGGAGTATTGTAGTTTGAATTAGAAATATTTATACGTTTTTATTTCTAAGCCTTATTCAAACAAGGACAATTTATTACTCATCAACCAATTGTTTGCCTGTGCAACGCAATGAAAGAACTGTGTCAACAATAGTTAACAAGTAATTAATAGCAGACGATGAACAGCTCGTAAGTCAACACTGTTCAACAATGGCCACAAGGTGATATAGCCAAGAAAGAGCAGAACGACATGAATTCTCAAGCCGAGAAGATGCAGTCAAGATGGCTGCTTCCATGTACGATATTGTATGATGTTATAAGAAGAAACCTGTAACCTTATGAAGATTAGAAGAGCTCAGGAAATAGACGTTCGTACGCCAATGACTGGACAGAAGAATATCAAGTGATATTTCCTGGATTTGTATGATTCCCGAAGATAGGAAGATAGATGCAAATTCGAATCCGATGACGTTCCATATCTACAAGAAAAGATTCTACGATTCAACTCGCTAAGATAATACGACAATAAGGAAATAGTCAACCTTATTCGTATTAAGTATAAGAAGAAGTCTTCTTACAAGTATGAAGATTAATACAAGTAAGTAATTCTATTATGATTACCTTACACGGACGGGTCAAGTCAAGATTAATCTATCAGCTTTAGAATCGAGATAGAATCAACAGTTAAGTTAGACAAGTAACTACGGAAGTGTTAAAGTTAGTTAGGCTAATTTTGGCAACGAAGAATAACGAGATGTAATCGTCACAAAGCTAATAGAGACTCTTAATCTAGATGTAAATTTAACTTGAAAGATGATCAAGTAAATTTCAACGATTAGATGTTAATGAATGTAATGTTTTAAGGAAAAGAATATAGAAGTTTTCTTAAACGTATTTGAGTTGCTTTAATTTTTGCATATCCTAGGTCGTTACTTAAAGTTCAATCATCTAAGTCAGTGGGGCCCAACTTTTCGTAATATGGGGGCAAAAATTGACTTTGTTGTGAATCTCGCGGGCCACAATGTGGCGGAATCTCCTATTCAACAACCAAAAAAAAACGGAATCTCCTATTCGACAACCAAAAAAACAAAAAAACAAAACAAACTAATCTTATTCAACAACCAACAAAAAAAAAAAACAGGAATAAAACAGCGGGCCTTATGTAACATTTTCGCGGGCCGTAGGTTGGGCACCACTGATCTATGGCAATGAATTTCGTTTTGTCAGTCCTTTCTTATCCTCTCCTACAAATCGAATGTTTCCAACTCGACAGAAGGATGTTCTTCCGGTATGTCTGAGGACCGGGCATACGAGACTTTCCCATCGATATTTACTGCTGAACGCTCCACCTCCCCTGTGTGTTCAGTGCAACTTTGTTTTAACCATTCTTCATAATTTAATTGAATACACTGCTTTACTCAACATCGTCGTCAGTGTTTTTAACCTCTTTTTAAATTTGACATTCCTTTTCATATTTCCTTGCTTTTAAATGACAATGATCTTTTATACATTTCATCCGTTTTACACTTCATTCATCAGTGTGGCCTTGTAATTATCAGTTTTTTTTTTATTTTCTTCTGTACATACTTCGGACACTATCTGTTCTTTGCTGGGTTTCTGTTCTTTCTCATCTAGGCAGTTTTCTTTTTCTTCTAATTTTTACCGTTCTTGACGCAGCTTCAATGCTTTTGCGTCATTAAAATCTACTAACCAACCAACCAACTAACCAACCAACCAACCAAGAGTATTTATATTAAGACTTTTTTAAATTAATAGAGCTAACATGTATGAGCTAAAACACTACTTTCTTGTTAGTATCCTCAGCATCAATTTGCAGATAAGTAAATTAATAGTAAGGATCTATTAGAATTAAAGAACACCGAATTTATCAGTGGCCTTTGATGTCTATTATACTGATTATTTTAACCTCTAATACAGAAAAAAAATTCTTTATGAATTTAACTCGCAGGTCAAGGTTTATTAGATTTATTTCGTATTAATATGACGTGGTTTTCACATAAGATTTATTACTGATGGAACAGTCATCATTACCTTTCTCGTAAATCAAAGTCTATAGGGATATTCTGTAACGGAATTAATAACTTTTCTCATAAATTATCTGACTGAAATACTGTTTTTATCTTACTATTTCATCAGAAATAAAATCTAACGACATACTCTTTTATAGCTACTTTGTTATTGAGCAACTACCACTGCGTGCTGAAAAGCAATTGGAACTTTCATAATACCATTAGGACAAAATATAAAAATATTATATGCTAATCACAAAGCATGAAATATAACATAAAGGAACCTATTACAAAAACAACAGTTGTATTATTATAAAAATAAGAATAATTGAATGTCAATAATTGTCTCCATTGTCAGAAAACTGTTTTTGAAAGTAACTAAGAATATCTAGAATAAACTATAACTTCGTTATTTAATTGAGTTAAAAAAAGTAATTTATATTATTTAATACTTCAATATTTTTTAAAAACATCATTTCATAATCATATACTATCTAATTACCTCAAAATAGTGAGAAGGTGACAGTATTCCTGTAAACATTTTTCTTTAAAACAAGTGAATATAATTTTCTGCTGAAGCAAAAATTTAAGGCGACCCATAATAATAAGAAAAAGAAGTACATTAACGTAAGAAAAAATAAAAAAAAAAAAGTTAGGAAGAAAAATAAAAATCGTTAAGAAAATAAAAAAAAAAAACCCACGCGGACATTGAGAAAAAAAAGATTAAGAGAAAAAAAAAACAACAGTAAATATACAGATTTGAACAGACAACCTTCAGTATATGAGTTTGAGGTATCAAGCTATACCTGACAATTGAAAAGAGATGGATGCATTTCTAACCTTTAAGCTAATAGCGGAAAACAAAGCCAAATATCTCGAACAAGGGGGGGGGGGGGGGGGGGGGGGCGTTGGCCCCTGCAAATACTTATTTTCTTCCAGGCATAGATTCTATTGGGTGTCGGAACCATTCCACCCATGCGGAAAATTGGCCCATGCTGACAGAATAGCAGCCTTCAGTTGGTTCACATTGGATGGTGGCATTTCTAGGCTTGGAATGAATCTTTCCACCTCGTCCCAGAAAAGCTGGATGGGGTTGAGATCAGGTGACTGAGCCGGCCAATGAAGCAATTGGAAATCAGTCATGATAACAAAACCAATCGGAGATCAATCGCGCACAGCGGCAGGGTGCATTGTCGTGAACAAAGTGGCTATCTGCGTTGGGAACACTGTTGAGGTAGCCCGTGTCATTTAAGTGATGTTTCCAAGTTTATTGTGTCTAATAAAGTGGCCACTCAGTGAATTTATTATCTAAGAATATCACACTGATACTAAAATAAAGTAGCACAATGAACTAATTTATTTAAATGTGAAAAATAATTAATGTTGAATGTCGAAGATCATAATATTTTTACCTTCAAAGTTAACATCATTTGCAATATAAAATAATCTACTAAACCTTAATAATTTTAGCTTTTAGATTAATTCTGTGAATTATCGTGAATATTCACACTGAAGTTTTTAAACTACATAAACATATATAGGCCAGTCAACATTCAAAACGCAAAACGCAATGTAAAGCTGCATTTTTGGTATGTTATTTGGACCCGTTAGGGAAGTGTGAAACTATGTTTTGCAAGCAAAAAAAAGTTGTGCTAGCTGCGTGATACGTGAAAAACTGCAAAATTGTCAGACTTTTTGAAGTTTCTGCAGTTTAATTCACAAACTATGCGTACTTTGAAATTAGTTGTCAGGATCATTTTGAAAGTATATTAAATTTCTGACAATTTAAGCCCACCCACAGCTCCGTATGTCTAATACGTTTTGAGATATGGCACTTCAAAAATTGAAATGTTTTCGCATGTTTTCCAAAAATTCAGTTTCGCTTTTGTTTTCAGCCACATATCGGCACAACCGCTCATCCTACAATAAAAACTATAAGAAACTATATTTTAGCATACTTAATTACCTTTCATTTAAGCTCAAAACGGGGTCAGTAGACCATATAGTTCTCTTGGAATTGCTAAAAAATCAAAAATTAAGAAAATAGATTTGTAAGATATGGGGCTAACGTAAACACTGCTAACATGAAATTGTGGGCATTAGGTGAAAGAAAAGGCCAGGTAAAAAGTTGTTATGTCTATTGACATTTGTTATGTTCCATAAATAATTAAAATGTTATAAAAATTTTTTGGAGGGTCCAGGTTGATCATCTTGATGAGACAACTGCTGTTGAGGCAACATCTCCAAAGGTAAAGATTTGTCGATGTACTCTTCGAAAAATAATGTCTATCAGCAGTGGCATTGTTGGGTTCCCTGAAATCAATTGCCACATGGCACAAGAATTGGGAATTGATGGGATCAAAAAGATCACGGGAAACTCGTTTGGGAAAGTTGGCTTCAAACGAAAAGACAAGGTACGAACCTTGTCGTCAGTTACCGTTAAAGTGCAAAACAAGCAGGTTGAAATAGATACTCTCACCATTTTCCAAAGGCTCTGTATCACAAAACAGACACATAAGGACCTGAAAGAGTACTTCAAATACGAGTTGGCTCCCTACCCAATGGCTTTGTTTTGTGAAGAGGGGATGCGTAAAGGCACAAAATCAAGCTTTTACTCAGCTTTTACCCTACTCCCCGAAAACATCCATATGGGAATCCCGACATTCGTTGTTGTGGATGGAGGCTACTTGCTCGTTAAGGTCATCTGGCACCAGAATAGGTCACTTAGGGAAATTGTAGTTGCTTACGTCAGCTACACATTAAGACACTTTGGGAGGAATAAGGCAGTTATGTTTGACGACTACCCAGAAGATGGGGTAACAAGAAACACAAAAACTGTAGAAAGGTTACGTCGGTATGCAGCTTCATCATGCAAGTGACATAATATTCGAAGATTCAACATTGATCAAGGTGTCCTAGAAGAAATTGTGTCAACCGACAACAACAAGCGGTGCATGATCGACTTCCTATGTTCAGGATTGGAAAACGAGGGAATCCAAACAAAGCAAGCAACAGAGGACGCAGACTGCACTATAGTGAGAACAGCGCTAGACAAGAGCAGATCCTATGAAAAAGTAATAATAGTTGGAGAGGATGTGGACCTCTTGTTACTCCTAAATGGATTGGGTTCTAGTGTGGACAATATGTTCATCCACAAAATTGGTAGGAGTAAATCAGGCTCTCTGCAGTTTTCCTCTACATCTTTCAATTCCGGAGAGCTGTCATTTCCTCCTGGATTTGTGTTATTTGTGCACGCCTTTACCGGATGCGACACTACTTCTGCCCTTGTCTGGCACGGAAAGATAAAGATGTTGGGCGCCCTCCAAAAGCATCCACGGCTGGTTGATATGGCTACCATTTTCCTACAGCCGGATGCCTCTCATGACGAAATAGCCGCTGCTGGAAATAAACTTCTTGTGGGTCTGTAAGGAGGAGGAGTCACCAGCACTCTTCACACTCTCCGTTACGAAATCTTCGTGCGATCATCTGCCGACGCCAAGGTCCACCTGGCTCGTCTGCCCCCAACTGAAGAGGCTGCAGCTCAACATGCATATCGAATATACCATCAGGTTCAGGAATGGTTGGGGATAGAAAAAGAACCAACCAACAGGGGCTGTTACCCGTGACTTCCACAAAGGACTTAGCTTCTCCAATCCTCCTATAATTCATATCATGCAAGTGCCGAAGGGTGCATTGGACGAGGTTGCACGTGCAGGGCTAAAGTGCTCTGTTCTCTGTCATTTCTGTCGGGACAAGTCATGCCAAAATGTCCCCACAATTGAAATAGAGGACTCCGACAACGAAGAAAACATCGACAAATATTTCCCTTTGGAGGAGATGTTGTCTCAACAACAGTGGTCTCATCAAGATAATCAACCGGGACCCTCCAAAAAATGTAAACTTTAATTTTTCATAACATTTTAATTATTTTCTGTAACATAATAAATGGCAATAGACATAACAACTTTTTACCTGGCTTTTTCTTTCGCCTAATTCCCACAGTTTCATGTTAGCAGAGTATAGGTTATGCCCATATCTTAAAAATCTATTTCCGCAATTTTTGATTTTTAAGCGATTCCAAGAGAACTGTATGGTCTACTGACCCCGTTTTGCGCTTAAATGAAAGATAATTAAATGTGCTAAAATGTAGTTTCTTATAATCTTTATTGTAGGATGTGCGGTTGTGCCGATATTTGGCTGAAAACAAAAGCGAAACTGAATTTTTGGAAAACATGCGAAAACATTTCAATTTTTGAAGTGCCATATCTCAAAACTTATTAGACATACGGAGCTGTGTGTGGGCGTAAATTGTCACAAATTTAATATACTTTCAAAATGATCCTGACAACTAATTTCAAAATACGCATAGTTTGTGAATTAAATTGCAGAAACTTCAAAAAGTCCGAAAATTTTGCAGTTTTTTACGTGTTACGCAGCTAGCACAACTTTTTTTTGCTTGCAAAACATAGTTTCACACTTCCCTAGCGGGTCCAAATAACATCCCAAAAAGGAAGCTTTACATCGCGTTTTGCGTTTTTAACGTTTTTTTGTGTACGATTTGACTGGCCTAATATACATTTCCTTAGTATTATTTAGCATTCTCGTTTAGTTTATATTAAAAAAACAAGTTGGCAGATAAGCAATTTAATAATAATAATCTTTTGTTATTAAAGAACTTCGAATTTATCAACATACTTACTTTGATATTAGATATAGTGAGTGAGTCAGTTATGGTGAGTTGTTTTACTTTAACCCTATTACAAAGAAATGAAACTTATTATATTTAAAGGCCAACGTTTATTCGCTCTTGCATGTTAAAACGTCGTTTTAATGGTCAAATTTATTAGTTTTGAAAGAGATCCATTATTATCCTTCTCCTCCCTCGCAGTCTAATGATACATTCCATTATTGAATTACAGATGTTCCAATAAAATTACCTGACATAAATACATTTTATGTTTCTATTTTCATCAGGAACATAACCGAACTGCCTAATTTTATAACTTAGTCACTTAATATTTTAACAGTTTATTTGCAAATATTTTTAGAAATCATTTATTTGTATTTATCTGTGTATTATTCATTTTAATCTTTACCGTTATTTATTTTAAATCATTCGTTTTCTATTTCCTAATTATTGCTGTTCTGTTTATTTTTAAATTCTTTTCCATTACAGCCGTTTAATTAGATACTTCTTTTAAGTTCGTTATGTTTCTTGTCCAATACTATGTATAATTTTCATTAATCCAATGAAAATCCAGCTTTGTAAAATCCATAAAAACCCATGTTTTATAAAGTCACAACATACTCACATAAATAAATGCAATAAAACATACATTTATTAA